>OZ020612.1:59481088-59742991 GCA_963971575.1 Liopterus haemorrhoidalis | reverse complement strand
CGGCTTACTGGCTGTCAGTAACTTCGAGGTGGGGAAGGAGTAATACCAATAAATTCGGCACTTGGAATTTTCCACCACCGATTCTATGTCAGAAGGGACGTATGGTATAACCGGTATTTGGTCAATACCATAAGCATGTCTAAGATGGTAGTAGAGCATGTGGAAAGCAACATTATGTCAAGACACGTAGCTCGACGCTTATATAATTATATTATAATTATATTATTATTATTATTATTATTATTCATTTGTATTATAAAGTTAGAGTGTGGTTAAGTTAGGCCATAATACGTTTTAATCCTACATAATTGGAAAAAAAACAATTTTCTTTTAAATTTAATGGAATTAAAACTTATTAACACCTAGATTGGCCGCACTCTAATTATAATAAATATAAAATTAAAGTTTACTTTGTAGTACAGGTACACATATTGGACATTTACAACCGCAACCGTCTTCTAGCATAATCATATCGTTCTCACACACAATATCTCCGCATTCTGGCCTGTCACAAAATTCACACACCGGTTTCTTCTCAAGTACACATTTCGGACATTCGCAACCGCAATCGTCTACTTGAATAACTTCACCAGTCTCACACACTATATCTGGGCATTGTGGTTTCTCACATGGTTCACAAATCGGTGGTTTTTTCTCAAGTACACATTTTGGACAATTACAACCGCAATCGTCTACTTGTTTAACTTTACCGATCTTACAAATTATATCTGCGCATTCTGGTTTCTCACATGGTTCACAAATCGGTGGTTTGTTCTTAGGTATACATTTTGGGCACTTGCAACCACAGGGATCATTGATAGTAATTTCATTATCTCTACATACAACTTGAGGACATATTGGCGGCTCGCAAGGTTTACAAGGTTGTGGTTTTTTCGGTATACATATCGGACACTTACAGCCACAGGGATCTATTATAGTCTTCTGGTCTTCACCACAAGCAATTAGTGGACATATTGGTGGTTCTTCGCAAATTTCTGAACAATGTGGTGGTTTTATTGGAAGACATTTGCCACATTCACAACCACAGATATCTTCTTGATAAATCTCGTTCGGTCGACATATAATTTTAGGACAATTTGGTCGTTTCTTGCAAAAGTTACATTGTTGTTTTTCTTCTGGAATGCATCTTGGATAGCAACAACCACATGGATCTTGGACTGGTACGAATCCTTTTTTGCAACGAATTTCACGGCAAAGTGGTTTAGGGCAAGGGAAAGAACAATCAGTTGGTGGTGGTATGGGAGTTATACTAAGGCACTTGGGACATTCACAGTTACTTGGGTCTATGATTATTACTCCGTTCGGACAATCTGGAAGAGCACATGGTTTCGGTAGACATGGGGTTTTGGATTTAATTGGTACACAGGTTGGACACTTACATTTTTTAGGATGCTTTTCTAACTCATAACCATCCAGACACTTTGGTAGAGGACATTCTTTTGGTTTGCATTTATTTGGAATACATTTTGGACAGTGACAAGGTTTTGGATTAGGGTCTATTATTTCATTTTCTTGACAGTGAGGTATATAACAAAATTTGAGAGGACAAGATGATGGTAGGGTGGTGACATGAATTGGAACACATTGGGGGCTTTCACATCCGCAAGGATCATCTATGCATTCAAATCCTACGCCGCAGTAATGATTGGCACAAGATAATTTGTCACAGTTTGGATCTTTTGGACAGAATGAAGGTTTCACAGGAACACACTGAGGTTGGCTACAACCACAAGGACCACTTACACAATTAAAGCCAATTCCACAATCTACAGACGCACAAGTTTTTTCCGTACAATGTGCTGGGCATTCATCAGGTCGTTTGGGGACACACTGGGGACATTCACAGCCGCAAGGATCTTCTACAAGATTATATTCTTCCCCACATTCAACATCTAAACATGTACGCTTTTGACAGTCTTTCGGGCACAGAGGATTAATTGGAATACACACAGGTTTCTTACAACCACAAGGATCACCCACACATTTATAATCTTTCTCACAATCAAAGTCACTACATCTCTTGTTGTCGCAATGATGTGGACAATCTGTTGGCTTTTTAGGAACACATTTAGGGCATTTGCAATTACAAGGATCTTCAACAATATCATATCCTTCCTCACAAACTATTTCCGGACAAACTGGTGGTTCACACGCTACTAAACATTCCGCTGGAGGGGTAGTTTTTGGTACACATTGGGGACATTTACACATTGTTGGATCTATTTTTAATTCATATGTACTCAAACAATCTGGGATAGCTCCACAAGGTTTTGGATCACAACCTGGCTTTGGAACACATTTAGGGCATTTGCAGTTTGTTTGATCAAATTTCAATTCATACGAATTGATACAATCTGGTATAGGTCCACATGGTTTTGGATCACACTGTGGTTTTGGAACACATTTTGGACATTTGCAAGAGTTAGGTGGATAGGTTTTTAACTCGTAACCTATAGCACAAAACGGTCTAGGACATCTTTTAGGACACTTTACTGGTACACAAGTAGGACATTTACATCCACACGGATCATATTCAGGTTTAGTATTTTCTGGACAGGCTATTGCGGGACATTTTATGTCACAGTAGTATGAACAGGGAGTTGAAGTTGGTATTGGTTTGGTTGTTATTATCGGATGACATCTAGGGCACTCACAAGATTTTGGATCTGATCTAAATTCAAAGCCTTCTTTACAGGTAATTTCAGGATATGGACAAAACAATGGTTTGCATTTTTTAATAGGTACACAAGTTGGACATTCGCAACCTTCTGGATTACGATCTATTTCATAACCCTCTGGACAATCAGGTCTGAAGCAATGTTTTACAGGACGATTTGATAAAGATGTTGTGTGAGTTGGAACACACCTTGGACTCGAACATTTACATGGGTGATCTACACATTCAAATCCATCTCTACACTTAACTACTTCACAAGATGGTTCGTTACAATCTGCAGGACAACGAGGTGGCTTTATCGGAACACATTTTGGACAGTGACAAGGTTTTACAACCTTTTCTAACTCATACCCTTTTTCACATTTGTGGAAGAAACATCCTTGAATATCGCATGGTGGTTTGGGTCTGGGATTATTGGGAACACAAGTAGCAGGTTTACATCCACACGGATCATCCACACATTTGTACCAATCTAGACATCGAATCGTATCACATTTTGGTTCTTTGCAATTTTCTGGACATTTTGGATTAGGGATACATTTCGGACATCCACATCTTCCTGGATTTGGGTCGATAATTTCATTATCTTTACATTCTGGTTTTCTACAAGCAATCGCTGGACAAGGTTGTTCTTTTCGAACACATTGTGCTTCTTCACAACCACATGGATCTCCAACACATTCATAACCTTTAATACAATCTGTTTTTGTACATGTTGGTTTTGTGCACCATTTTGGACAGAAATCTGGTTTGATAGGTATACATCTAGGGCATTGACAACCATCTGGGGACTTAAATTCAAAGCCTTCTTTACATTCTAATATAAAGGCAGGACAAATCATGGGTTTGCAACGTTTAGGTACACAAGTAGGACACTGACAATTTTTCGGGTTTTTTTCAATTTCATAACCTTTTTCACAATCAATTTGAGGACACTCTTTGGGTGGGCATTCCTTTATAGCTACACATTTTGGACATTCACAACCACAATGATCATACTTAAATTCATATCCTTCATCGCAACCAATTTTAGGGCAAGAAGGTGGTTCGCAAACTGGACAATTTGGTGGTTTCTTAGGAGTACATTTAGGGCATCCACAAGAACAAGGGACATATACAGGTTCATATCCATCATCACAAGTGATTTTAGGACATGTTTGATCAGGACATTTAATTTTGCAGAATGGTGGTTTTACACGAATGCATTCAGCAGATTTGCAACCACAATCATCTACTACATCCTTGCAGATATAACCTTTAACACAAGTGGTTGTTTCACATGTGGGCTTGAAGCAATCAACTGGGCAATTGGGAGGTTTTTCTACGCATTTAGGACACTTACAACGTTCTGGAAAAGGATCAGTCATGTAACCTTCCATGCAATTAGGATCTTCACATATGATCTTCGGACAAGGTGCAGGTTCTGGGATACATTTACCAACATTACAACCACAAGCATCCTTTTCATTTATACATTTATAATCAGGTTTACAATTCATTACCTCACATTTACTTTTATCACAGGTATCTGGACAGTAATCAGGTACACACTTTGGACATTCGCATTCACAAGGATCATCCACACGATGGGAACCTGTAGGACATATTAGCTCTTGTGAGCAGCCTGTGGGCTTAGGACATTTTTTGCAAGTAGGTGGTTTTTTAGGCACACATTTAGGACACTCACAACTACAGGGATCGTCATCAAGTTCCATTCCATCGTCACACTTCATATCAGGACATAATTCCGGAACCCGTAATACTGGCGTTGGACATTCATTCTGACACATTGGTTCACAATCTATATATCTGCAGTTGCATTCATCTACTTTATCGAAGCAGCTGTATCCAGACCTGCAGGAAGTTGTTGAACATGTTACCTTTTTACAATCAACTGGGCAATGTTGGGGTTTATCAGGGACGCATTGAGCATATTTACAACCACATTTATCAACTGAGTCTATGCATTTAAAACCTTCTTTACATTTAGTAGTATCACATTGTTCTCTGTTACAGTCTACTGGACATTCGGGAGGTTTTGGAATACATTTAGGGCACTCACATCGATCTGGATTTGGATCAATGATAGTACCATCCATGCAATTTGGATCTTCACATTTTATTTCTGGACATGGTGGTGGTTTCTTTGAGACACATTTACCAACTTCACAACCACAAGGGTCTTTCTTATCAACACAAGTATACCCGTCTATACAATCAATCAACTCACACTTAGAGCTATCGCATTTATCTGGACAATTTTCAGGTACACATTTTGGACATTCACATCCACAAGGATCAGCAACAAGTTTATAACCAATAATACAAAGTAGCTGGGGACAGTTAGTTGGTTTTACGCAATCTCTACATATGGATTTAATGGGAACACACACAGGACATTTACAGCCACAAGGATCATACTCAAACTCATATCCAGGACGACATACTTTATCAGGACAAAATGGTTTGGGACAAATTTCTTTGTGTTCTTTAGGGACACAAATTGGACATTCACAAGTACAGTAATCAAACTGAAGATCGTAACCAGGATTACAATTTATTTTTGAACATTTTGGTGTTGGACATGCTCGTTTACAAGGTGGTTGTTTAATACGAACACATTCTGAAAATTTGCAACCACATTCATCTACCATTTCTAGACAGGTATAACCTTCCTTACAACTTGTTTTTTCACAGGTGGATTTTTTACAAACTGCTGGACAATGTGGATGTTTTTGTGGGACACATTCACCGTAAGGGCATCCACAATCATCAACACTGTCTTTACAATCGTAACCTAACCTACAACGAATTGTATCACAAGTAGGTTTGGTGCAAAAAGGTGCACAAGTGGGGTTTTTAGGTATACATGTACCAAAAGAGCACCCACATTCATCTATACTGTCTTGGCATTCATAGCCAAACCTGCAGCGAATTGAAGCACAAGTGGGTTTTGTGCAAATAGGTGGACAAGTTGGATTTTGAGGAATACATTTGCCAATGCTACAACCACAGTCGTCTATACTGTCTTGGCATTCAAAACCAGACCTGCAACGAATAGAAGCACAAGAAGTTTTAGTGCAAACAGGTGGGCAAGTTGGATTTTGAGGAATACATTTCCCATAGGGGCATCCACAGTCATCTATACTATCTTGGCATTCAAATCCAAACCTACAGCGAATTGTGGCACATGTGGGTTTATTACATTCTACTGGACATGTTGGTTCTTTCGGTACACACTCACCAATCTTACATCCACAGTCGTCTCCATGGTGTTTGCATTCATAACCTGGTTTACATCGAATTGTATCACAAGTAGGTGTATTGCATTCTGTTGGACAAGTTGTTTCTTGAGGTACACATTTACCACTCTCACATCCACATTCATCAATATTGTTCTTGCATTCAAAACCTGGTTTACAGCGCATTGTATCACAAGTAGGTTTATTACATTTCATTGGACATGACTCTCTAGGTACACAATTACCATGAGTACAACCACATTTATCTATACTATCTTCACATGTATAACCATCTTTGCAACGAATTAACGCACATGAAGGACCTGTACAATCAACTGGACATTCTGGAAATTTAGGTTTACATTTAGCATACTTACAACCACATTTATCTATTTCATCCATGCAATAATAATTTCGTTTACAGGTTGTAGTGGCACAAGTAGGCCTGACACAATCAACTGGACAGTCTGGAGGTATTGGCATGCAGGTAGCGTGTTTACAATTACATTCATCTATTTTATCCCTGCAAGTAAAACCTTTTCTACAAGATGTTGTAGCACAAGTTGCCCTGTGACAACCAATTGGACAGTCTGGAGGTGTTGCAATACATTTGCCAAAAGGACAATGGCATTTATCTTTTTGCTCTACACAGGTTCTATCTTTGTCACATTTGATTGTGTCACAAGTTGGGTTATTGCATTTAGTTGGACAGATAGGTTCTTTGGGGACACATACACCATATTTACAGCATTTGTCTTTTTTTTCCTTACATTCATAACCATCTCTACAACGGATAGAATCACAGGTAGGTGTTTCACAAGGTGGACATTTTATAGGTACGCATTTAGCATTAGGACAACCGCAAATATCTATATTTTCTACACAGTTAGTACCAATCTCACACAGAGTTGATGCACAAGTTGGCTTTTCACACACTTCTGGACAGGTGTTTCGGTCTGGGACACATGTACCAACTGTACAACCACAAGAATCTTCAACATCCTCACATGTGAAACCAGCTGTACATTTTATCCATAGGCATTTGGAAGTTGTAGGGCAAGTGTCTGGACAGTTATCTGGGATACATTTAGGACATTCACAACTACAAGGATGGGTTTTAATTTTTTCACCTTCACGACATCTGGGTTCCCGACAGGGTGGTATAGGACAATCACATACTGGTTTTACAGGAACACATTTTGGACATTTACATCCACAGGGATCTTCTTTCAACTCATAACCATCTATACATGCAATTTCGGGACATTTTAATGGGCCAAAACAATGTTTCTGACAGGTTTTAGGGACACATTTATTACACTCACATCCACAGGGATCTGATACACTCATATAGTCTCGTGCACACTTAATTAGAGGACAATCTGGTTTAGGACAGCCTATTAAACAAGGTATGGGTGCTGGTTTGGCGATGGTGGTTTTAATTGGTACACAACGTGGACAGTCACATTTTGATTGACCTGTTACTACTTCATAACCATCTTTGCATTGTGGTTTTGGACAAGATTTAGGTGGACATTCTGGTTTTGGTGTGATTGGTTCATTAATGGGTATACATTCTGGACAGTTACAATTGCAAGGATCGATCCACATTTTCTTGTTACTATCACATTTTGGAAGTCCACATTTTGGTGCGTCTGAGATACAAAAATGAGAACATCTAGGATCTATAAATGGTGGAAATGGAGCAGTGTAGTCTCTAACACAGGTTCTACATTCACAATTACATGGATCTATCCATAATTTTTGTCCTACCATACAAAATGGTGTTTTGCATTTTTTTGGTTGTACTTCGCAAATTTTTTGGCAGTTAAATGGTACTGGCGGAAATGGAAAACGAAGTCCATATTGTTTCGATGTTCTGTTTTCAGCTCCGGTCAAATATAACGTCAGTGTAAATATAAGGATGAATATTAATGGCTTCATTTTGTTAGGCTCTGAAACAGAATTTTATTCACATAAAATATGGAAATTATATAAAAGAGATACTTAATTTACATATTTTGTTGTGTAACTAGTAAGGTCAATGTTTTATAGTTTTTTGACCTGCCAGAAATATCGAAAACAAAAAACAGTATTGATTTTGTTAAAATTGTAGGTATTGTCAAGAATGTCCATCTTTTTACTTCGGTCAGTACTGGCAAATTTAACCAACCCGGGAAACTTTTGTAGACCGGTTTAATTTACAAAATAAATAAAATAATAATAATAAGTAAAAGAAACTATAGGCAAACAGTTCTAAGAGAGACTATTTGGCGGTATGGTGATGAACTAATTTAATAGGCAAAAAATCGACATCTTTCGAGACATTGAAAAACATTTTTATTACATATTAGTGAAAATAAAATATAATAAAACACAAATCAAGGCATAAACATATAATAAAAATCCTTCTAGTTGTCAGATTAGAATACATCGAAAAATTGTTGTGATCTATTAGATTAGTTACGACTTTGTCACCTTGGCGCTGAAATCTTAAAAGGGTTTACTTCGTTTAGAAGGGAAAAAAATTAAACTATAGGCCAATGGTCATAAGAGAAACTGTCTGGCGGTATTGTACTGAAATAATCTAACAAGTATTTAATCGACATCTTTCGAGATATTGAAATGACATTTTAATTACATACTAGCTGGAGTACCCGTACTACGTACGATTTTTGTAATGTATATTTTTGCTATAACGTAAATGATAAGTAAGATATTTCAGTTTCAAGTAGGACACAAAATAATCGTTTCTTTATTCCAAACTACTAAGTTCTCGTTTGAGGTCAATTTTGAGGTTAAGAAAATAATAAGATACTTCGTTTATATGTAGCTCTCCCCATAGCTCCCCAAATATATATTTAATTAAAAACTGCAATAAACAGAATGGAATAGTTTCTTTTCTAATATTAATTTTTCTGATTAAGTAAATGTTAAATGAGATCTTTCCCATTGCTTCCTAAATAACCTTCTTATTAAAAACTGCTTTGACGATATAAACAAATATTTCATCATATACATTTTTGATGTAAAGTAAATAATAAGTTATATATTTCAAGATGTTAGTTTTAGGGTGTATCTCCTCAAATATTCAATCGAAAAGTATATACAACAAAAATTGATGTGAAGTGTGAATTTTCACACATTTCAGGGTTTCGCAGGTATTTATTAACTATGTGATGATTATTTGGGATGCCAAAACAAATTTTATGTCAAAATATTTTTTTATGAATTTTAATTCGAATGCCTAATACCATTATTTAAGTTTCTAAATATGTGCAGTATTTTTTTTATATAGCAAGGTTCATTACGATTTTGAAAATTGCGCCTATGGCTTCCATTGGTTGCTTAAATCATAAGCCTCGCCCTCTGATACATTCAAATATAGAATTAAATTATAATTTCAAAACTTCCCACTGGTTATTAAATTTACGCTTTTAAAAATTAAATGCAACATTTACCAAAATATAACTAGAATTTTGACAAAATAATTTAAACAAAATAAAAATGCAAAAAAAAACTGAAAAAATAAAAATTGACGGGATTCAAACACAGTTTCTTACAGTAGTTTCAACTCACTAAGCAACAATGCTACCACTGTGCTATACAGGATCACTTGTTTAGCGGATTAAATATATTACATATTTTACTTAAAAACACAAAAAAATGCGTTATTTTCCGAAAACATAATCTGATCAAAAATTCCTGTTGTACTATTCCGGTTCACACCAATGTACATTACTGAAAATTTTTTCTAATTTATAGTTTAAACCATCTGGGCTACAGGGTGTGGGACAAAAATTTTTTTGCAGAATTTTGCCAAAAATCGCCTCAAAATAATTTATTTTGCAAAAATAAAATTTTGATCGTTAATCCACGTACTAAGGGCTTTCATTTGATACACATAATTGTAAAAAAATATATTTTTTTTCGATGAGCATATATCTGTTTATATTTTTAGGGGGATATGTTTTTTAGATGTTTTAGTATTTTTCCTATATGCGGGCCAAAGAGTTGTATAAGCATGCCAAATTTCAACTCTCTAGGTTTAGCCGTTTGGCTACAATTTTTACCGAACAGACAGACAGACAGACAGACAGACAGACGACAAAATGACGGTATAAGGGTTTTTTGGTCATACCTACAAAACCCTAAAAATGATTTATTTTCTTATAATAAATGATTTTTTTTATAATTTTGCTGTAAAGTCAATAATAAGGAAGATATAAATATATTTTAGTTTTAGGGTGTTCCCCGTAATTCCCCAAATCATTTAACTGAAAAAATGCATTCAACAAAAAAGATTGTTTTCTTATTATAAACGATTTTTGTTGTATATATTAAGCTGTTAAATCAATAATAAAGAAGATATTTCAAATGTTTAGCTTAGCATTCCCACATAACTCAAAAAAAAAAAAAAATAAAGCAAAAAATAAAAGATTTATTTTCTTATTATAAATTATTTTTGTCATACATAATTTTGCTGTAAAGTCAATAAATAATAAAAGAGATATATGTAGATTTTAGGGTGCCCCTCCCTCGTAATTCCCAAATATTCATCTAAAAAATTGCCTTGAACAAAACAGCATTTTTTTTGTCCTAAACAATTTTTGTTGTTTATATTTTTCTGTTAAGTCAATAATTAAGGAGATATTTTAAGTTTTTCAACAATTTTAACCCCGAAACACCCTCTACTAGAATAAACATTTTGAGATGCCTTATAACCTATGTTCGATTCCTGTTCTTACGCATCATACGCAAACTTGCAAATGCATGTTCATTGAAAAAAATACATTTCTTGTTCGCCATAAAATTAACACATATAATAACACTAATAATAATTATAACTTAAAGTTCAGTTCTCGTTTTCCTCCTTATATTTGATTAATTTCAATCATTTTTGTTGCGCATACGCATTCATGAAAAATATATGTATATACATATATAGATTTAAGGTAAACTTAAAGAGATTATTTACTTCACAAATTGTTTTATTGTAACTAGACGTACATTTCGGCTACGAAGTAGCCATCTTCAGTAGTTGAATATATTTTTTTTATTCAACTATTGAACTGCAGTTATAATAATATTTTTCGTTAATTTTGCGGCGAAACGTACATTTTTCATAATTCGAAAAATTAACCAATTTAGTAGTGCTCTAACGGCGAAACCGTACAAAATATTTATATATATATATATATATATACAGACGACTCCGCTTAATTGGGCCACTGCTTAATTGGGGCAGCCGCTTATTTGGGACAAATCTCAAAGAACAGAAACCAAACCAAGGAACCAACAGTAAATTTACATGTTTAATTGGGACAACATTCCGCTTAATTGGGACTTAAGTTAAGATCACAGTACATATTATGTTACACATATTCTCAAGAAAATGTACAAAGAATTTAATATTACAGCGTTATTTTATGCAGGAAGGAAATGAAGGGAGCCCTACATCCGCACTGAATACCTGTACTGATTTTGTAGAAGTGAAATGTTACAAAAACAAAAGACAGACTACACTTGACGCATTTTTGCATTGAATTAAATTGTATGTACCTATTTATTATTTTATTTTGGAATTTATTATTATTTTTTCTTAAAAGTTTATATTTTTTGGTTATATGTAATTTATAGTTTTATCCAAGAGTTTATAAAATAAAATTATTGTAAGAAAAATATGCAAAATTAAATTTTATGTGAAATTCGCTTAATTGGGGCAGCCGCTTAATTGGGCCAAAATGCCTAAGACCCGATGTGACCCAATTAAGCGGAATCGACTGTATATGAATTTTTTTTTTTTAATTTTGTTTCACGTTTTATGGCCTTTGCTACTAAGGCAATTAGCCAGGATAATACTTATTTTCCATGGTGAAAATTCCATGCCTGAATAGGATTTGAACCCGAGACCTTAGCAACGCAGGGCACGTGTGTTACCACTACGCTACGTCAGTCGGCTAAATATAAATGTTAAATTTTTTTACGTTTTTTGAGTTTTAGCAAAAAATGGTAGTCAAAAAATGGGACATCGAAAACAACACTTTAAGACCTATTGCACCATTTTCAAAAACTCCCGCAAAAATTTCTTTCAAAAACTATGTATTTCCTGGACTATGTGTTTATCAACCGGCTCGAAATATTTTTAATAATCGGATCAGAAAATTAATTAAAAATTAATATAATATTAATAATGCAATCCGTCTCCAACACACCACTGATTATAAACCAACCAATTCAGGTTCCATAGTTTCTAAAAATATTGATTTATGTAAGATCTGGTTGAAATAATTAACTGTCTTAAAAAGAATAAAAAAACGCAGGCCTATAAAACCATAATTAAGGATCATTTCTATATTTAATATTATCTTAAATTATTTAGTATTAATTTTCTAATGCATTATTCTAATAGCTTACCTTTTGAAGCTCACTGTTCAAAAACGCACATAACTTTGTTCGATTTTACTCTGGTCTCAGTTTATATACTAAAAAATACAGGTTTAATGATCGAAACATCGCTATAAATTTAGCTAACCTGACGACTTAACGGAATTCAAAAGATATTTTTATACCAAGAACATTTGTATTTTGAATTTTAAAATGAGAATTGAATAATATCAAATGTTGAAAACAACTTTTTACATCGAATGTAAAATAAAACGCAGTGAAAAAGTTAATGTTATTTTAGTTGATATATTAGTTAGATAAAAAATACGAAAAAAATATAATTGACTATATAACAGTAATTAAGGCTAGGGTCTTGGACTCTGCTGTGAATGAACAACTTTTGCATGCGGTATGTATGGCTATTAGCGCCTATAAGACCGTCTATACGTCGTTGGTTCATTAAAATTAGTACAGGGTGGCACAACATGAACGTTGTGGTTTGAATTCCTTATAAATTTTATTATTTCATTTTTTTTATTTCAATATTTTGTAAAGAAGACTTGGAGCATTTGAAATGGAACAATACACACTGGAACAACGAACCAAGATCATCGAACTATATTCTGAAAATCAACGGTCCATTATTTTGACGCGTGCATATCGTCAATATTTTAATGTGCGGATTGGACTGTCCGATCCAACAATAAACCGTCTGGATGCAAATTTTCGACAACAAGGGACAGTAAGGAACCTTCCTGGTGCCGGAAGACGACGTACGGCGCACACGGATGAAAATATTTAACTTGTACGGGAGAGTATGCAGGAAAGTCCAGAAACAGCAACAAAGAGACGTTCTCCACAACTTGGGCTATCACGAAGGTCGCTGCAGAGAATTTTGGGTACATTACGCATGTTCCCATATAAAGTTTAGTAAGAATTAAAGCTAACAGATTACCAGCAACGGCTTGATTATGCCATTTTTTTCCGGAAAAAAGCGGAAGAATATCCAGATTTTATTCACAACTTGATGAGCGATGAAGCCCATTCCTAATTAAATGGCTTCGTAAACAAGCAAAACTGCAGGATATGGGCTACGGGGAATCCAATAGCAGTTCATCAGCGACAATTACACCTACTTAAGTATACTGTTTGTTGTGGTGTATCGTCCGAAAGGATCATTGGCCCATATTTCTTTGAAAATAAAGACGGTGTCGCAGTTTCCACCAATTGTGCTCAATATCGAACGATGTTGGAATTTTTTTTAAGGACAGCTGTGGGAAACCGTTCAACCCTGTGGTTCCAACAAGATGGAGCCACAGCGCATACTACGAGGGATTCAATAGATCTGTTAAGGGATATCTTTGGTGAACGAATTATTTCGCGCAGAAGCTATTTCAATTGTCTTCCGCGTTCACCGGATTGAACCGCTCCTGACTGTTTCCTTTGGGGATATTTGAAAGAAAGAGTGTACGTTAATAAGCCAAGAGCCATCTCCCAATTAAAAAACAATATTCACAATGAAATCGAGGCCATAAGACCTGAAATTTTGCGAAAGGTTATGGAAAATGTTTTGGAAAGAACACGAATATGCGAAACAGAAAATGGCCACCACTTGCGTAATATCATTTTTCATAATTAAACCAAAATCATTCCCCATTAATATACTATATTATAGAAAAATGTAAACATTATCGCTTAAATAAAAAAGTTATAAAGAATTGAAACCACAACGTTCATTTAGCGCCAGACTATAATTACTTACTTAATCGTTGAGCCCTTTTACCTTCTCTGGTGTCGGGCTAAAACTAGTAAAAGTGATAAATAGCCTTCAAGAACACATGGGAGTCAACTGTCCGTGCGCAAACTATTATAAGACGGCCTCCACTAGAAGGAACTCAGGGCTGGCTCTCTCTATTAAATTGAGGTAACTTAATAATAATAATAATTAATTTGTCAAATTGAAATTTGTAAAATAGTAATTTGTAATATTGTAACTGTAATTGTAATTCAATACATTTTCATAGACCAATCATGGGCAGAAATCGCTTTCGTACAATTGGTGACCGGGGGTTAATAATTTGCCTTGAGCAGTTAGAGAGCGGGGGTAGAACATTACTGTCGAACTGTTGGAAATCGTTCGCAAACAATTGGAAAGCGAGGGGCAAAAAATCATTTTTGATGTGCTGGCCCTGGAACCCTTGTACTAAGAATGAAGATCTCCGAGCATTGCATTCGAAACCGCTTATCATATAAGAAAAACATTTAAATTTATTATTTAGATTGTTATTAACTAATCTGTAGTTACACATGTAAGACATTACAAACTGGTCTAAATAAATTGTCTCAAACCATTAATGAGACATGGTTTTGAGGGCTTACAATATGGTGCTTGTTCCCTAATTACGTTTACATTTGGGACATCTACAACCACATGGATCAGTTATAACCACCCCATTCGAACAGTCAAGTTTAGGACACTGTTTAGTAAAACAAGCAGGACAATCCCTGCATTTAGGACAATCACAACTACAAGGAGGTTGTGGTTCGTATCCATTTAAACAGTCAATTGACGGACAACGTAATGTGGGACAAGGTGGACATGATAAATATAATCCTAGTTTAAGTGCTATGGTTGTTTTCGTTGGTTTGTATGTTGTTGTTTTGGATGTTTTAGTTGGTTTGGTCGTTTTGGTTGGTTTGGTCGTTTTGGTTGGTTTAGGTGTTTTTGTTGTTTTTGGAGATTTCGTTGTTTTAGGCGTTTTAGTGTGTTTTGGGTGTTCTGGTTGTTTTGAATGTTTTAGTTGGTTTGGGTGTTTTAGTTGTTTTTGGTGATTTGGTTGTTTTAGGTGTTCTGGTTGTCTTGCTTGTCCTTGTTATTTTTATTGTTGAAGTTATGTTAGTTGTGGTAGGTTTTGGTGTTGTAATTGTTGATACACATACAGGACAGTGACAACCACAAGGATCGGTTACTGTTAATTCTTCTGGATTGCAACTAAGCGGTGTACAAGAAGGTATAGTGCAATATGGGCACTCAGGTGTTGTTGTTGGGGTTGAAGGTGTGGGTGATGTTGGTTCTGGTATTGTCGATACTGATGTTGGAACTGGTATTGTAACTGTTGATATACATTTAGGACAGTGACAACCACAAGCATCTGTTACCATTATTTCTTCTGGTTTGCAACTAAGCGGTGCACAAGAAGGCTTAGTGCAATATGGACACTGAGGCGTTGTAAGTGTGGGTGTGGTTGGTACTGGTGTTGTAATTGTTGATATACATTTAGGACAACTACAGTCACAGGGATCATTTACTATTACTTCTGTTGGTTTGCAACTAAGCGGTGTACAAGAAGGCATAGTGCAATATGGGCACTCAGGCGTTGTTGTTGGGGTTGTAGGAATTGGTGTTGTGACTGTTGATACACATTTAGGACAGTGACAACCACAAGCATCTGTTACCATTATTTCTTCTGGTTTACAACTAAGCGGTGAACAAGACGGCTTTGTGCAATATGGACACTGAGGCGTTGTAAGTGTGGGTGTTGTAGGTACAGGTGTTGTAATTGTTGATACACATTTAGGACAGCTACAGCCACAGGGATCTTTTACTATTATTTCTGTTGGTTTGCAAGTAAGCGGCGAACAAGAAGGATTAGTGCAATATGGACACTGAGGCGTTGTAAGTGTGGTTGTTGTAGGTACTGGTGTTGTAGGTATCGGTGTTGTAATTGTTGATACACATTTAGGACAGCTACAGCCACAGGGGTCTTTTACTATTACTTCTGTTGGTTTGCAACTAAGCGGCGAACAAGAAGGATTAGTGCAATATGGACACTGAGGCGTTGTAAGTGTGGGTGTTGTAGGTACTGGTGTTGTAGGTATCGGTGTTGTAATTGTTGATACACATTTAGGACAGCTACAGCCACAGGGGTCTTTTACTATTACTTCTGTTGGTTTGCAACTAAGCGGCGAACAAGAAGGATTAGTGCAATATGGACACTGAGGCGTTGTAAGTGTGGGTGTTGTAGGTACTGGTGTTGTAGGTATCGGTGTTGTAATTGTTGATACACATTTAGGACAGCTACAGCCACAGGGGTCTTTTACTATTACTTCTGTTGGTTTGCAACTAAGCGGCGAACAAGAAGGCGTAGTGCAATAGTATGGACACTGAGGCGTTGTAAGTGTGGGTGTTGTAGGTACTGGTGTTGTAATTGTTGATACACATTTAGGGCAGCTACAGCCACAAGGATCTTCTACTATTACTTCTGTTGGTTTACAACTAAGCGGCAAGCAGGAAGGCGTACTGCAATAGTATGGACACTTTGGCGTTGGAGGTGTGGGTGTTGTATATTCTGATGTTGTCGGTCCTTTTGTGGTAGTTCTTGGTACACACTCAGGACAATGGCACCCACAAGGATCTGTTACAATTTCTTCTCCTGGTTTGCAGGTTGGCATTGTACAGGCAATTATCATTGTGCAGTAATAAGGGCATGTTGTTGTTGTTGACGGTACTGTTGTAGTTTTTGGTGTTGTTGCATTTGTCATAAAAATTAATGACATTAATAATATTACTGGTACTAAATCCATTGTTGATAATCTAAAAAATATATATAATAGTTGTATTTGCAGTTGTAAACCTTTTCAGGTTGGAGATTATAAACAATTCTGTGTTAGAAATTAAGCCATAAAAGTTGCGTTTTTGTAGAAAAAAAAGGTGCCGGAACTCACAAATTGTTAAGCTTAAAAAAAAGAATGATAATCAGAACATCACGCGCGTAGACATTATCACTTTTGCGATTGCGATTTTGATTGCATGTAACAATGATATACATATAAGTACATTGTTTTTTAACTCTATTAAATCTTGTATAAAATATTGTGGAGCACTCTAATAGACACAGACATCTTGTGCAGATGATGCTTAATGATTTACTGATGTCAGTACAGTGCGGCACACCTCTTTCGTCCGAAATCTTTTAAAATGTTTTTCAAAAAGGTTCCGGGTTTCGAACCATATATTTCCTGATTGAACTCAGATAGGCATTAAGTGTGCGCACAATCGTATAGTTTCTTATACAAGACTAACAATGTGAAATAAAATTAGTAACAATCTTTACATCCAAATTTTTAGCGAATTTTTATCTATCTAATAGGATATTTTTAATTGTAAAAAGAACTGTCATGTAATTGTAAATAAACAAATTGCGTTATAGACGCCAATCTTGTAAACAATTCGACGCATATTTGTGTACCATGCGGCAAATTGTAGCTAAAGCTCCATGTTACAAATATGTTTGGAGATAATTTTTCTATTGTGAAAATTACTTATAGTTATTATACTTGGTATTCTACTTTTGCCGCCACCTCGAATATGCCGATGTTCTCAATATAGGTGTTGCGGATAAAAATGATTTATTTTATGTAAAGAATACTTGTACCAAGTGGCATTTCATTATCATCAAGTATAATATTTTTCGACGAAGGCTCTAAACTATAAATAATCATGTCGAAATTTTTTTTGACGTATTATTTGAATATTTCTACACAAAACTATATAAATATAAAAATTATTTGAAACCCACAAATATATTTAAAAAATTACAGAACATTGTTGGGTGATACCTATTATTAAGTTATAGATCAGCGGTGGGCAAACTTTTTGGACCGTGGGCCGCATTGACCTTATAACAGGATGGCGCGGGCCGCACAAAATATTTTAGTGCCCTCTCCCTATGAAAGTTAAGAGCAAAATCAACGGTCTCACGTCTATTTTTAAAGTGCAGAGAAAAAAACACGATTTCGCCACCATTTTCAAGTTTTTTTTATTTAAAAAGCAATTGTTTGCGGATATTGGCGGGCCGCGGTTTTCCCACCGCTGTTATAGAGCAATAACATTTTTACAATAATTTTTTCTACAATCAAAAATATCCTATTAGATAGTTAAAAATTCTGTGCACAATTTGATGTATAGATTGTCACTAATTTTATTTCAGATTGTTAGTTCTGTATAAGAAACTAATAATCTCTGGAGGTTGTACGTAGCGTTAATGTCATCTGTATAAAATTTTTGCAAGTTTTGATACTGCACTTAGTCTTTTATGACTTGCAATATCATTGTGGAATTAGAAAATGTACTTCAATTTTTACAAATATACTTTTATAGTCCTACCTTTTTTTCATAAACTAAATTATATAAGAGATATAAGACAAACAGCTGTAATAATACTATAAGTGTTGAGGTAGCATTCATGACTTAAATATAAAAAAAACTAATTGTCTGCACTTAAAACAACTTATTAAAAGTTTTAAATATAACTAAGGTTTATTTTTAAACTAATTTACAACTCATATGTGACTAATGATCCAGACAATTATTTTAAATGGCGATAAATAAATAAATGTGTCAACATAATTTTAAAAAACGTCAAAACATGAATTGCAAAACAAATTATTTGCACTTAAATAATAATAAGAATATTTATTGAGATTCGGTGACATATAAAGGGCAATGTTTCGTGTGATGTTGTAAGACTTCGTGAAATTGACCTTCTCTACCGAATGAGTGTTATACGGTACACGAACCAGTTGATGACAGATCGTATGCAGTCTACGTCTATTGTTAAAACCATACATAAAACTATTTTGTTAAATTAAACGTTCTTAAATTATTTTCCATTCTAAAACTTTTTTTAATGTAAATATCGTTTAATAAATTTTATTTTTCTTCCAGGCAACGTTAATAAATCATATTATATTATCATGTTAAAAAAAAAAAAAACACTGATATTAAATATTTCAATTCCACCATAGTTTTATTTATAAAAAGCATTAATATAGCAAATTCTTTTGCAGAGCCCTCGCATAGTTTTAGCTGACCACCCAAAAAGCATCATTATATTTTCTGCTACAATAAAATACACTAGTGTATTAACAAAAGCAATCCAAAATTACAAAAAATTCGTCACAATCATTGCAAAAAATGTCTCTATATATTTTCTAATTCTTCGACATATTCCACGGTTGACTACATGAAAGAAATTTTAAAATTTATATGATTTTTATTCACTCTAAAACATGGATGGTTCCATTCATCGATTCAATGTCCATTCATGAAGTACTTCACAGTGTCTTGCGTGGAAAATTATTACTGACCGCATGAATTGGACAAGGTGGGTGGTATAGAATACCGAAAATTTATGGCATTCTAAACTGCCCGATATCTTACTAAACAATGCTGGGGTATATATACTGTGTTGATATTTTCTATTAAATAGTTTGGTATAATAGTTCTAATAGATATAATACTCTTAACAGGGAAATGCATTAAATAATGAGACTGAAACTTTCCTACAATTCAATAGTGTATTTATAATAATACAGGATGTAACTTTTCGATCTGCAATGCAGTCTTCATCAGCAGCAAGCTTGTGGGATCAAATATTTAACGGTTTCATTGTTGCTTAAGCGCCTGTTCTATTGCGCATGTCCAAAATACAAATGTGCAATGTTTCCAGGTAAATTAAAGAGAAGATCTGGTTCATAACAAAATAGAACTAGTATTTTATTTAACAATCATGTAGCCATTATATGCGAGTGAAATACAATATTTTATTTACAACTATAAAGTTATATCAATAAACAATAGAGAGATATTGCAAAGTGAAAAAAAGCTGACTTTATTAAAAGAAACCTCTAATAAAGTATCCTGTATTAAAATTTTTCATGATGTTTTAAAGAGTGTTATTGCAACGGTGCTCTTGCTTCATACTTTATTTTGACAAATATGCCAAATTGATAGATCGAAATCGTAATGAATATAGAAGTTAACTGCAACTCTTATATGAGTTAACTCCAAGACTATTTTTTTCCCATACGGCATACTCGCATACGTCACAACCATTCGCAAAAGGGTTTCGTGACACAATTTCTCGGAGAAGAATAACATCGTCCTCGTATTTAAATCGTCAACGTTTTTTATCTTTAGCTTGCATCATTACTCACAAGAAAAGTCACCAATTTTTTGTTCGAATTTACTCCGTTGTTAATTTTGAGGTTACATTGACAGAAGACCTGTCAAAATTAAGGTGCTTTAAATAAAAAATGCTTTGCCGTTATTTAAATTAAATATAGGTTGCCTGTATTTAAATAAAAGAAAGAAATTAAGGATATATCAACTGCGCATGCGCACATGTCAAATAAAGGAAAACTTTATTAAAAGATCAGTAGAACAGAGGTTGCAATAATTCTCTAATTATTAAATTTAATTTAAAAACACAGAAATTTTGAGTGTCAGTTGTCAAACTTCAGAACAGACGTTACAAGATGGCTACCGAACCATCAGCTGATCGTAATCAACGAGGTAGTATAATGCAGAGATTGAACGAGGGCGATGTGTTGTGAAGCCAACACCCTCTTAGGCGGGGAGCGGGAAGGTGCTCCGAAGAGTTTTGCGTGTTGCTAACATCCAATGAAGTCATATAAACCATACGCCATAAAACCTCATTGCTAGCATCAATGTTTTGCCGATAAGAATTGCAGGTAAAAATATGTTTTTTTAAAACAGTAAACTGCAAATTTTAATAAAACAAATTTCATAAATAATATTAAATTCACCTTAATTTATTTTTAAGATAATTAGTTGGTCTTTTATGGTCTTTGATACTTTGTTCTACAGTTTGTCTTTTGTGTGCATGATATTTTTATGTTTCTGACATTTTAGTTACATATTTTGTTTTTAGACCCAATCAGAGATATTTTAAAATAATGTTAGCAGAAATTTGAATATCTATATATGTAGAGGAGTGTATCTATGAATATATCTATTATATATTACATCCAAAAAAACATTTATTTTTGCATAAAAGTCCAAAAACTGGTTTGAACATGTTGAAAAAATATATTATCTAGTATTGTTTATTGGCGAGGTCAGTGTCCTATGAAGAATTATAATTTTTGCAGTCGCTGCAACCAAGTGGCCGTTCTCTTCCATATATCGTATATATATATGAACTTGTTCAGTGGCAGATCACTACAAAGGCTCAGAAAACGTACTTTTGGAACAATATCGATGAAATAATTTCAGATAATTCAGTCGTTCTTTAGATTTGAGATAACATACATACATACAGACATATATACATACAGACATACATTCATACATACCCAGCAAACATTCAACCATCGGCCGAATGCCAGCAAACTGCATTTTGTTGGTAAATTAATGGCACTAAAAGTTTGTGCCACGCCAGTATTAATAATATACTTCACATTTGTATTTCGCATTCCTCCTATACGAAGTACTTTACCAGCATTTTATGAGCACTTCTTATTTTTGTTAATATGTTACATTTTACTTTTGTTTCACCATCGTTGAATAAATTTATTCAACGAATAAAGTTGACAATATCGCATCATTCTATTGACAGCAACGTTAATTTCTTCATTAATAGTTTAAAACCGATGCGATATTGTCAACTTTATTTGTTAAATAAATTTATTCAATGATGGTGAAATGGCCAAATCAGTATTTATTTTGCACATAACCATTAATTTATTTTAATACTGGGTAAGTATAAGGTAAATATACATATGTTACATTTGAAATACTAGAGAATGGGTATAATATAAGTACTGGTCCGTCAGAAATAAAAATTGCAGCTAATGCGATTATTTTGCACTATACCGCATTCTGGGCCGGGATACACCAATGGGTCAGCTAACGGCCACGGGCACACCGGGGTACTGGCCTATTACTTTCAATGCCGGGGAGTATGTGCTTTAACAGTACTGGCCCGTATAAAAATGTTTGCTGGGTACTACACAGAAACAAAAAAAATATATATTTTTTTTCTTAAAATATATCAAGGGCGGTTATTTATAAGACCGCTCTCTACTAGTAGGATTCTACTAGAATTGACCTCAAATGCCGCTACTTTTTTGAGCCGTCCGTGTGCGGTGCACACCTTGAACACACAAACATGGCGTCCCTGAAAAAGAGCCTCAGGGCACGATCTATTTTGTCGATGGGTCAGCATCCATACACATATTAATGACAGAAACTCACTAGACGGTCGTGAAACGTAACCTTATTTACAATAATGATACATGTTATTAGATAACACTAACATCGGAACATGAAATATAAAACATAATTAACAAGACAAGGTAGGACAAGAAGGACAAGTATTTCCAAAGCAGGATAATAAGCGGAAGTATTGTTTGGGCAAGACAAAACCATCTAAAGAAGGACAGTTCTCCTTAAAGGAAGACGGTTAGTCATCATAGCTCAGAAGCTGCCAAGAACTTAATCAGTTAGTCAGCTTATTTTGCTTGGGTGCAAATCTAGCATTGATTTTTTTCCCTCAAACTTAATTTTCAAATTGTATACAAAAATTATCATTACAAAACCATTTATAGTTAAAAGTATCGTATATAATCTATTCAATACAACTCATTCCATCTCATTTCAAATCCAAAAAGCACATCTGTCATCAATACTTTGACAAAATGGCGTCTAAAACTTCCCCTACAGTAAGCTAGCGACATCTGTACATTTGCATAACCACAACATCAATAAATCTCAAAACTCACCCTAGAGTTCTCCACTGGTGGTCCGCTGACATGATATTTAGCAAAGAATTGCATCTTCCTATTGTTACGGAACCGCAATGTATATATTATTGAGGGTATCGGAAGTGACACCTTGCCTGTCATGACGTTTTGTTCGAGTTTGATTTCAAGTGATACATATCAGAGGGGCGTCTTTACCGTTTCGTTATGTGTGGTCGACAAACTACAGGGCGTCGCTTTTTGTACCTGTGGGAATTTTTGTATTGAGTAATTGATCAAATCACCCTATTAGGATAACATTACTTTTCGTTTTGTTAGGAATTATTACGTGAGAATATTAATGATTCCGATATGACCATGGACCTTTTTGTATTTATTACAATTATTTATATCTAGCTGGAGTAAACGTAGAGTGCATTTCTCAGGAGTTGAGGCCAGGGACTTTATCGTATATGCGTCAAACAATGACGTAAAACTAATCGCAATGCAGTTAACAGCCGATTCTACTTCCGTTACTTAGCAATCAAGCGACTGTACGAATTCTAGTTTCTGCGCAGGTGATGTACTGGCCTCATCTCGTAAGCAAAGCATTCTACTTCTTACGGTTTTCGTAATATACTTTTTGCTATAACGTAAATGATAAGTGAGATATTTCAGTTTCCAGAAGCAGAGTAAATAATCTTTATTATCAATTAGTCTTTATAATATATATTTTTAATGTTAAGTAAATAAAAAGTAAGATACTTCATTTATAGGTAGGTCTCCCCACACCACCCCAAATATATATCTTATTAAAAACTGCATTGAACATAGTGGATTAGTTTCTTTACTCATATTCGTTTTTTATGTTAAGTCGATAATAAGGGAGATATATGTAGGTTTTAATTTTAAGGTGTCCCCCCTTAACTCTCCAAATATTCATCTAACTGAAAAAATGCTTTGAATAAGAAAAGATGTTTTCTTACTATAAATAATTTTTGTTACACACATTTTTCTGTTCAAAAATAGTCAAAAATAAGGAAGATATTTTAAGTTTCTTAACCGCTTAAGGACTACGCCCGAGTATACTCGGGCGACTATTATGTGCGAAAATTCCGACACCCGAGATAACTCGGGCAAGCTTTACCTGCAGAAAAGATTACTCCCGAATGTACTCGGGCGAAAATAAATATGATTCATGGTTTGTGGAAGCGAGACAAAAGACAGCTACGATGATTCAAACGAGGTACGAGAGAAAATGAATATTTTTTTATGATTTTCTTTTATTTCTTGACCCACACTATGCACCATAATATCAACTTTGAATCCCATTTTGGGCCCGAAATGGCTTTTATGAAGGATATATATGTTCAGAAAATAAAATTCATTCATAAAAAAAAAATTGTTTTTTTTTTCATTTTAATTTTTTTTATTGATTACTGAAGAGGTTAATAATCAGTTTCAAACCCCTACTAAAATAAACATTTTGAGGTGCCTTATAGCCTATGTTCGAATCCTGGTTTTACTCTATCATCATACCAAATTACGTAAAAATATGTCCATCCGTTTTTGCATGAAACTCGGACAGACAGACAGACAGACAAAAATAGTTTTTTTTTTGCTTGCATCGTTTTATCATCTGAAACGTGTAGAAACCAAATATGAGGCCGAAAAAATAGATATAGCTTCCACTTTTATTAATATACACAAAAAAAGAACAATTTTTATCCACGCGTAATTTTTGTATATGTTTTTTGGCCGGTAATTATTTATTTCAGGGGGTGGGACTACTATTTTCCCGAGGCCCCAGCTCGATCTTGGCGCCCCTGTGCATGGGTAACGGGCATAATGATGTGGAATAAATAACCGACTCAGTGAAAAAGGACGTTAAAAAAATCGAGGAAGAGGGACTATCTTTACTACGTTAAGTCAAATGACTGCATAGATGGACAATTTTGGAAACTAGATGCTAGACATAGCAACAGCTATAAGAGACCTCTTGAAAAACTGTTTAATTGCCTTCTGTCTCGTAAATAATTTCTGCTAAAATATCTATAGATTTAATTCGATGTACTAATTACTTTTCGTAATTTTATCGGTTTCCGCAACATTTCAAACATACCTTTTGTTAGAAATGGTTTGACCTGAAACTCGTTTGTAACCAATTATTGTAAACAACTGTGTATTTGGCAATTTCAGCTCGTGAATTTTTAATAAAACCGATAATACTCGAGATTATTTTAGATTTAGCTGTCCGAACCATGTATTGCATATTTTTAAGGGATTTATTCTTGATTTCGAGTATCAAATATGGATTTCATTCAAAATTATTTTTAAATACCGTAGGGCTATTATGATTATTATACTCTGTCCCATAATAATGCAAGTGAATGTTTAAACGGGAATTATTGGCGAATGTAGTTGTAAGTTATGTTGTAGCGCAAAATTGCGAAGCCTTCAATCAAAATCAATGTTCCTTGACATCTGTCATTTGTTTTGACACTGTCAATTTTTAGTTGACCCTAATTATTACAAATTATAACTATTTTTCTAATTTCATTCCCTGATCGAAATCAATTGCTTTATTTCAACCCATTGTAGAAGTAAGATAAAGAAAAGAGAGTTTTTAAGCAAAGATCGAGTTGCGATTGGCTAGTTCTTAATGCATCAAAATAAAAACGAAAAGTTGCAGAAAGGTGTAATTACGTTGGCTGCAAAACAATTTAAGTGCAACAGAATGACCATATCGAGAATTTGGAAAGGTGCTTCCGAATATAATTATCATATCCTTTCTGATATGCCCCAAGAAAGAGGGAAATACCAAAATTTTTATCACTATGGTCTTCGGTAAAAAAATACATATAAATATATGTATTAATTTTTAAATACATATATTTATATGTATTTAAAAATAGTGAGATGAGAAGAGAACCTTTTTTTTTAGATCATCACTTGTATTTCAGAAGCAAGGACTTTTTTTTAAATCATTACTTTTTTAGAAATGAGAAAATTTTAATAATTTTGTCTTCCACTACTCCCTCCCCCCAATTCCTGGGTGCGCCACTGCCTGCAATAAATTACTAAAATATTAAATTGGAGCCTAATTATTTAAATTGGCACGAGACACGTTTCATTTGGTCCTGCTATCTGTAGTAGTTGATTTTAGTCTTAGAGTTTTCGGCTAAAGTCAAAACTTTACTTAACATAAAATTCCATGATTTACCGCTAAGATTGCTAATTGACATTACTATACATATTAAGCACGTGTTATACCTAAGAAAATTTCTTAGGGGGGGGGTTATTTTTGACAACCAAGGGGTACCCCTTTAGATTCAACACTGAATTAGACATCGTATCAAGAATTCAGACGGTGCATTTTTACTTGCCCCTTAATATATAAGGGGCAAGTATTGTAATCGCGAAAATTTTCGATGTCGAGATTTTGACGGATGACCACGTTTCATGGTCCAGGGAATCCAAAAAACCTATTTTCGAAATGCCGTCCGTATGTTTGTGTGTCTGTGTGTGTGTGTGTGTGTGTGTGTGTGTGTGTGTGTGTGTGTGTGTGTGTGTGTGTGTGTGTGTGTGTGTGTGTGTGTGTGTGTGTGTGTGTGTGTGTGTGTGTGTGTGTGTGTGTGTGTGTGTGTGTGTGTGTGTGTGTGTGTGTGTGTGTGTGTGTGTGTGTGTGTGTGTGTGTGTGTGTGTGTGTGTGTGTGTGTGTGTGTGTGTGTGTGTGTGTGTGTGTGTGTGTGTGTGTGTGTGTGTGTGTGTGTGTGTGTGTGTGTGTGTGTGTGTGTGTGTGTGTGTGTGTGTGTGTGTGTGTGTGTGTGTGTGTGTGTGTGTGTGTGTGTGTGTGTGTGTGTGTGTGTGTGTGTGTGTGTGTGTGTGTGTGTGTGTGTGTGTGTGTGTGTGTGTGTGTGTGTGTGTGTGTGTGTGTGTGTGTGTGTGTGTGTGTGTGTGTGTGTGTGTGTGTGTGTGTGTGTGTCTGTGGGTCTGTGTGTCTGTGTGTATACACGATAACTCAAAAACGGTTTAACTTAAAGAGTTCGTTCTGGTACTAAAAAATTCTCCTAATAATTGGGAAGAACCCTATTGTTTTTTTATTAAAATCCGAAACCGGAAACGGAAGTTATTAAACTTTAAAATATAAAAAAAATCGTAACTAGTAAACCAAGCCTTGGACAAAAAATTATATAGGACATAATTTGATGTATTTTTGAAGATTTACCTAAATATTTTTTTAAATTAAAAAAAAAAAAATATGTGTATTTTTTATTATTTTTTTTATGGGAGGGCGAGTCTAGCGGAGGTCTCCCTCCGCCACTGGTTTCTATTGTGAAAACTTTCGGTGTAAAAATTGTCGACGATACGCCCTTTATATTAAAGTTATTGAAAAGAGTGGACATGTACGAGTATTTCTTTATTTTTCTCTTTATTTCTTTTTACAATTTTTTATTCTGGCACTAGTTGAAATTATTACATTCTCACAACTATTGTGGGAGTGTTACAAAATAACATTTTCTTTTCAGCGCAGTCCAATAAATAAAATACAATATCTCACAAAATATATCAAATCCTAGTGCAGGATCATCAAAATATAACCTCACTCTTCAGAGATACAAACATAAAATAAAATCAAATAAAACCTATACACGTCACATATCATTGTTGAGATGGAAGTTTGTAGGAAATACACTAAACATTTGTCACTTTCAACCGCATTGTGTCATCAAATAGGTTACGTGAAGTGCACACACAGTGGTGTACAGTGAACCAGTGGCCTAGAATCATAAGGGGAGAATGTATCACGTTGATGCGTAAGTTATGTTATAACCCCTGCCTCGATTACTTTATTGATGTGCAAATATTTTTAAAACACACAACAGCGTCCAGTAATGTTCGATTTACCAATTAAATTAGTGCGAATCAAGCAGAAATTAAGATGTATAACCTCACTCTCTGCACGAGATTGTTCCAATCGTGGTTTTGAAATACTGTTTACGCTCTCTATCGTCATTGTCAAAGTCAATTTGTAGTTTTTAAAATTATAGCTAAAGTTTTAAAGACAAAAATATTGCCATATATCTCTCCATAATTACTAAATATTCAAAACATAACTGGCAAAATTGAGGTTTTCTTCCAGGCTTGTGATTAGTTCAAATTAGTAATTTTAACCAAAATGTATGCGATGTACATAAATAAATTCGAGAACGTTAAAAATATTAAACTTGAGTACATTAAAATCACGCACTAATTTGTTACACAGAACGATTCCGTGGTTTTTCAAGGCACATATAAGTTAAATAATTTAAAACTAAGAAAATTAAAACCGATTAGAGTTTAATTTGGAACTTTAAATGCAGTGGCGGCTCGTGACTTTTTGGGACTCAGAGCTGCAAATTATAATACAAGGATAGGTTTAAGTGGGGAACAGGATGCAACGAGTTCTACGGCGCGTTGACGGCGTTTGGACGGCGCTATCTGTCAGAGGAAAGTTAAAATCAAGCTGTCGTACGCAAGTGCAAAGAATGAAGAACGTCCTACGTCGTTCCAACGCCGTTGATACTGAATGTTCGTCAACTTCCAACTTTTGACGCCGTTTAACGTTGACGTAGAACACCTAACCTCAGTTTTTACTGAATGGTAAAGTGTTTGTATGTATAAATAACATGCATACAACATAAATAACATCACACACAAGTCTTCATCATCCATTATAATTTTAATAAAAGAAAGGGCACGTATAAACACAGATATAGGTGTTCACGTGACACTTTGACGGCGTTAAAAATTACTGCATTGTGTGTAGGCGAAAATTCAACGCCGTTCTCAACGGCGCTAACGCAACGCCGTCACGAATGACGACGCGCTGTGCATTCTGTTCCAGGGTTTAGGTGTTTAACCACGATGTTTTATTATATAAGACTCTGTTGAATTGCCTCTTATAATTATAATTTTAGCTTTTTGCACTTTCCAAAATATTTAAATTTGGTGTGCGTCGCCCCAATTTTTTAATATCAATTTTTTCTTCTAACGTTCGTCTAAGTTCGTCAATATTAATACCTACCTAAACAATAAATTTTTAGAGATAATATAGGTATAGTGATTTCAGTTACGACTTAAATAAATACATTCAATAATTTCATAGTACTGTGATTACTGTTATTGTGACGCTAACAGTATTCTAGCTCCGATCCCCACCAGTTTATCACTACTGCCTACGCACCGCTTCCCCTTCACAAGCCTACATTTGCACTTTCCTTGACGCTAGGATATAAGCAGTGCGACGTAGACTTATTCAAAGGAAACTTGTAAATATTTATGAAACAATAGCATTCAATGTTCAAAATATATTTAAAAAAAGCATTTTCACACCACAATTACTATGTTAAATGCATTTCAAGTTCAAAAAAAGATTTTTTTAAAAATTATTTTCAAGTAAGAGCTGCAGCTCCGCAGCGCGTACTCAGGAGCCGCCACTGTTTAAATGGGTCTTAAAGCGTTCTTTTCCCGTCCACACGATACGTTTTGCATGATACGTCTTAACTGATCAAGTAAAACGTACAACAAGTCGTGCGTGTAGACCGCATTAATTAAAACTATGAATAGATTGTCATCTCCAAAATATTTTTAAAACCATGATACCCAAAACTGGTTTAGACACGACTGACTATCTTTAAAATATCTGTTTGTTACACATTTCAAACTTTTAGAACAAATCAAACACATCCAACAGTAAATACAGACAAGAGTTCAAAAATCTATGCGAAACGTTCCATCCGAATACAGACTATATATACACCGACGCCACCAAATGAAATAACGAAGTCAAGATAGCCTACATCCACAATAACACAGTAAAAAGCTGCCAACTTCCAGCCACAGATTCCATCATCACCGCTGAAATTGAAAGCATATATGAGGCTGTAAAATATGCATTAACTTTTGCCGCAAATACCAATTTTGCCATATGCAGTGATTCCGTGGTAGCAGCGACCGAGATACAAAATCTAGAGCAGATTGGAGTGTGCGAACAATCCAGGAAATGGTCCACCATACTATATCCACACGAAACTTGAACGTAACAATTGTTTGGATTCCCAGTCACGCTGGAATTCCAGGCAATGAACTCGCAGACTGCAAAAAACAGCAAAAACGTCCCACTCAGGAACATCACAAAACCCGCAAAGACTTTCAACAAACAATTAGAGAGAAGGCAAAAAAACCAAAAATTCCAGCGTGACTAGGAATCCAAACAATTGTTACGTTCACGTCTCGTGTGAATTAAGTATGGTGAACCATTTCCTGGCTTGTTCGTACACTTTCCAATCTGCTCTTTAGATTTTCTTTTCTATTTTGCTCTTTAGTTCTACTTCTATGTTTTGGAAACATTACTCGTTTAAGCAATAGTTTGGCACCAATAAATCATAAACGTATAATATATGTATATCAACATGGTTAGAAATAGTTCAATATACAACAGTTGACACATAATAAACACATTGCACATTTTATGTTTCATAATTTGTAACATCAGCAACCTTGATGTACTTAGCCCACAATCATGGTCTTGTGACTACTGCATATTTGATATTACGGGAATAAATAAGTGACAGAACTTTCAGAGTGACTCTCAAATTGTTTGATCAAATGATTTACATTTCTTGAGTGAACTACGAGTTGTTACATATTGAAGACGTTGAGTTTACCTTTTGGTTTTACCAGATGAATCTTGTGTACAAAGATACTAGTATGAGTATTTAACAGCTGCCATCTTAGAATGTTTTATGTTGTTTTAGAATTCCTAATGCCTTCATAAACACTATCTTATATGAAGTTCTTAAGCACGGGTCAGAGTTCACATTTCAGAACTTACGTTAAGAATCTTAATTTAAACTTCGAAATTGTTTACACACCTGTCGTATCCGCTGCACTGTAATTATGTCATTGTTTGTTATAATTTAAGTAGATAACATTTGTCTGTTTGCATATTAGAATTTAGGCGCATATCTCTGTCATTATGGGAATTCAGACGTGTTGACTGTTATCTCACTCACAAATATCCTATATTGATTTCTTGTACCTTTCTAACATCATCATTGGTACGACAGTCCGAGGTGAGCCTTGGCCTACTGTTTCCAGGTTTCGTGAACATATTTTGAAACCGTGTAAATTCAGTCAAACCGTCAAATTTTGTAAAATTTTGTAGATTAGTGAGTGTTATAATCAAAGTGGCAATTGAACAACTAAAGTGATTCAAACACAGTGCAATAATCTAAAATAAAAGAATTCAGAATTTAAATAGTGCATAAAAATAAAAATTTCGTTAAAATTGCCGGTAAGGACAGTGAAGTGATAAGAGTCCGAACGGAATCGAACAGGTCAGAACAAAGATCTATAGGTTACTTCAAAATAAGTGAAATAATAAAACAGTGGCGTGCAGTGAAATTAGTAAACAGTACATCGTAAATATTTTCTTACTTAACAGAGAACAGCATTACAGCGATAACGGCCTAATGCAACAGGAAAGAAGAGCAAAAAGAGAAAGAGAGCCAAATACTAGCCCGGAATCCGAGCAAAGCATCTTCAGGCGGAGTAAAGTGATTATTCGTTCACCAGAAACGCAGCAGCACATAACAACTAAAGAAATGAATGACCTAAAGGAAATTAAAAATATGATGCTGGAAATGATGGAGGAAATTAGAAATAACACAAAAGAAAATAGAGAGCTACGAGAAGAACTTAAGAGACGCGAGGAAAAATGGGAAAGGGAAAGAACTATTTTAACGGAAAGAATAGAAAGATTAGAAAACAAGATTGAAAATCAAGAAAAGAAAGAACGAAAAAACAAGATCATTATTAAAGGATTAAACATAAAAGATAACGAGAAAGAAAACGCAATAGAAAAGTTTATAAAAAATACTCTGAAAATAGAAGCAAAAGTAAAGAGCGCTTACAGTATTAACAAGAAGGGCAATAGAGAAACTATATTAACTGAAATGGAAACCTGGGAGGATAAACAAAATATTATGAGTAACAAGAATAAACTAAGAGGTAGCGATGTGTATATAGAGAATGACCAGACCATGGAAGAAAGAAAAACACAAGCTGAGTTAAGAAAAATAGCGCGAATGGAAAGAGAAAAGGGAAATAGGGCCAAAGTAGGATATAGGAAGATTTTCATAAATAATTCAGAATATATATGGAGCGAGAAGGACAAAGGGGTTGTTAAAAAAGAAGAATCAAAAAACTAGTTAACTCAAACCGAAATAGTAAGACGAACACGGCAAAGAAAACGGACATGAATATGGAAAATGAGCAAAAGGAGACGAATATTATGGGAAAATCAGAAAAGTACACGACAAGAAAACAAGGAATATAATAAAAATAGGTACCTGGAATACACGAAGCATAACAGGAAAAGAAAGCGAAATTATAAGCGAAATGGAAAAAGCAAAACTAGACTTCCTTGCAATAACAGAAACCAAGAAGAAAGGAAAAGGGGTAACTCAATTGGAAAAAGGATATTGGATGTTTTGGTCGGGTGTAGAAGATCATGAAAATGCCAATGCAGGGGTAGGAATAATAATAAAAGAGGAAAGGATGGAAAAGATGTACAAAGAAAACCTTATTAATGAAAGAATTATGTCTATAGATATATTAATAGAAGGAGATGATGAATTATATACACTGATAGTGGTCTACGGTCCCAATGAGAACGCAACTAAAAGCGAGAAAACCGATTTCTTCGAGGAACTGCAAAAAGAAATAGACAACAAGGGAAACAATATAATTGTATTGGGAGACTTAAACGGACGAGTGGGAAATGAAAACAGAGGAATAGAATGGTGTCTAGGTAATCATGGAGAAACAACAAGAAATACAAATGGGGATAAACTTATAGAACTATGCCTAGCAAATGAACTTGTAATAGCAAATTCAAAATTTAGTCACAAAAAAATACACAAAATAACCCGTGAAGTACCAAGTAGAAATGAAAAGTCTATTATAGATTACTTTTTAGTCAATAAAGGCATCTGGAAAAGAGTGAAAGATGTAAAAGTAAGAAGAGGAGCGGAAATAGGAAGCGATCACTATCTGCTAAGAATGGAATTAATAGAAGACAAACCTAAAGAAGAAGAAAAGAAAAGACAAGTGATAAATAAAAAGATTAAGAGCCATAAGCTCAAAGAAACAGAAGTACAAAATAGATACCAGGAAATATTGGAAAGGAAACTTAAAGAACACAGAGAAACCAACAACCTAGAAGATAACTGGGAACAATGCAAAAGAAGTATACTTGAAGCAGCGAAAGATAGTTGTGGGATGGCCAAAATTACAAATAAAGCAAGAAAGAAGTCAGCATGGTGGGGTGAAGAAGTCAAAAGACTGGTGAAAGAAAAGAAGGATAAATGGAAGAAATATTTAACAACAAGAGACCCAATGGACTATGAGGAATATAAACGAAGAAGGAAGATAGTTTCGAAAAAAGTGAAAGAGGAAAAAGAAAATTCATGGCAAGAATTTGGACACAAAATGAAAGAGGCTTTCAGAGAGAATCAAAAGATGTTCTACGGAACCATAAAACAAATGAGGAAGAAAAAAGTAACAACACTGAAAAACGTCAAAGATGAGAATGGAACAATCCTAGTCAAGGAAGAAGAAATTATGGAAAGATGGAAACAATATTTCCAGGATTTGTTACATATTGAAAGCATAGGCCGTAAAAATGCAACACAACCTGAACAAAACGCAGAAGAAAGGATAGAAAATAATGAAGATACTGGAAGTAAAGAGTCAAATAAAATATCAATGGAAGAACTAGAAGAAGCTCTGAGGAAATTCAAAAACGGAAAGGCACCTGGACACGACTGTATCACTTGCGAAATGATTAAGTACACAGGTGAATACGGAAAAGAGAAACTTTTGAAAATTATGAATCTGGCGATAACAACAAGTAGATCCCCTCTAGACTGGCAAACTGGTATTATAACACCCATATATAAGAAAGGCGACAGTAGAGAATGCTCAAATTACAGAGGAATAACCCTGCTTAGCGCAGTAGGAAAATTATATGCAAGAATACTCGAGCGAAGAATCAGAAACGCACTGGAAGCAACCTTGGAAGACTCTCAATATGGATTTAGGTCAAAGAGAGGGGTGCAAGACCCAATATTCACGTTGCGGCAATTAAGCGAGAAAGCTCTAAAAACAAATAGCCAAATCCACCTATGCTTCATAGACTTGGAGAAAGCTTTCGACCGAGTGAACAGAGAAGACGTCTGGTTGACACTTAAAAACAGAGGTATCCATGAAAGCACCATCTCAAATATTAAAAGTCTGTATACCGACAGCAATAATTATGTCAGAACAAAAAATGAAGTATCGAGATCTTTTATAACGGAAAACGGACTCAGACAAGGGTGCGTACTCAGTCCGCTACTGTTCTCAATGGTTCTAGACGATGCCATAAAAGAAGTGAGACAAAATATTAAAGAATATTGTGTGGGCTTCTGGAAAATGGAAAATGTGAAAGTAGCAGAACTTTGCTATGCGGATGACATGGTCATAATAGCAAGGAACGAGGACGAACTACAAAACAATCTGAACCAATACAATAAAGAATTGAAGAAAATAAATATGAAAATTAGCACACAAAAAACAAAAACAATGGTAATAAGCAGGACAAAAATGCAACACAAGATAAAAATAGATGACAAAATAATAGAACAGGTAGGAAAATTCAAATACCTAGGTACAGTTTTCGCCGAAGATGGAAAAATGGATGAAGAAATTATGGAAAGAGTAGGCGCAGCAGGAAGAATGTTCAATGGCATCAAAGCACCGTTCTTAACTAAAAAAGAAATACCAACTAACATCAAGGTAGAGATCTTCAAAAAAGTGACAGTACCAATTTTGACATATGCCTCAGAATCCTGGACCACTACAGAGACGCACAGGTCTAAAATAAGAAGCTCCGAAATGAGATTTTTAAGAAAAATCGAAGGTAAAACAAAACTGGACAGAATAAGAAATGAAGTATTTAGGGAAAAACTAGGCACAAAACCAGTAGAGACTATAATAGAAGAAGGACAGCTAAGATGGCTGGGACATATACACAGAATGAGTGAAGACAAAATAGTAAAAAGAGTTTATGAAGCAAGAACAGTGAAGAAAGTTAGACCAGGAAGACCGAGAAAAACCTGGCAACAAGAAACAAAAGAAGCTGCAACGAAGAGAGGAGTAAAGTGGGAGGAGATAAGAAAATATACAAAGGACAGAACACGATGGAAAGAAGTATGGAGAACAACACCAGAAAATAAGTAACTCGACTATAGCCTTACACCGCAAGGTAGAAAGGCTTCAGGATTAAGTAAAGTAAAGTAAATTCAGGAGTAATATGGTTAGTATTACTCCTGAATACAGAAAGGCACCTATAATTTATAGCCCGTTGCGAAGGGCTAAGTTTAGCCTGTAATTTAGTTTACATCCTACCTTTCTATACATATTAATTCTTTCAGTCCTACAAGAAACATAGAGCATCCACGAAACTCCTCGAACGGACGCACTTTTACTTCATTCCAAGAGTTCACTCCCTCCACCTGGTTCAGAAAGGTTCTTTTCCAATTAATGCGTGGTCTTCCTTATGGTCGGCTTCTCTGAGGATTTCAATCTAAAGCCTCTTTAGATATTTTGTTGGAGCTTCGGAGCGTACAGCCAATCCACTTCCACTTACGGTTTTTATTCTCGATATATGTCTCTTACTTGTCTTCTCCAATAGTTCGACGTTGGAGATAGTATTTGGCCAGAATAAACGTATCATTTTCCTGAGATATTTATTAAAAAACACCTGCAGTTTGTTCTCTATTACTGTAGTGGTCTTCTAAGTTTCACAGTCCTACAAAAGCACGGCGATAACATTGGTGTTAAATATACGAAATTTCGTTGATATAGCCAATTGTGTCGCCTTCCGCATGTTAGACAGTGCTCCAAAGGATTGGTTAGCCTCTTGGATAGACTTACCCGTGACATATACATAGTAGTCACATATCAATAAAAAGATTAAATTTGATGGATATGTGACTACTATATAGTCTGACTTTTGTTATATAGTTAGTTGACTAGTATTATTTTTGACACATATAATTGATGTGCATATATAGCTTATTTATTAATATTCTTTTGTTGTGCTTTATTCTTTTGTACCAATTCTTGTAATTCTTATTGCAGGCTGAAGGAAGATGTGTTCACTTATTAAACGCGAAACGTCCCTTATATTTTGTTTTATTTAAAAATTCTTAAATCGACGAAATAATAAAAATCTATTCCTTCATTATACACACCCGTTGATAACAAGCTACGTTTTATATATATTTCGTATTATACTTATATATATTCTTTATTTTCCCTAGATCTTGCTGCGTTTAGGGTATTAACTATTACAAGGTAATAAAAATCAAATAATATCGCAATATGATAAAATATTATAAAATTTTATATTTTTTTTTTATTTCATTTCCTTATTCTTCCTTTCCTACCGGTGTCCCTCCCTCTATTCCTATTATCATTCCGACTTCCCTCTCCGATCTCCTTCTCTCTCGCTTCCAATTCTCTCGCCCATCTTTCTCCCCTGCCTTTCTCACTCAACAGTTCCTTTAACTCTTCCTCCCAGACTGCCATCTCTGCATCTCTTCGCTAAATGCTCTATCGTTTCCTCTTTTTCTTTACACAATCTGCAGAGCTTGTCCTATGACTTTTCCCAGTATCTTTTGTTCCGTTCTTCATTGTCTCATCTTAACCTCGCTATCCTCCTTACTTTACCCCCTGATTTTTCTCTTTTCCCCTTCAAATATCTTGGTATTCCGATCACTAGTATCTCTTTATATATTTTCATACTCGTATTATACTTATACTTGTTTAATAAATATTACTAAACCAGGAATTTGATTAAATTTGCATTAAACCACTCACGTGACAATATGTCATTGATCCAATTTTCCACTTCAACATTTTATTTATTATATTTCTGCTGTATTTTAGAATAACTGCTGTTCATTTATTTTTCGTAGTTGAAACGTAACTAGTGATTACGTGTCTACTTCAGTTGCATGGCTCATTTAGGACATACTTGTCACTCTATCGCACTAGGTACTTCATAATCTAAATCCTACAGTCTAACTTCAACTGTTATTAACGACACTTTCGAGTTACTAATGAATCTAGTTGCTAAGATAAAATGGCTTCTGTTATATTTAGTTATATTTACAAGACTAAGCTACGACATTGGGCATTTAATGTTGGGGACTAAATTCTCCTATTTAGCTCTAAGAATACCCTTATTACTTAAATACACACAAATGTACATAAACAAATTAAACATACACATGTTTAGTAAAAAGTGAATTGACCATGAACTTGATACTTACGGTTTTCAAATTCCTTTCATTTTCGTTTAATTTGTAATGCGTGTCATTGACATTGAATAACCAGAAATTCAAGTTATGCAGTCCAATACTGGCTTTAATTTAATAGATTTCTCTCGAGCCCTGCTATGGAAGATGAAGCTTCTACGGGGTGCACCAGAGAGATTGTCTGCTCGAGACTGGCTTACCAGTATCACTGCTTTTAAATGTGAATTAATAGATTGCTCCAATTGCCGGTGTCGGCGCTAGTAGTTCATTTTTGAAGCGGTATGTGTAGTATTAGATTACGTAGAGAGCATTCAGATGGCCGATGACTTTAATAAAGCGTATGGTTCAATCGAGATTATCAAAATCAAGTGATGATTTGTTCGAAGATTGATATAACAAACTGAAGCTCCACTTGGAAGAAACTCACAACATGGTTTATAGTTTAAATAGGATCGTGGATAATAATGAACTCTATAAAACGGACACAGTCAAATTTTTAGGTTTCTTTTTAGATACAAAATTAAATTGGAAAATACATATTGATGAAACTGCATTCAAAATAAACAATTACAATTTTATGCTTTATAAAATCATAAATCATGTGTCGCTAGAGTCACCCAAAGTTGTTTATTTCTCTTATGTTCAGGCTAGCCTTACTTACGGTATAGTACTTTGGGGAAACTCAACTGTATATACAGAGGATTCCGCTTAATTGGGCCACCGCTTAATTGGGGAAGCCGCTTATTTGGGCCAAATCTCAAAGAACAGAAACCAAACCAAGGAACCAACAGTAAATTTACATGTTTAATTGGGACAACATTCCGCTTAATTTCCCGTAAATTTAAGATCACAGTACATATTATGTTACACATATTCTCAAGAAAAAATATGCACAAAGTATTTAATATTACAGCGTTAATTTATGCAGGAATGAAATGAAGGGAGCCCTACATCCGCACTGAATACCTGTGCTGATTTTGTAAAAGTGAAATGTTACAAATCAAAAGACAGACTACACTTGACGCATTTTTGCATTGAATTAAATTGTATGTACCTATTTATTATTTTATTTTGGAATTTATTATTATTTTTTTTTAAGTTTATATTTTTGGTTATATGTAATTTATAGTTTTGTCCAAGAGTTTATAAAATAAAATTATTTAAAGAAAAATATGCATTGTTTAATTTTAGGTGAAATTCGCTTAATTGGGGCAGCCGTTTAATTGGGCCAAAATGCCTAAGTCCCGATGTGTCCCAATTAAGCGGAATCGACTGTATATACAAAATATATACAAAAGACTGGTTTAGAATAAAGAAATATCTCACTATCATTTACTTTACAGCGAAAATGTACATTACAGAAACCGTGGAGTATTTTCAAAATGAAATGTCCACCCTCACTTATTCTTTCCAATAATGACTAATAGTATAACCATTATACTTGCTGCGTTTATAGTTCTATTAATAACAGTTGCCAGGACCGTAATAATTATTTAAAATAAACGTGTTTTCTTATATGCTATTTAGAATGAACTATATATACTCACATGACATTCTTTCACATTTTTATTAGGCTTAGGACTGACTATATTTTAATTATAGATATAGGCATGTTTAAAAATCGTTTTGTTTTAAGTCTTTGTAGTCTATATTAAATACTTCAAATTTGCACAAACAAAAATCATTCCTTTTTTGCAACAAAAATTAATCCTAGCAACTTCAAATAATAATTATACTAGCTTTGTATGGAAATTCTATTCAGTCTTCTTCAAACTTTTTTATTAAAAGATGCACAGTCAGAGCCGCAGTAAGGAAAACTTGCGTTAGGGGCAGAGCTCTGTTTTGGCGCCCTTGGCAAATAAAAACAAGGTTCTCACCTCTCAAGATTTAAGTGATGAGCAAAAAAAAAGGTCCTTACCTCCCAAAATCCAGGTGACGAGCAAAAAAAAGGTCCACACCTTCGCAATGGCGCCCCTTAGCAAGCCCGTCCGTGCCCTTTTCCTTAGTGCGCCCGCCCCCTTTCTGCGGCTCTGTGCACAGTCGCCACTATATTTGTCGAATGTCGCATATTTTATTTATTATTGTTTTAAACATAAAACTATCTATTTTCTTGAAAACTCGTAAATCGTTTTCGCTGCTGATTTTTGCCACGAACAATGATACGTTGAATTGTTTTGTATGGAACACTAGTTAATTCCGCAATTCTAGTATAGGTTTGTCATTACCTTCCGAAATTAATTTTTTATAAACGTTCAGTATCAGAACTTTGCAATCTTCTGACAAATGACATTTTTCTTTAGTAGCCACGTCCACATTTTCGCACTCCAATTCACCTTGCACAGATTCACTATTTTCACTACAGAAATCAGGAATTTCTTCAAAATCAAATGGTCGTCAAAGAGCCATGTTGTTAATGTATGCACGCTATGAACGCTGAAAATTAATTAACAAACAAGTATAAGAACCCCTAAAATTTATAAACAATAGTATTATAAATTTGGAAAATATCCTTAATGGTTTTAAGAAACTTCAATTGAAGTAGTGTTACATCTATTCCATTTAAATTTAAAATTACCTTAATACCTCTTATATTCTTTTTACAGCAACGAGTCTTAAGATTACTGCCATAAACCCATTACCGATTAAGTGTGGCCATTTCATTTTGGAAATTCTAGTACGGGTATTCCAGCAAGTATAATTAATATATTTAAAAAATTATTTCAATAGATTATTTCGGTAGCATTTAGTATACAAAGATATTTAAGTTGTGATGATTACCTACTCAGAATAATAATCTCTTTCATGCTTACAATACGGACAAATACTAGTCAATGGGGCTCATTTTCAGGCTTAGCTCTTGTAATCTCGTAAAGTAAATGCTCCGAATATTTCTCACGGGCTCGTGAATGGCACACAGGTGTAGAATGCTACCTGTTACAAAGAATAACTGTTTTATGGTCTTCTGTAGGGGGCGTGCAAACTTCCACTTACTCAATTGTATGACTTCTTTTGTAGACAAAATTTTTTAAAAGTCGGTTTCGGGTGTTCTTTGAGAAATGACTTGTATTATATACTTGATGAAGTGGAATAAGGTCTTAAAGTTAAACTTTTAATAAAAAAAAGTTGAAGACCCAATTAAAAATTCTTAATTGTATTAAAAGATATTTTTATTAATAAAAAGAACACTGTAATTTTCACCATTATTGGATAAAGTCATAGAGGCATCCAAGAATGTTTCTTTTCATTTATTTCAAGTATACTTGGCGCCTGCTCTTAGGGTCCGAAACAAACGCTTAAATATACATACTAAGTTTTAATTAAGTTTTTTTATTTTGAATTAGAAGAAAAATACAATTTTTTTATTTCTATATCAATCTCGTACATATTAAATACAAAAGTGAATTTAAATACGTGCACATTTATTGATTATATAATATTCAGTCTTTTTTTGGACTTTTGCAAAATATTCAAAAAATTATATAGGCATATTTTTGTTCATAAATAACAAAGAAATTCCATTTAAACGATCTTGTGACATGTGTGAAGACTGTTTCGAAGATAGTTTTTTAAATAATTTAACGTAGAAAATGACCGTTCAGCAGTACATCGTTTACTGGTAACATTACTAATATATTTAACAGCTTTTGTAGAAATATATTTGATTAACTTTCCTACACATATGGAAATATTGTATAACTGATTTTGGTAGCACTTTTAGATATACAGTGGTACCTCGATTTACGAATTTAATTCCTGACCGCGGTTCGTATCTTGAAAAGTATTTATTTCGAAATCCAATTTTCCATTATATCTAATGGGAAATCATTTAAGCCGTTCCTATATTAAAAAAAAAAAAAAAAACTACAGTGGATGTCGTTTATAACGACGTTGAAGGGAGCAATGAAATTCGGTCGTTATAACCATAGGTCGCTCCAGACACTATAAATACAATATTACATTATAAAAAATATGCACATTTTGTTTATGCAACAAAAACAATATTCAACTGTTATAACACATAAAAAAAAAAACAATCCAACTTATTTTACAAACAACTTAACACTTACATAATTTTACATACGTATGTATGTATTTATACATATTTAAATTTTAACAAAAAAAAAAAAAATATATAGTTTCGCCATATCGACGTCGATGACGTACTTTCAACTCATAGTTAACCACTGAATGAATATGTTTTCATAACTCGGTAATTCCCTTAGCCAATTCGGCACTTCCCCGGCATTTTCGCGTTAGACAGTGGTGATATGTCGTCATAAAAAATAATTTGACCCAAATTTCAAGCCATTTTTTGTCAAAGAAATGCAATTAAATTCAGGAGTGAGAAGAAGCATTTTTACGCTGTAAATATGCATTTTGTAAACCAATACATATTATGTAATTTTTTGATTTACATGATTAGTATGAAATACAACTTCCATTAAATAATATAAAAAAAATTTCTTCTGTCTGTGTCCCCTTTTCGATACGCCACTGCATATTTCAATAAAAGGGTTGTGCAGTTGCACAATTTGGCTGGTCTTGCCCTTGGCTCCAAATGACTCCAAATTCACAACTGAAGGAAGAAAGTGCAGGACAGACCTTACTTGGAGGACCATTTTGCGGGAGATCAAAGGTCATACTGGGCTGTAGAGCAACAATAATATAACAATAATTTTTCCAGGAAACAAATTCATGTTCTATAAATTTGTATTTATCCAATAAATTTTAGAAAACACCCTTAAAGAGAAATTCACAGGATAAAATAAAATAAGAAACCCAAATAATCCTGTAATTTATTAAGTAGATTATCCTGTTTACAAGATTACTGCATTTACATCACCAAAACCTAAAAGAAGTAAACGAAAATTGTAGTCATTCATTGAACATACCTTTATTTTGTTTAACATCGATATCAATTACATTAACACCCCAAGTATTTAAATTCATGAAAAAAGAAAAATTAAATTACTAATGGAATTCTCCTCAGTTTACCATTTAAAGTTTCGTATTAGGAGTCAGAATTTCTTTATTTTAAAAGTAGAGGCAACACAAACTGTTAAATAAAGTAACTAAAATAAAGCTTTAAGCTTCTTTAGTTTGCTTTTCGAATTTTAATCTCTTTACGACAAAATGTTAAAGCTACATTTGTTGTTTATGTGAACCAGTGGTTTCCAAAGAAGGGTACACGTATAATATACACAGCGTAGAGGGGGTTTATTTAATATTTCGCAGTATATTTTTAGGGTTTTGTAGGTATGACAACCAAAAAACCCTTATAACATCACTCATGTGTCTGTCTGTCTGTCTGTACGGTAGAAATTGTAGCCAAACAATTTAATATTTGTTTTTTGTTACACTTCTATAAAGAACTAAGCTTGTAATTTTTGAACTTCTGAGGTTCAAAAAACTATAACAACAATAACCGGGTTGCGATTTAACCGGGATAGTAAACGGCTTAACATAGAAAGTTGAAATTTGGTATGCTTATACAACTTTTTGACCCACATATAGAAAAAATATTGAGACTTAAAAGAAAACACATCCCTAGATATATATAAACTCTATTTAATTAATGAAAACATATATATTTTTTTAAAATTATTAGTGGGGTATCAAATAAAACCTCTTAATGCGTGGATAGACCAGCAAATTTTTATTTTTGAAAAATCTTTTTTTTATGGGATTTCGCCAAAAATACTTTTGTCTCCCCGTATCTCTCAGAGGAGTTCATCTAAAAAACAGAAAAAAAACTCCATGATGTACATTGATGGGAACCGGAATAGTTTAACAAGAATTCTTGATCAGATTAGTTTTTCGAAAAATATCGATATATGCTTTCATTCTTAACTCTTTTTCCAATATAATTTTGGAAATTTTAATGACGATATCTCAAAAACTAGACAAGATAGAGACTTGTGACTGAAATTTTTGAGTTTCTTAGGTTAATTAATGAGTTTACAAATTCAGTAATGTTGATAAATCGTTACTCAAAAAACGGTAGGAGATAGAAACCTGAAGGTGGGAGATAGAAAATACATTGAATGCTAAATTTAATAATTTATTTAATATTTCAACTGAAGTTTGAATTTTGGAATTCACCATATCATGTTTATTTAAAAAAATGAGCCCTTAATCAAACGGATATATAAAACCAAATAAAAAATTTTCATATATTCTTTTTCTTCTTCTTCAAATACCAACTCTGCGACGAAGGCTGGCTAACAGCATGGCAATTCTAATTTTATCACATCACTTCGGAAAATATTCACAGATTGTGAACCGAACCACTCCCTGAGATTCTTCAGCCAAGATGCTCTTCTTCTTCCCACTGTTATTGATCCTTGAATTTTGCCTTTCATTATTAGTTAGAGAAGCTGGTAATTCTCATGTCTTATTACGTGCCCAAGGTATTCAAGTTCCATATATTACAATATATTAATAAAAAAATAGTACTTGTTTTCTTAAGTAAATAAAAATTTCAGTACTTATTTCCGATAATACAAATAAATATATAACTTAAAGAATATCTCAACTTATAACCAAAGAGTCATTATCACCTATTTTAGGTTGAATGACATTGTTAGTCTTTTTACGACCTGGCAAATGTCACTTTCGCTATTTGCTATTTACGCCTCTACTTTAAGATTTATTGCACCTCTCATAGAAGTTTCAATGGAAAACCTTTGCTAAAGAAAGGTAAATGTTCTTGACTAGACAATTCGGCGCCTGAGAAAATTCAGACAATGAGAGGCACTCAGATTTTTACTTTTCGTAATACAGTATATTTTTGTATAACAGCAGCGGTTATTACAAGGACAGAATTCAGATAAAATAAAATTAAATGTACGCTTCATATGTATTATAGATCGTATTTGGCTAGATTTTGTTTTGTTTGACTCTATGTACAGACCTATTCGGTTAGTATTTTATGCGGTCAACAGGAATTTTATAAAAAAGAGAAAAGTATCCAGCTCGGCAAAAATAAAGTATTTTTTCCAACACTAACGTACCTCAGCGAAACCTGACAACTGAGAGAGACAGCCAGCTATTTGTAATTGTGGGTATTTTGGCAAAATGTTGTAATATTTTAATATTTGTTTCTTGTTTCTCCTCTATCTTAAAATCTATAAAAAAGGACGTGACTGCTATTTTTGAACTTCTGGGGTTCAAAAATAATAATAATAATTATAATAAACGGGTTCCGAATTTTTTAAATAATTTTTCGTAATATTAAATTTATTAAAATCTAAAAATAATTCCACCTGCTAAAATGTGAATATGAAAAAGATATTTCTGGGGTTCAAAAAATAATAATAATAATAACCGGGTTCCGGATTAACCGAAAGTGTAAATCTTTCGAATTTAAAAAAAAATAAATTAATATTGAATATATAAAAATCTAAAACTAATTCCATCTGCCAAAAAGTGAACACGATTTCTTTACTGTCGTACTTTTAATCTTCTTCTTTGGGCAATGTCAGTCGGGTTAACTTTTGGCGTCAATCACATAAGTCGTCCATCCTGAACTGCCAATACTTGTTAGATCTTCAATTAACTAATCCTTGCATCTCTTGTGACGTCTTCCCACTGGTCGACGGGTATTCAATCTACCCTGCCATATTTTTCTAACTATTCTGTCCTCCCCCATCCTCATCACGTGTCTTATCCACTGTAATCGTCTAGCACTCAGTTCTTGTGAACTACTCGGCCTTGATTACAGTTCTTGGATATCTTTGTTCGTACGGATTCCCCATTCACTTTGAATTCAATTTGAATTTTCGAAATCTATGCGGTGCTGTCGATCTCGCTTTGTAAATGATTCGGAGCCATAGATAAGTATAGGACGTACAAAGAGCGCACCCAAGATTTTTGGAGGGGAAGCTCAGAGAACAAAATTGTTTTAAAAGGGTATGAATTATTTGGCTGAAAGCACTTTATTTTCTAAAATACAAGGTGTCTCAAAAGAAATTTTATATTTAGTGGATCGATTAAAAAAAAAGTAAGCCGTATATAGAAAAAATGTTTATTAATTATTAAAATACACTTTTTGGGGATTTATTTCTTAAAAATAATATCGTCTAAATGTAGACCCTCGCGTTCTCGGCACTCATTTAATCGAACAGTAAAATTACTTATGACGTCTCGGCAGGTGGACTCAGGGATGGCTGCCATTTCGTGACGGATATTTTCTTTCAAATGCGCCAGTGAAGTCGGTTTATTGGCGTAAACTTTAGATTTAAGATAACCCCATAGGAAAAAGTCCATAGGGGTTAGATCTGGACTGCGTGGAGGCCAATTTATGTCACCTCTCCGGGAGATCAATTTGCCTGAGAAAATTTCACGAACACGTGGCAGAGACATATTGGACGTGTGTGAAGTTGCTCCGTCCTGTTGGAACCATGTTCTTTGGCTATAGCCAGGAAAGTTTTGCAGTTCAGGTACCAAGAAGTTGTCTAACATCTCCACATAACGCTCTGAATTCACTCTAACTGCACGCCCCCTTTCGTCTTCAAAAAAGTAAGGGCCGATAATTCCTCGCGCCGACATCGCAGCCCATACGGTCACTTTAGGCGAATGTAGGGGTTTCTGATGTTTGCGTTTCGGATTCGTTGTACTCCAGTAGCGGCAGTTCTGCTTATTTACGTGGCCATTAAGATGAAAATGAGCTTCATCCGAAAACAAAATGTTGGTAAACGTTGAAAATCGCTCAATCACCTGATTTACGAAATTAAGCCTCTGACTGGCATCTTGGGGCTTTAATTCTTGCACCAATTGAATTTTGTAGGGGTGCAGCTTTAGGTCTTTGTGCATAATGCGATATAATGATTATCTATGCACATTTAAAGCACTTGCGCGCTTCCGAATTGAAAGGTTCGGGTCGTCACGAACAGACTGATTAACATTCTCCACGTTTTCTACCGTTCTTGATGACCTAGGTCGCCCGGATTTTGATTTATCCAGCGTTGTACCAGTCTCTTCAAACTTTTTAACCCAATGTCGAATGAGAGGAATGCTTGGCGCATCATTTAAGTGGCGAAAACCTCGAATACTGCAGAATTTTCTACGCGCTACAGTCGCCGAATCACCGTTTTTGTAAAACTCTCGCACGCATAACGCGCGGTCTGCTCCCGAGAAACGCTCCATAGCGACTGAATTCCCAAGCGCCAGGCTACCGATTGACATAACCCCCGCGCCTCTCGGATACGTTGCGTTCACGCAGTAAGCTAAATAAATATAAAATTTCTTTTGAGACACCTTGTACAAGTGTTGACTTAAACAAAAAGTTCCTGACTTCCAAAATACGAGCGATGACATAACAAAAGCTCCTCATCTCTAGAATTCAAGTATATTCCTTAAAAACACTAAAAGCACGTATTTTTTAAGTTCTTGGGGGAGCCCCCCACCTGGGTACACGTTTGAGATGTACTGTAGCTTGTTATAACCTGATCTTGGTGTTCCTAGACAGGAGATTCGTTTTGAAGAGGGGACCAAGTGCAAAATACGATGCATTAGCAGCTCTAATTCTATTCGTAATTTCCTGCTGTATCAGATTCAACTGGTTTATCACAGTGCCCAGGTATTTGAAAGTATATACTCTCTCAAAACTGTTAACATTAATTACCGTACTCTTAATAAAACGATAATTTTTAGTTTTGTATTTTTTACCGATTTTTTATTCCGGGTCTCTTTTCCCTACCGCCCGGATCGAGCGTCTACACTAATTAAAAAAATTAAAACTTATTTCAAATTTTAAGTAATCCACTTTTAACATTTCATTAATTAAAAATATATGAAATGCTAAATTTAATAATTTATTTAAAATTTTAACTTTGTTGTTTGACCTTTTTCATTTCGATTTGTGAAGCAGGGTGTGTACGGTTGATTTACGCCCCTAGATACTGGACAGTAGTTCACTTACTGTTATAATACAATAGAGAGCAGCACAGGTATACAGCTTACCTATAATTCATGATACAATAATGAAAAGGACAATACCGTTCACTATAATATGACACTAAAGATTTCTATTTGATGTTTCATTTCATATTAGGTAAGAAGTTTCAATCCATTGTATAACAGCATTAAAATGGGGATAAAATTTCGATACTGAGAGGTAATTTACTTTCAAATACCTGGATAATATACAAATATCTAAAATAAAGTATCGTATTTAATAAGAAATCAAAAGCAAAATTAAGACTGTTCCTTTTCCTGTTCCTGTTCATTTCGCACTCGAAACTTAAAAACTTTTCTCTTTGAAAAATAATTAGGTCTAAACTATAGGTTGCAACGTCACGTCGACTACTCTCATATCTATGACCGGAAGCCTAGAAACGGAGAACTTTTCTTATTTGTCCACATGTACAAGCTTGCAAGAATTGCCATGCAGATGGTTACAGTGGATATGACAGTGATGGTTTTCATTTTGTACTCGTGAAACTGGACAACACTCCACAGTTCTAGAGAAACTTATAGCGCTTTTCCCATGAGAAACTAGAATTCTTAAGCCTGGAACAGAATGCACAGCGCACTACGCCGTCAGCGCGCCGTCATTTGCGACAGCGTTGCGTTAGCGCCGTTGAGAATTTTCGCCTGCACACAATGCAATAATTTTTAACGCCGTCAAGTGTCACTTGACAACCTATATCTGTGTTTATACATGCGCTTTCTTTTATTAAAAGTATAATGGATGATGAAGACTTGTGTGTGATGTTATTTATGTTGTATGCAAGTTATTTATACATACAAACACTTTACCATTCAGTAAAAACTGAGGTTAGGTGTTCTGCGTCAACGTTCAACGGCGCCAAAAGTTGGAAGTTGACGAACATTCAGTATCAACGGTGTTCGATCGCCGTAGGACGTTGTCCATTCTGTGCACTTGCGTACGACAGCTTGGTTTTAACTTTCTTCTGACAGATAACGCCGTACGAACGGCGTCAACGCGCCGTCAAACTCGTTGCATTCTGTTTCCCACTTTATAGTCGTTTGCTTCGTTGCTAAGCAACGGACGTAGAACCGTCTGAAAAATGTGTTCCTATTAGTTTGAAGTCATTATTTGGAGCACATAAGATGACGTGACTGACCTGATCTCGTGGGCAAAGCACTCTACTCAAGGTTAACGATGGTAATTCAGCATCCAATTAAAACAATTCAAAGGAAATTCCTGTCTTATCACTGTATTTTTCAGAAGTATACAGACGTGTTTAAAAATCACTAAAAATATTAAACAGCAAGCCTGTACCTGCTAACGTTAAATCGTCTGTACCTGCTATTTGTCCTCTGAGGAAGGGCATGGACGTGAGTTCATGGGCATGAAACTTGGAAATAGGAGGCCTAGGCTCAACTCGGCCTGTCGCGTCAATGATGAAAAATATTAATATTTTTATTTTAATGCCCCATAACTTCTGCAGGGACTTAAAGAGTAACTGTACAAAATTTGGTCCAAATCGGTCAATAAGTGTATAGTGAACAAACAAACATTCGTTTTTAGGGTTTTGTAGGTATGACAAAAAATCCTACAACGTCACTCATGTGCTCGTCTGTCTGTATGTTCGGTAAAAATTGTATCCAAACGGCTGAACATAGAAAGTTGAAATTTGGCATGCTTATACAACTCTTTGACTTATAGGAAAGCTGTAAAGTTCAAAAAAATATATCGCGGTAAAAATATAAACAAATTTTTGTTTAGTGAAAAAATTAATATTTTTTAAAAATTTTGATTGGGTTATAAATGAAACTTCTTAATATCAGGATAAACAATCAAATTTTTATTTTTGAAAAATCTAATTTTTTAATGGTATTTTTGCCAAAAATTTGTCTAATAATTTTTGTCTCCCACCCTATTTCTCAGATAGATTCATCTAAAAAAAAGAAAGAAAGAAAAAAAAAATCAATAATGCATATTAATGGTAACTGGAATAGTTCAACAGGAATTTTTAATCTCATCAATTTTTTGAAAAATATTGAATTGTGCCGTTGAAAAAATATATATTTTTTAATATACTGTGTGGTATCAAATGAAAGCTTTTAAGACGTAGAGTGAGGAACGGAAAGCAATTTTTTTAAATATTAAAATATTTTTTATATCCCTTGTGCCGCACCTTTTAATCCAAAAGGGTTAACATAAAAATTTGAAAAAAATCTAATTAAGACACATTAATGTGAACTGGAATAGCAACATGCTCCCGAGAACGCGAATTCGAAAGTTATCGAATTTATTGCAATATCGTGCTTAAAATATTTATCTGACTGACTAGACCTGGATAACTATAGCTTGGGTCTTGATGCAAGTACATCTCAAGTACGGTTGTTGTCTCTAGATGGAAGCACGTGCGTAACTATTTCAAAAGTTATCAAAACTAATGATTTTTAATATGTACTCACAATGTGCTTTCACTTACTAAATACTTACAAAATCCTGAAATGTTTGAAAATTCACACTTCACATAAATTTTTATATACAAGGTAAATTGTAACTTTTAAAATATACACTGTTTCAATTTAATTTTCGATATAAGTTCTAACATAACTTATCTGCCTTAATCAAATACCTTTAAAATATGTAGACCTCTACCTTCACAAATCTTGAACATCTGTAACATATGACAGATCCCGAGTAAAACATTCAATTGCAAGATTTAAAAGTTTTGAACTTTTTGTTCTTATAACAGAAATGGTAACAAATCTTCAGTAATATTGTAGATCACAACTGTCAACAGAAATTTCAGTATTGCAAGTAAAGTCGTTAGGTAGCTGCAGGGGTGCATATAATGTGTACAATGTCCGTAGTTTTGTGTAACTTCCGCGTACCCTAACAAGTCAAAACATCCGCTTTTCACTGGCGCCCTAGGTGGTATTGAGCTATTTATCCCAACGCCGGACAGAAGCTTGTTATTATAGCTAAGCGTTCTATTGCTACTTTCTCACACCTGTACCTGTAAACTCTCCTTGTATCATTAGCAATACAACGTTTCTCCAGAATTTCAAATGTTATGTAACATGTCAAAGAATTTATTGTGTATAAGAAACTCAGATTTGCCCTAAAATTCATGTTTGTGAAAATATGTATTATGCTTCTCTTCTTTTTATTAGTTAGTTAACATTTTTGAACTACAGTATCTACGACTATTATGACTTACGAGGTGTGTAAATTAAGTAACTTACGAGGTTTGTAAACAAGACTGATTAAAATAAAAAAATATATATTCGAATAGAATTACAATTCAATATAGACCGGGAGCTCATGACCTTTTTGGTCTCCGATTTCATACAGCATGCCTTTTGGAGGAGAGAATATTTACCCTGTGACAACAAAAAAGGGATGGTACTAAACCCCTGCACGCTTTCCGGTCATAGAGAAAATTACATTTCCACTTGCACAAAATTTTTGTGTTTTTCTCTGATTTAATATTGCTTGCCCTTTTGTCAAAAGAAAGTTATAACAAATTTAAAGTCTTTTAATTATAGGCATGCTGTATGAAAACGCGGAAAATCATATTTTTTTATTACAAGATCACATGACCGTTTGAGCCCCTTGGGACCCTCCGAATCGCATGCATATATTTAAAAGACTTTAAATTTGTTATAACTTTCTTTTGACAAAAGGGCAAGCAATATTAAATCAGAGAAAAGCACAAAAATTTTGTGTTTAAGTGGAAATGCAATTTTCCCTATGACCGGAAAGCGTGCAGGGGTTTAGTACCATCCCTTTTTTGTTGTCACAGGGTAAATATTCTCTCCTCCAAAAGGCATGCTGTATGAAATCGGAGACCAAAAACTGTCATGTGCTCCCGGTCTAATATTGTCTCCCTCAAAATAACTTCCTTGGGAAGCCACACAGCGCTGGAGACGATTCTTCCAATCCTCATAGCAGTGCTGGAACTCGGATACTAGAATAGCTTTCTGCTGGTCGGTTACGGACGTTTGAATGTTTTCTAGTCTCCCAAAAATGACGTCCTTTGAGGTGATTTTTCAATCTTCGGAAGAAATTGGGAAGAAGAATTTGGAAAGAAAATATTTGGGACGCGGTATTTGAACCGCCCCTCGGCAGGTGAACATGTGATACGCTTTCAGTACGATTTTGAACTCGCTAGAGTAATTTTGTTGTCCGTAGCGATTTTTTTCGTTAAACAGTTTTTTCTAGTGCCTTCTAAAAATGAGTGACATTAATTTCGAGCAACGGTGTGCTATCAGGTTTTGCTTCAGACTTGGGCACAGTGCGGAAACTTTTGCAAAACTTCAGCAAGCCTACGGAGACAGTGTTTTGTCAAGGACCCAGGTTTTTTGGTGGTTTAAGGCATTTTCAAAAGGAAGAGAGTTGATTGAAGATGAATCACGCAGCGGAATGCCTTCATCTTGATGAAAATGTAGACAGAATCCGGGATTTTGTGCGTTCAGATCGTCGGTTGATAGTCAGAATGATCGGGGAAGGGTTGAATTTGACTCACACTACCGTTCATCAGATTTTGACCAGTGAATAGGGGATGAGAAAAATCTGCTTGTCACATAGCAATTTCAATAAACGAGTTTTTGGCCAGTAAAAACATTCCTGTGGCTCCTCAGCCTCCTTCTTCGCCTGACTTGAGTCCTTTTTCCTCTTCCCAAGATTGAAAAATCATCTCAAGGGACGTCATTTTAGGTCATTCGAAATCATTCAAACGTCCGTAACCGACCAGCTGAAAACTATTCCAGTATCCAAGTTCCAGCACTGCTATAAGGGTTGGAAGAACCGTCTCCAGCGTTGTGTGGCTTCCCAAGGAAGATATTTTGAGGGAGACATTATTGAATTGTAATTATATTCGAATAATTTCTTTTTAAATCAGTCCGGTTACTTAATTTACACACCTCGTATGGTTTTGAACTGGTAATAAACTTTTTTCAGTACATCCTTTTCTGGTTGTACCCTCCTGTAGCTATTTCTGCCGGTGCCCATGGTACTTTGTAACATATTCTGATTCCCAAAACTTAGTTGGTTAAAAAGACTTTTCAAACAACTGAAGACAAAAAAAAAACCAGTAACTGATTTAAAAGCGTTTCCAAAAACTGCCTATTAAATGTGTTTCCAGGAGTTGACAAGACGTTGACAACGATCCTTTCTTTATTCGTCGCCAAAATGCAATAATATTTTATGTATCAAAAAATTGTTATTTCTATTTTTCAGCTTGCGGAAGATTATAGCCATCATGTTTTTCTATTCCAAACGACTCTAAATCTTTAAAATAAAATGAGAATTGGTTTTGAAGACCGGTCAAATGCCCTAAAAACTATTAAGTAGGACTTCACTTTCTTTCATTTCATCTGCAGACGTATGTTCATAAATAATATGTTTAATTATTGCTTTACCCCTTCTGCAATGCTCTCGTGCCCCTCTAGTGGGGTGCGCCCCAAAGTTTAGACAACACTGCACTAAGCTATGTACACAATTGTGGATTATTTTATTCTTTTCCAGTTTAACGAAATCAGTAACCGTGAAATTTACAATTTCTGTTTTGTGTTGTTTTTGTTAGAGACAGATTTCCTTCACGCTCTCTAAATGACCGTGTAAATCTCGATTGTTGCGATTGACGAAATCTGCCGGATATCCAATCTTTGAGCTTTCTGATCACCTCTCAATTTTCTTCTGATTTCTGATGTGCTTAAAGAAAGCTACCAGCTTGATAACAACTTATTCAGGCCTAAAAGAGGAGAGGAAGAACACAGAAAATAAATGAGTTGAAAATTAATACTCAAATTTAAAATTGATGAAATGAAACGTATTTTTTAAAATAATTTTGTGAAAATGCTGATCAATTTAAAAAAGGCTTTATGTAATGGTGTGCTAGAGTATATTTTTAAATTTAATATTTGCGGACATGTGTCATATTTAGTAAAAAATAATGCTTCTTAAAATGTTCCGATGCAAATCTACCTTATATATTAGGATAAAAATATTTGACCTATGAAAAAAATATATGATCTACAGAATAGTACCTATGAAAATAATAGTTTACCTATGTATTAAATAATTGATCTATGGTTTTAATTTTTGATCTATGGAATTAATTATTGAGCTATAGAAATATTTATCGACCTATGAAAATAATTATCAACCCATGCAAATATTTAATAGATCTATGGAAATAATCATATACCTACTGATATAATTATTGATCTATAAAATTTGATCTATAAAATTAATACTTGACCTATAAGTACTCTTGCTAGTTAGTAAGGGTTTGGTTAGAAGAAGCCGATCGAAGCAAGCTACCCATCTTCTAGTTTAATAACAAAACACTATCTTAGGTGAGGTTTGGTTAGTAAGAGTTTGGTTAGAAGAACCCGAGCGAAGCGAGCTACCCATCTTCTAGTTTAATGACAAAACACTATCTTAGCTTAGGTTAGGTTAGTAAGGGTTTGGTTAGAAGAAGCCGAACGAAGAGAACTACCCATATTCTAGTTTAATGACAAAACACTATCTTAGGTTAGGTTAGGTTAGTAAGGATTTGGTTAGAAGAACCCGAGCGAAGCGAGCTACCCATCTTCTAGTTTAATGACAAAACACTATCTTAGCTTAGGTTAGGTTAGTAAGGGTTTGGTTAGAAGAAGTCGAACGAAGAGAACTACCCATATTCTAGTTTAATGACAAAACACTATCTTAGGTTAGGTTAGGTTAGTAAGGATTTGGTTAGAAGAAGCCGAGCGAAGCGAGCTACCCATCTTCTAGTTTAATGACAAAACACTATATTAGATTAGGTTAGGTTAGTAAGGGTTTGGTTAGAAGAAGCCGAGCGAAGCGAGCTACCCATCTTCTAGTTTAATGACAAAACAAACTCTAGATATATGAATTATTCAAATATTTTGGAACCTGTTAGCTTATAACTGATTTTAAGGTTATATTCACGGATTAGTTAGGTTATGTTTTATCATAACGCTACTAGTCAATAGATGTCACTACTGTCTATAGGTAGTTTATCATAGATCAATTGATAATTTTCTATAGGTCAACTATTAATTTACTATAGATCATTTTTAATTATCTATAGGTAAATTATTGATTTTTCTATAGGTAAAAATATAAAATTTCATAGGTAATATTTGAATTATTAATAGATCATAAAATTAGGATCCTATTATATTTACTCCTCCGAATTGAAAAACAGACTGTAGTAAGAGTTAATAATTTTATTAGTAATGATAAAATAATGATTCCCCACAACTACATATTGTCTTCAACAAAACATTATTTATCAATTTCTTCTAAAACTTTTTATAAACCCAAAATTGCTGATATTTTTTGTTGACCTTTTTCTACGTGTTCTGTACCTTGCGATTCTTAATGTATGGCAACAAAAAAACATGTCACAGGATTACAAATTGTCTGAAAGGTGAGGCAAGTTTATATATATCGCAGTTTCTAGGGCGTACTGTTCATAACATTCTCACCTTAGCTTGCATATATTTTCTGGAAAGAACAATGCAAATAAGAATTTATATATACAATTTAAAAAATATATGAAGGGTTCGGGTGTAAAACCTGGTAGCTGACATAGTTTTCAAAACTGAATTGCTGTATGTAAAATATGGTAAATGTCATCATAAACTAGATTTCACGTCAAATTTACAAAAAATATCAATAGATAGCTCTGTATCATGTAATATGTGGTATCTGCATGTTCTGATTTTTGCATTTTTTTTTTTTTTTTAATTAAAATTTATTTTGGGGTGTATCAACTACATGGTCATTAACACCCCGTAACAGTTACAAATATTACATTGAATTATAGGTTCATTTTTCAGTGAAGATTTTTACAATAGATGTTCATTACATTTTTGCCTATATTTTATTTGTTAGGTTAGTGTCTTCTAGATATTTTAAGATTTTGACTGTAGCTTTCATGTTGTTAGATAGGGCCTCTTCCAAGGAATTTGGGATGCTGTTTTGGGCTCTTTCTCTCGCGTACTTCACACATTCAATAAGAATATGTTTAACAGTTATTGGGCTGTTACATGTTTGGCATATTTCCTGTTCTTTTTTCTGCATGAGGTGTTTGTGGGTATTGAGAGTGTGGCTGATTCGCAATCTAGTCATTATAATTTGTTCTTTTCTGTCTTCAGGAGTATACCAGTGGCTGATGGATGATTTTATTCTTCTTAATTTGTTGTTATTTAAGGTATTCCAGAAGGAGTTGAAATTTTCGCTGGTTTTTTTTTTACATAACTTTTAAAGTCATATGGCATAATTGTTGTATCAATGACGTGTCTTGAGGTTGCGTTTTTTGCTGCCTGGTCTACTTTTTCATTACCCATAATTCCCACATGTGAGGGGATCCATAACAGAGTGATTTGGTTACCTTTGTCTAGTGCTGAGTGGAAGTTACTTTGAATTTGTTGGACCACGTGGTTTCGGTTGTACGTCTGCTGGATACATTGGATTGTGCTCAGAGAATCGGTTTGAATAATATAATTGCTTGTGGTCTGATTTCTTCCATTTATAAGTTCACTGGCTAGTAAGATACTATACGCTTCTGCAGTAAACACGCTAGCCATATTTGGGAGGTGGAATTCAAAAATGTCTTCGTTAGCTAACACTGCACAACCTGTTTTATCTTCGATTTTGGATCCATCCGTGAAAATATGAAAGAAATCTTCGTACTTGCTCAATTGTTCATTATATAATTTTTTGAACACTTCCGGGTTGGTATCACTTTTTTTATATGACGTCAGTATCTGATTGTATTTAGGGTGTTTTCTGATCCAAGGAGGTATTTTGTTATATAGTTTTTTACTGATGTTAGGGAAGGTTATATTAATTTCTGAGAGGTATCTTATGATGTTTTCGTGGAATGGGTTATTATTTCGGATTGTTATACGATCATTCACATTGCAGAAAATATGTTGGTATGTCGGTATACTAGGATCTGTTGCCAGATTTGTAATGTAGGCTAAGGTGAACTGTTTTCTTCGGTATTCTAGGGGAAGTTGGGAGGATTCACAGAGAATGCTATTAACAGGGCTCGATCTAAAAGCGCCTGTTGCTATTCTGATTGCAGAATTCTGTATGGGTTCAATAATTTTCAATAAGCTCTTCAATATTTTTACAAAGTTTTCATGTCGTCTCTTGCAAAAATTAAATTGTCAGATGCCAGATTTTACTCCCGAACCCCTCATATATGTTTGGGAGTGTGAGATCTTGACAAGCATCTATTAGACACAAATTTCATTTTATTTGCGTCATTTAATACTAGAGATTACTCAGAGCCGGCCCAACAATTTGCGGAGCCTATATTAAATATTTTTTTTTAGTTTATGGATAATATGCAAGTTAAATATTCAATTAGATGACTGGTGTATTGAGCGCTGCATTTATTTTTCCTGAAATGCCTTTTCTACAAAAGTCAATGCTTTAATCTAAAGGCGCGGGGCTTCAGCAGGCACGGGGCCCGGTGCGGGTGCACCGTCTGCACCGCCTTTCGGCCGGCTCTGAGACTACTGAAGATAAATACATTCAACTGCATACTATAACAATAATGCCAGTGTTTGCAGCACATTTTACATCATAAGTTGTAGACGCATTACATAAGCAAATTTAGAGACAGAGAGAGTGTAAAATATCATAAACATCTGTAATGTTTAAACTAATTTAATTTTGGGGTGCTGCAGCTCTGCAGCTATTATGTACCGGCCAGCATATTTTTATTGTTTAACAATATCGTGGTATTATCGCTAATAATTTAATTGGCCCTTTCATTTTCGAGAATCGTCTAAAAGGGGAATAGGATTTGGAATTATGCGAAATGATGTACAAGGACTATTAGAAGATGTTCGTTTAAACATAAGAAATGCTATGTTGTATCAGCAAGATGGAGCTCTTACAACATTTTGCTCGTCAGAGTATTTAAATGGAACTCTGTCAGGACGATGGATTGGTCATGGTAGCATAGCCGAGACCAAGTTGCCCGTCAAGATCTCTTCACATCATCAGATTTTTGTTTGTGGGACTTTGTACAAAACAAAAGTCAGGAGTATAAAGGACAATCTAGATGCACTAATTCGTCGTATTTTTAATGCTGCTGTTCGCAATATATCGGTAAATCCGTAGAGCAACACACACTATTTGAAAATGAGCCAAAAAAACATTTAAGACATGGTAATTTTAGACATCGTTTGACAATAAAAATGTGCTAGTCTATTTGGTTAAATTTCAATTTTAATACACATTCGAAAACAAATAAAAATTGGATTACATTATTTGCATTATTTAGTTATACACTCTTGGAATTTGACACATTCCTCCTGACTCACCCTCTGTATTATTTATATTAACTACAGCCTAAAGATACGCTTTAAAGTTAAATTTTTATGACTTACGAATGTGTTCTTCATTGACGAAAATGGCCTCAGATTTAACTGATACTCTCTCTCCCGTTAAATCGAGGGTTAACTGAACGGTTTTTGGAAACTGTTTATCATTTCGCGGCCATTAAGAATTCTCGCAGCCTACAATTTGAGAAACACTGTTCTATGGAATTATCCTCAAAGACAAACAAAAATTTACTTTTATCTTTCCTTTTTAATCTGTATATGTTACTATGACAGCAATTCTTTTACATTATTAAAGAATTATATAAAATTTATAAACTCAAAATTAGTTTGTTAAATATATAAACACACAGAAAGTGAGTGTCTCAGAAATATTAAAGTTATACAGTCCAGCAAAGAAGACAACATCAAGAAGAGCACATTTTTTTTGTCTTTCAAACTGAATTGTAAGATTCTAGGAATGATAGAATTGAGAAGGATGTTGCTAAAGCTGATGTCTTAAAGCTAATGTGCAATTTCTTGACTTCTACTCAAGCAACGATGCTCTTTAGTGAAAATGAAATATTTGGCTTTCAATTAAATGCATTCATTAACAAATGCGAACAATGTGAACAATAGCATTCATTCCTTCAGAGATTTCTCCTTAACTTTTCATTAGCTCCTTGAACTATGTGTGATACTTATCCCCTGTTCACATTAGTCACTGGCTTTAATTTAGGAGAACTTTCAACGCGTCCACACGTACCGGACAAAACGACATTGACAAATAACTTGAATCGTATGTTACTGACTCGCCCCTAAAGGGTGAATCCTAAGGGGTGACCGACAATCCTGACTCATAGACACCGCCCTATTCTCAATATTAATATAACACGCCATTTTGTTTTATTAATTCCATTTCGATGCACAAGTTATGGTACCTTCTTTTGTTGTCTACAAAAAGACGGTTGGATTCTTTTTAATATGTAATAGATTTATTAGTTTTATCTTACGTTAATGTTTATTTTTATGACATTACATTAAATAAAAATATATATCGAGATCGATTTTTCATGAAAATATGTAGATGATTATTTTTTGCAATACATCTCGCTATAACTGTGCACTGCTAACTCTGTGGCGTACAAGTTTTGTCATGTGACCACTGTGTACACTGTACAATAAAGTGAAAGACGAACGCATTGTTAAGATTGTGCAGTTATTCTCGTTATTCTAACCTATTCTTTTTTGTAAACCAATGAATTATACATGTTATATGTTTTAAGTAATATAAAACAAATTTTATTTAATGAGGAAAACAATTCAGATGAAGAACAAGAAAATATTTTGGCAAAAGTGTTTGAATATGCAAAGAGTATTATTTCAAACATGACTACAAATCAATTTAAAGTACATTTCCGCTTGCATTCAGAAAATTTTGAGAGAAAATACACTCTTATAAATTTTCTTTTTTTTTTTTAATTATTTATACACGTCAGCACCTTGGCTATTGGTGTCTTTGTTGCTATCTATGTTTTAGTAGGTATATGAATTTACATTCCAACTATATTTGCTTAAAAATATTAATTGATTGTAAGAATTGCAAAACATTGTTGGTCATTGCTGGGTCGGGTTTTAGTATGTCTTTAATGTCGTGTGGTAGGTTGTAGTTAGTACGTATGTTAGTATATAGTTGACAATCAGTTAGTATGTGGTTAACAGTCAGTTGTTCGTCGCATATCTCGCAAATTTTGTTTTCTAGTCTGTTCATGAGGTGTTCGTGAGTTAGTCTGGTGTGTCCGATTGTAAGTCTTGTCATAATTATTTATTCACGTCTATTGGTACCGGAGGTCCAGTTGTGTATGTCGTCCTTGATTGTTCTAAGTTTATTGTTCATAGTCTCGCGCCACTTATTCAGTCTGGTCGAGTAGAGTTTTGTTTTGATGATCTGTCTTAAGTAAGTCTTGTTTGAGGCAAAATGGAATATTTCATCCTGGCTGCTGTTGGGTTCTCGGGCTGCAAAATTCGCACGTTCGTTTCTCTCGATGACAGCGTGGGCAGGCACCTAGATGATTTGTATTGATTTTCTTTGTTCAATCATCTGTTGTATCTGGTCTTGGATTCGTTGAATCGTCGTGTCCTTTGAGTAGCTGTTGTCGAGGGCTTGCAGGACGCTTAGAGAGTCGGTGCATAGGGCTATATTGCTGTAGGTGGTTACTGATGCCATTTCGAGCGTATTCTGAATTGCTACCGCTTCTGCTTGGAATACGCTGGTGGTTTTTGGTAAACTGTGCGTTTTCACCTCTTCGCCATGAACAATCGCTATGGAGCAGTTATTGACAATTTTTGATGCGTCAGTGAAATAGAGCTGATACTGGTGTAGTTCGTGTAAAGAATTTGGTTTTTAAACGTTCTGGTTCAGCCTTTTTATAAAATCCAACATTATTATAAAGGACAAGTACCAGTTCCTTTAGAGAAGAAATTAATGACTATGATGTCTGTACTATTTATTTGGCAAATGCTGCAGGCATAAACAATAAAATCTTGATTGTTTTCGCTCTTTTTGTTTAACAGAAAAAAATAATAATATATTATAGCACACAGAAACCGAATGTTTCTTATGTAAATTATGTAGAATGCGTGTAATAAGTATTAGCATATGGGAAAAATGGGCTTGCAGAAGAGACACCCTATTGCTAGTCTGAAGTGCTTACTGATGAAGGTAGCGAAGTGTTCTTCTGTAGAAATCCTTCGTAATTCTATTGATGTGTGGCAACAAAACTTAAGCGCTGTGTACCTGTCATAAAGGGTCATTTTTGAAACTGATTGGTGTCTTTTTTTTAAAATGGATGTGTGTATTATGTTTTATAATAAAAGAAAATTAAAATATCTTTAAGCATATTGTGAAATTTCACTGAAAACTGTAATACACAAAAGTTTCCACAAGCCACCACTGGGAGCTGTATTAAATGAGAAAAATAGGTAAACAAAAAATAAATAAACATTTATGAATATACAAAATATTTATTTACAAAATATTGCTATGTATTTACATTTTATGTACAAAAATTTTATCAAAATTATGTTGCAATCTACCCACTGTCTTGTATTGTTGCATTGCATCACGTAGAATTGCGATGATGTACATTTTTCATCCTCTAAATGGACCAATTTTTATTGAAATATTTAAATTATCTAAAATAGTTTTATTATACATATATAAGAATCGTATCCAATTTAAAAATTTCAGTTGAATTCGTTTACTTTGCATGTTATGAGTATTGAGTAGATGATGCTGTCATCTTTTATCAAGAAATATATCTATTTTGTCGATTTCAAATCGTATTTTATCCATCTGATTTGAATGATTTCGACAAACTATTTATAATAAATTGGATGTCAATTCCGATTTCTTAACTTTATATCCGTGTTTTGCATTAAATCTCTATTTATTTTACAAAAATAAAATTTATCTTTGGCTATATTTTTTCATTTATATACAGTAGATTCCAAAAGTTTTAGTATAAAAACATAAAAATAATAACAGCTGTAGCTAAAATATATTCTTGATATTGTCTAGCGCGGCAAGAGTAAAAAATCGCACAGTGACAATTTGGAGTGACGCGTAAAATGTCTTTTATATGACTACTGCTTGATTGTCTTAATATTTAACTCGACATATTTGTTCATGACTGAAAAGCTAATAATGGTAACACTTTTGACAGTGTTTATATCTTGGCATCATGATAAATCAAGTAAATCGGGTACTACGAAAATTTAGAAACAGAATTAAAGCTGTTAATTCATGTTATTTTTAGTCGGTTCTCTTTTTAAAACGGATTTTAACAAAGCTGGGTCGTCAACACCCCATAGATTTTGAAAATAAAATATTACACCGAAAATAGACATTATCTCAAAGAAGATTTTCAATGGAAAATTAAACATCTGTGGGAAAATCTGGCAAAAGAGAAGGAGAAGGAGAAGACAATACATTCTTAGAATTTAGAGACCTAAAGGAAATACCGTAAGACGAGGTTCTTACGGTAAGAATAGTGTTTGATGAAAGTTTATTCTATAATATCGCTCTTTAAACCTCCGCGTATAAAAATGGGTTCTCAACGACTAGGTGGAGTACAAGGTCAAAAAAGGTAAGTTCTCCGTTTCTGGATAAAATATGGCTGGACGCATAAATATGAAAGCAACGTAGCCGTGATGTTTCGATCCGTCCTGTCAAACCTGTATATACCGGTATAGTCGATTTTTTTGGTTTAAGCGGAATTAGATTTTCAAATCTAGTAAAAACTTTTAACGATTGATTTAAAGCTTTAGATCATTTTGTTTAGCAAAAGTTCACTTCAATCGTTAAAATGTGGACTAGAATCAACTTATAAAAACAAAAATTCCATTTAGTTCCGGTTAAACGTTCGGAACATTTTAAGGACCGCCTATACACATTTTAAGAACAATATGATCGAAAAAAAGGGCGTCTAGTAGTTCGTGTTTTCGCAAAATGTTCTGATGGCAACATCTGTACAGTAATACTATAAAAATTTTTATGAATATGTCAAGTTTGACAGTAGTAGCTTATCATCTAAATTTAGGCAAGAATCACAAAATATTCATTATCCAAAGTTACTTTTGAAATGAACATGTCAATTTGAGCGTTTAATTTAGTTTTTTTGTGTTTATAATATGTATATTTCAATTGAATCAGAAATATGTTTACAAATATATTTGTTTAAACATAACCTCAAACTTAGCTTCTAAGATGTCAAATGTCAATTGCCAATAAAATGTTACAAAATAGTGATAATGCCAACATAATATTTTTAGAAATTAATTTTATAGATTTCTAGATGCCGTTATTTCAATAATATTGTATAAAATACATGAGGATGAGTCGATATCAGAACTGACTGCACCATATTCGAATACGAAAATTCCGAACAGGGTGGTGACGATTCAAAAGAAAATTAGGGCCATTTCGGCGCCTTAAAAAAAAAATAAAACTTAAAGTATAAGCTGTTCACTTTTGTAAGAAAAAACTAAGATGGAATTTTGTTTTCAATAGTTTGCACCTTTGAAGCTATATGTCATGTTGGTATTAAAAAATTTCACTTTTTTAAAATGTCGATCCATTTGACATATGTCATAATGAAAAATGATATCTTAATTAAAATGATCATAACCTTATCAACCTAAAGTCGGTTTTACAGCGTAAGGAATATTTTTAATTGACATTTAAAGTCAGTAACACACCATAAAAGTAACCAAAATAACCAGATCTAGTGTGTTCTTACAAAAGTGAACTGCTTATATAGGCTGTTCCAAACGTTTAAGGGGAACTAAATGGAATTTACATGTTCTTAAGTTCTCACTAGCTAACTTTTTAATGATAAAAGTGGGCTTTTTATAAACAAAATGATCAAAAGCCCCATCTGTCCCCCATCTGTCTCATTTTGTAATACGGAACTAACAGTAACAGTTCATTTTTTATGTTGTATATTGACAATACATTTATAATATTGTCATAGTATTGGTTCACACGGATACGCCAAAGTCTGTTTACACCACAACAGTCACCAAAGTAACGATATATAGTTTCGTATTACAAATTGAGACAGATTATACCATTTAAACGATAAGAGTTACTAAATTTCAAAATCTAGTTCCGCTTAAACTGAAAAAACTGACTATGTATTAGGTTTCATTTTGTAATATGTTACTAGATCTGATGATTTTGGCGACTTTTGTTGTGTAAATAGGCTTTGGTATATCCATCTGAACCAATACTATGATAATAATATAAATGTATTCGAAATATACAGTCTATTATGTTTAATTTGAGTGGTTCTTCTTTGAACCGCTATTAATTGTCTTTAATTTCATATTTCATTACTACAAATTTTTGGAATCTATTAAATTTATCTAATACCCGTAGAGAGGTATATATGGGTACCCTGTAGGCGAAGGTGCCCATGCTTCCATTGGATGCAACATAACAGGAACCGCATAAACACCTCTATGTTGCATATGAGTCCTGGTATGTTTCTTGAGATGATCCTTTCTCCCAAATCTCTTCCCGCATTGATTGCAGGGGAAAGGCCTGAGACCGCTGTGAATTCGTTTATGTCGTGTCAGTTCCTCGTTTCTCGTGAATGTTTTCCCGCAGTTTTCCTCATCACATCTATAAGGTCTCTCACCTGAAAATAAAATATCCCTATGAACTATTTGTTTTCATATGTTTTGGATTGTGAAGGAAATTGGTGGATTTGTGTTGAATGAAAGATTTTATATAGATTTGTGGTTGTGTCAATATTCTTCTATTGTCAGTAGTTTTGGAAGATAAATATAAGGATATTTTAAATAAATATGTGAATATAAGGACGATATAGATTGCACTGAAAGGACAGTGTCAGCACGAGCACTAGGCGAGATAATACGAGAGACCCCAAAAATAATTTAAAAAGATTAATAATATCTTTGAAATTATTTTGCAATGGTCCAATATTAATGCAGACACCTTTATTTTGGACGTTTGCCATTGCTGATAGTACTAGGCTAGAATAGTACAATATAATGGAGTATTAGTATCAGAAAGATATAATACTTCAAGAGTAATATAAAAAATTCGTACGTTTCGGAAACTGCTCAACAGTCTGTTTCCGTCTTCAGCGATCACGAGAAGTGATAAACATTTCAGTTTTAAAAAGATTATGTGAAGTGTGAATTTACATTTCAAGGTTTTGTAGGTATTTAAAAAGTGTAAGAAGAACAGAATGCTGTTTTCTATAACCAAATCAACAGTTTTTTTGATAATTATTTTTATTCGTTATTTGAGTACTAAGAGCTTCCATTTAATGTTTTTTAAATTTAAATAATTTGCGAAACTTTTGTTAAATTAAAATTAAAATTAAAAATCCCAGAGATTTTTTCTGCATTTGCTTCGTATCAAGTCTTCATTAAATTAATAAGGAATATATTGATAATTTGCTTTATTTTTTTTGTGTTATTTGTAACAATGTGTTATTTGATTTATAAATATTTAACTACTATAAATTATTTATTTCTCTTTAATCCCTTAAAGACAAGACGTAAGGTGGAGCTTACACAAATGTACTCGATTTTCAGTTGTTATTTTTTTTTTTATTATATTTTTAATTTCCAAAAAAAGACATACACTTCCTTAACCATAAATACAAACAATCCATAACATTATTAGACATAATTTAGCCATGAATTTAAAAAATAATAAATTTTGCCAAAGACACAAAAACCGCAATATTATCCAAAAATGAAATCTGATCATAAATTGCTGTTCTACGTTCCCAATTTAGATCAATGTACATTACTTAGAATTTTTACAGATTTTAAGTTAAACCCCTTTGCGGTCAGGGCTGCGGGACAGTATTTTTTTTTAGTACATTTTAGGAAAAAATCGTATTAAAATAAAAAAATAAAAATATTCTAAAAAACTACTTTCCAGTCTTTAATCAACATCTTAAGAGCTTTCTTCTAATACTACACAATCAATTAAGAAAAAAGTATTTTTTTCCAACGACACAAATTTTTTTATCATAATTGTGACAATATTTTCGATAACTTCGTGTATCGAGCGATTCATAAGTCTCAGTACCACTGTATTTCACTTTCCAGTAGTACTTTAAAGTACAACTTGAAAATACGACTTGAAAGGACAACTTGAAAGTAGTGATGAAAGAAATGGACCATGATGGAACCAAACCCGTTTCCCGGTATCCGAAACCGGATATCCGAAAGAGAGTTACTCGAAAATAACCCGATTTTACCCGAAAACCGGATTAAAATAGATTAAAAAAATAAAAAACAGTCCTCAGCACTACTTGCAAGTGAAATATTTTTAATCATTATTTTTTTATTTTGCTCCGAGCTACAGATATCTCAAGCTTATAGATGTGAATGCGTTTAAATCAATCTGGAAGGCATTATAAATAAATAATTTTACTTTCAAATCGTTATAGAGAATTAAATTTTTCGTAAACCGTAAAAGATATTTATTTTTATTTAATCGAAAAAAATGTTTAACTAAAAGTTATTTAATTTAAAAAGCTTTATCCAAAGATATCCAACTCGATACACGTTACCATTTAAAAACTCAAACTTCAATACTACCATTCAATTCTTTATGTAGACTTTGGCCATTAAATTTTTTTCCAAACTTGTTCACACATCGCGTTTTAGAGAAAAAAAAGGTGGATGGGTGGGTTGATATACCATGTACAAGCCGACTTAGTCATAATTTCGCGGAACACTTGCAGCGTCGCTTAAGAACCACTGCCTTAAGCGGCAGTTATTCTGGCGCCGCCGCTGTATGAGAACTAAGATGGATGATTGAACTAAGATTGAAATGTTTTGAACGAACGTAAAGAATATTTTATTTAGAAGTAGAGTTACTCTTTTAATTCTAACCCATTTTCGACTTGCAGTGTCCTGTTTGTGAACTGTTTACAATGATTCCCAAACGGTGCACCGAGGCACACAGGTGTTAAACTAACTAAACGTTAACTTGCAGTAGCTATAACCCTTAGATAGTGTTATTATCATGTGAATCACGTATGTAATACAGTTACCAACTGAAGCATATTGCATATAAAGTGCATTTGTATATTCTGACAGTTTTATCTGTGGTGTATGTCCTCAAATCTCAGTACTGAACTAACAAAAACGTTTATGTTCGCACTAACGGATATCCTATTTTCAATGCATATTATGCTATAAGGGAAACTTGTAACTGACATATATTATTCCATTAAATTAAGCTTAAAATAAGCTAATCACGAAGAAATAGAACAGAAAGATCATGGTACAACCAGGGATATAAACTCATACAAGTTCCCGCAGTGCCACTATATCTCGCGAAGCCACAAGGGAAGAAGCAAAAGACCATCGCTAGATTCCGGTGCGGAGAGGAAGAAGGGGCTAATGATTCTGGAAACCAGAATATTAAAGAACTTGCAGAACGTGCGGAGAAGACACAGAGACAATCCAACACCTATTGTTCTGCATCGGAGTAGGAGAAGAACTTAGTTCAATGCGCAGAGTGCTGGATAAGGCAGGCAGTGGGTACCTATGGATGAAGGAGGTCCTCGAAAGAAGAGAGTAAATAACGGAAGAAAAACGTCATCGATAAATCAAAGACACGCACATACATACAGCTTGATTATAAAATGTCAGCAATTTTATTGTGCCTGTGCAATATGTTAAAAGCTGTGAAACTTACTTAGCTGTGAATGCACAACTTGTACAGCCATCTGTTGATGAAAAATTGTGCTACTGAAATGTCAAGAACTAAATATTTAGGTTTAAGTTGTAAACAAAAAATGTAATTTTCATAGTATTGCTCATGGACACGGTCATTATTCATTATTACATTACATTTGTAATCACTTGTAATGATATACAGTTATTTTTTGGCTGTCACATAAATAAATATTTATGGATAAATTAGGAATAATTCATTGTTATAATTCATATTTACGCGGAGTTTTAGATTGACCTAATTAAATAGGTAATCACCCCCTGAGATGCAGAAACGTGTTCGCAACTCACAGGTACGTGGAAGAAGTCTTTAACTAGATTTAGAACACTATTTAAATTAGAATTTAAATTGCATTTAATTATATCAACTGATTTAAATAATTTATCTATTTAATTTAAAAGTTAAATAATTTATCAGTCATTAGCAGTGAATGGCCATAATAAGCGGTTTTAAGAAATATAGTGTGATTGAAAAAAACAAAAATGTCAAAGTAAACCGTGGAAGAGAAACACAGCAATAAGGAGCATGTTGGAGATAATCAAATACCTAACAAAAAAAAAACTGTTTATTACTGTCATTTTTGACAATTTAGCAAGTAAAATAATTTGTGTTAAATCATTAGATAAGGGTCAGCGACTGGCGGTCCGGACGAAATTGGCCAGACGCAGGGCCGTCGCGAGGCATGTGCAGCATGTGCGGTGGCACATGGCCCCGCAGTCAACAGCAGGCCCCACGGTTCAACAACAGGCCCCGCGCATAATCTGAGGACCTTTTTTTTGCTCTTTACTTGGATCTGGGAGGTGAGGACCTTTTTTTTGCTCTTTACTTGGATCTGGGAGGTGAGAACTTTTTTTTTTTGCTCTTCTCGCACATGGCCCCGCAAACCCTAGCGCCGGCCCTGGCCAGACGAGTTATTTTATGCGACCCAACAATAAGAAAATATAGTGTTTACTTTTCTTAACCAACATAGCCAACGCATTATTGCCGCGCTGCTTATAAATTAGGCGTTTTTATGCCGAAATTGTGAAAATGATTGTGGTACAACTGACCAAACAAGTAACAGTCTTGCATGTGTCTTCAAATCAAAGTAAATTTTTAATGACATAGGTTAGTTAATTTGGTTTAATCATTTTAACCACTATCGTTGGCGATTGAATGTAATTTACTTTTTTGGAAATCCATGAAAAATTTATTTAAAAGATAAGTTTTACACTTAAAAACTACGCCTAGGAAGACATATTAATTTAGTTCAGAGCATAAATATGTCCTAACATTAGTAATTAGTAACTGAAAAGATATATGAAAATAATTCATAACTTTGAATTGTTAGGAGGAATTGATATTTATACCGACTATACTCAGTCGGTATAAATATCAATACGCAAGATAGAGATGATTGCAGTGGATAGGATACATAATGAAGATGAAAATAAAACAGAATGGTATGTTCGACGAGAAATTACATGGCTGTTCGATCGATTGAGAACCGGTAAACAAATATATATATCTATTTCACACAATTCTATGTAAAATTTACATTGTAAATTATCAACAACGTACTTAAATTACCCGTGCCCACGTAGTCCGTAGTTTTATTTTTATTTGTTATATTTGATATATGGTTGAACTAATACGTTTTTTAACCGTCATCTTAATTATTGCCGAATATAAACAAGATTTAGGGAGTAAGACTGAATATACAGCGAAGTTTAAATATGGTTTCACTGTTTATACTTTCAAATCCATTTATTTTTAGGTGGTAACTAACTATTTACCAAGTCACTACTGGTTGTATGCAACTTATAATCTAGCCGACTTGTATATCCCGAAATGTATTAACTAATATTTACTATCTGCTCTAGGTTATGTAAACTTTGTGTCAAACGTCCAAGCTTGTAGCTTGCGAGCATCAAAAGTACTGAGAACACGTCCCACAAAAAGAAATTAATAACACTTGTGTAATGAATTCCTTTTTGTTCGCGCCAAAAACCGACATAGAGCGAATCAAGTTGAGCGCTTTGCGATATATTCGGCTTGTGTGCGTGATCCCGTCTACACCAAACCAAAACGTTACATGTCTGTTACCTTACGCTATACATTACAGGATCGGTTTGCTAATGTAGCCAAAGTTTTACACCCAACGCATACCAGTGCGTCCAGACTCAAGGAAGAACGTGCGAACAGATTTCCCGTTTAAATGATTTCCGATTTGATTTTTGTAAATGGTATTATTAAAACAATAATCCTATATAAAAATTGTATAATATTATATAATCATTAGTTATTCTCGTAACGAGTTAAATGTATGAATCAAATATGACGTTAAATTATTTGATTGATATCCATCACGTTACAGTGCGCCATATTAAACTTAGTTCGAAACTTGTAATTCGGTTTATAATCAAATACAATCTACAATTCACACACAATACTGAATAATAAGTTGGATTGCACTATAAATACATTAACACACAATTAGAATTCGGTCGTCGAAAATTGTCGTTTTATTCGTGGACGACAATAAATGAGATCGAAAAACATTAGATTAAATAAATATTACCACGCTTTCTGGTTGCGAACAGATACAAAATAAACTATACAAATCCTAAGAACAGTAGAAATACATTAGGATTCATAAGGGGGGGGGGACAATACAATACGTGCAAATTTCATCGTAATGCCCGTGACCGCCTACAGTCGACTGTACAATGAAATACTTACAAACGCCAATTGAGCAAAATTGCACGTGTGTTCGCTAAAAACAATCAGTTGAGTGCAAGAGTGTCATATTACGGATGGTCGCCTTACATTAAATAGTTAAAAAAATAAATAAATAAACAATTTACAGAACTATAGGGATTGTAATTCTTGAATAATAAATACGCCAGAAAAATAAAAGAATTATTGTTTTTATTTCATCCATATAAAACTTTTTGGCATATGTAAAATTTTGGCATTACCGGCCAGATCTGACTCAGGGCGGGCTTAGCGTTTATAGGTCTACAGGTAATAAGTTACACTTTAGGTTAAAGTTGAAGACAAATTTAGCATTAGTGACTCTCTATTAGCCAAGTGTATTTTTTTTTAAATATTACAGAACTTTGTCTGATTATTAAATTATTGAGCGATAATATTTTTACAACAATTTTTTCTACAATTAAAAATATCTCATTAGATAAATAAAAATTCGATGCAATGTTTGATTTATAGATTGTTACTAATTTTATTTCAGATTGTTTGTTTTGTATAAGAAACTTGTAATCTCTAAGATGTTTGTATGTGTTTATGATGAGAAAACATTAAAAAAATTGATGTGAAGTGTGAATATTCACACATTTCAGGGTTTCGCAGGTATATAATAAGTGAAGGCATGCTGAGTGTGTAGGACAAATTTTACTTTGTAGTAATCACGGCAAAATGAACGATATTTTTAAAATAATTTATCGTCTGTTAATCATATAATAAGACTGGTTATTAAATTTACGCTCTTAAAAATTAAATGCAACATTTGTCAAAATATAACTAGAATTTTGACAAAATAATTTCAACATAAAAAAATGCAAAAAAAAAACATAAAAAAATAAAATTCACTCCGTACTCGAGAACCTTCGTTTCCAGCGACTTTTAGCTTACGACGCCAGTGCTCTTACCACTACACTTTCGCACACCTTGCATGTGGGTGTCTTACATTGGTGTAACTTTTGTACTTTGTGAACCAAAAACCACAAATTATGCGTTATTTTCCGAAAACATAATCTGATCAAAAATTCCAGTTGTACTATTTCGGTTCACACCAAAATACATTACTTAGAATTTTTTTAGATTTTTAGTTTAAACCATCTGGGCTACAGGGTGTGGGACAATTTTTTTTTGCACAATTTTGGCAAAAATCGCATCAAAATAATTTATTTTGCAAAAATAAAAATTTGATCGTTAATCCACGTACTAAGAGCTTTCATTTGATACCCTACTCAGAATTAAAAAAAAAATAATTGTTTTCGATGCGCACATTTTTGTTTATATTTTTAGGGGGATATGTTTTTTAGATGTTTTAGTATTTTTCCTATGTGCGGGTCAAAGAGTTGTACAAGCATGCCAAATTTCAACTCTCTAGGTTTAGCCGTTTGGCTACAATTTTTACCGAACAGACAGACAGACGACAAAATGACGGTATAAGGGTTTTTTGGTCATACCTACAAAACCCTAAAAATTGAATTAGTCAGTAGCTTATTTTAATTTTAGATGATTTAAACAAACATTTTTGATAATATTCTAGCAATCTAGAAGAGTGCCTGCTATAAAGGATCAGGATCAGATTAGAAAACAACCTTAACTAACCTGTGTGAATTCTAATGTGTCCTTTAAGCTGTCCATTATTCGAGAAACCAACATCACAGTGCGGACATTTGTATTTCTTAGGCCGTTGTTTCCTTCCATTAAGTAATTTCGTTTGTTGCTCCTGACTAATAATCCTCGCATACTCTTCCATCGCATATCCTTGCGCAACGGACTCCATGAATAGCGGATCCGTAGGGTTCAACCCAAGACTCTGCGCTAGATTTGCGTGAAGTAAATCGGGATACAGAGGATAAGATTCGAAAGATAAAGGGTATTCTGCTTGATTTGACAATGTAGGAAGGGTGGAAGATTTTTTAACTTGTTTTTCTTTCTTAGTTTTTGTTGGTGTTTCTTTAAAATTAAAGACATTTGTTTTTGTTTCAACAGGAGATTTACAACCTTCTGATGAGGATGACGTTTCATACTTTTCTAATTCTTCTTGACTTGTTGTTGATATTGTACTGTCTTGTTCTTCTGTTGTTACTATTATTTCACTGTCATCCCATGGACGAAATATTTTCATAAAACTGTTTTCCATTTTTTTAAATTAAGTACTCCCTTCAGACCACAGTTTTTAATACACACACTTTTTGTTCTTAATCTTTAACACTATTTTTCTTGTCTACGGATTAGTTGTAATCTCTCACTTGACTTTGCAATTCTAACTAAACAAACTAGGTTTAACAAGGGTATATAGGGCCGCAAAAGTGGGCTGTCCACTTTCAAGAGGGGGTATAAAATACAATAGTACACCCCTTGTTCCAATGAATGGGAATAGTGTCGCTAAATATTTACCCTTATGCAAGGGACACTTACGTTTGGAGTGGGGATTGGGGTAGTTGAATTAAAGGGATTTTTTTTTATTTGAATTATTTAGGGGCGATTTTTATTTGTTTTGTGGTTTGGTTTGGGTTTGTGTAATGGTGGATCTTCTCCTCAATGTATATTTTTGGTTATATTGTATTTCAATGTATATGGTTCTAGAACTAACCAACTGGAGGAACAATCAAAATATCAAAAAATACAATCAATCGGCTTGTAAATTCTCACGAACTACAGTAATTTTTCTTGGTATAATTTCAAAACACTCCAAAGAATGTACATATTGGAATTTCGTAAATTACTATTTGCACACGCGTTAAATTTTCGTGAGTACCATTTCTGAAGCCGAGTCTCTTGAAGGTCTGTTAATAACAACAATGAAATCGAATGGATTAATGCGTCTGTAAACAGTTAGAATACAGATTAATATTTCAAATTATTGACTTTAAATTGAACAAATTTATTCTATTCAGAACACAAAAGGTAAATATTTTAACAGTCAATAATTTGGAAACTTGATTATCTTTAAATTATTATCTCGTACTGTTGTCAGTGCCCAGACAACAGTAGAATTGCCATCCTATTCGTCCTCGTTGTAGAATTTAAATCTTTATCACTGCAGACATGGGCACCCGCAGGATTTTTTTCAGGGGGGTAGGTGGCAATATAAAGGCATATTTTTGAAAATATTTGTGTTTTTTTTTTTTTAGTTAACTTGATTAAAAACTTTGTCAATATCTTATGGAATAGTAGTGTTGTGAGTTAGTGGGTTGTTAAAGAACTTCCTGCCGTCAGCGTAATTATTATTTCTCAAAGATCATTTATGTAAATAATAAAAAGGATGGGGTCCAGACAGATCCCTGTCGTACTCCACTTAGGACGTTTTTACTGGGTGAGAGACAATTTCCAATTCGTAATACGCACGACTGATCTGTTAAATTTTCTTCTATCCAACTTAGAAGTTTTCCCCTGATTCTGCAATGTTCTAGTTTGTACAGCTGTCTACTAGTTGGTATACTATCAAAAGGATTTTCAAAATCTAGATATATTACATCGATAGGTTCTCCTCGGTCTGTCTGTGATGACCATTCAATAAATGGTGACTTTATTAAGATCCTATGTTCAGGGCGATTTAACACATAAGGCTACGGTTACAGTGGAAGTGTGTTCGCCCGAACTGTATTACGTTCGTACTCGACCGCATTTGGTCGACTGATTCAAGCGTGTAGAAGTACGCATGTGTGGTTACAGTAGAAGCTTATCAATCGCGCGAAACTGTTAGAACTAAACACCACCTATCTACTCGCTCGAATACGTGCGAATATGCCCGAAGTGTACTTCGGGCAAACACGCTTCCACTGTAACCGCAGCCTAAAGCCTGGAACAGAATGCACAGCGCGCTACGCCGTCAGCATGGCGTCATTTGCGACGGCGTTAAATTTGCGCCATTGAGAACGGCGTTGAGTTTTCGCCTGCACACAATGCAATCATTTTTAACGCCGTCAAAGTGACAAGTGACAACCTATATCTGTGTTTATACGTGCACTTTCTTTTATTAAATTTAAAATGTATGATGAAGACTTGTGTGTGATGTTATTTATGTCGTATGCAAGTTATTTATACATACAAACACTTTACCATCCAGTAAAAACTGAGGTTAGGTATTCTACGTCAATGTTCAACGGCGTCAAAAGTAGAAAGTTGACGAACATTCAATATCAACGGCGTAGAACGCCGTTCAGACGTTGCTCATTCTGTGCACTTGCGTACTACAGCTTGATTTTAACATTGCGCTGACAGATAGCGCCGTCGAAACGCCGTCAACGCGCCGTAGAACTCGTTGCATTCTGTTCCGCACTTAAGCGACCAGGCAATTGTTCAGGGTCCAGCGTTTGTTGAAGCCCGCACTCCCACAAGACGCGATACGAAATACAGTGAGAGCTCACATGCACAGGGGCCGGTAAATATGAAATACAGTCAACGTTCAACTGCATAGGGCCCCGTAGAATTTACAGCCGACTCTGCTCATATTCTTTATATGAATTACATGACCCTATAAATATTCTGCAATAGAAATTTTGTCATGAAAATATGTTTTAAAGACCATTTCTTTTCATTCTCTTTCTCAAGCCCCAAAAATATATAAAAAATCTCATAAACACGTAGGATCTCGCAAAAAAATTATAATAGATATATTATTTGAATAACCAAATCAAATCTATCAAATCTCTTGACTATAATTAAAGGTATTGTGAATAGGCAATGATCAGAATCGCCGTTATTCAATAATCCACAATTCCCACAAAAAATAACCGTGGATACAATAGAGATGTTCGATCATACACTTGACATCTGATGCAATTTAGTCCAGCATGTCCGAACAAACGGTGATATGTCATATTATATGACAGCGCGCACTGTGACGGCCTCTAGAACTGTTACTTTATTGAATATTCTCCCACCGTTTTATAAAGGAAACTTCTAGATGTATAAGTAGGCGTTATAACATTGTTCCTAAATTCTTAGGGCTGAGAAATGTTAAGGAAACATAACATCTGTTTTTCTTCCGTATTATAGTTATCTAAAGTTAACATCTAAAGTTAATTTTTAAAATTTATAGTGCTGTATATTTTAATTCATACTTCAGAAGCATTTCGAAAGTTTTCTAAAGTTGTGACTGTGTTTTTTTTTTATAATTTGTCTTCGGAATTATCCATTTAATCAGATTCTTGGTTTTCTTTACAGTTTGTTTAATTTTTAGGAGGACAATTCTACGATAACAATAATACGATATTAAATAATAGTATTTTATTTAACAAGCGTATAATGAGTGCTATATTTCACGAGGAACCGAACCGTAAGTGAGGTTGTAATCATCCGAATGTAATAGTTTTATAATTAAAAACATAGTAAATTTAATTTAAAAACACCAAAATTCTGAGCATCAATTTTAAACTTCAGAACCTGCGTCATCAAGATGGCCGAACCATCAGCTGATTGTAAACTACAGCATTGTTTAAAAAACTACTCTCCTCGTCCGAAAATATGGTATACATTTTGATTTTTTTCTTGTCCGAAAATATTATATACATTTACGATTTTAATTAATGATTTTATTTATGAAATAGTTACATACAGTACCTAGACAAAATATTATAACCACTTATGAATTTTTAAAAATTCATTGTTTTACACAAAATCAACAAAATAGTAATACACCAATTTTATTTTTATTTTGTATTTTATTGTTTCCAATTATTTTAGTACATTTATAAAATGTTTTTTAATATTTTGTGTTGCCTCCTTTGCTTTTATTACTGCCGCAATTCTTCGAGGCATACTCTCAATACATGCCCTAATACAATTTTCAATTTCTGGAGAGCCATGCCATACTTTTTTAATATTATCTATTAAAACTAGTTTATTAGTATTATTTAAATCATAAACAAGTCTTTTCAGGGGGTTCCAAACATTTTCGATAGGATTGATATCCGGCGAATTACCTGGCCAGGACAAAATCGATACTTTTTGTTCTTACAAATCAGTTTCAGAATAAAAATACAGAGTTGAAGATGTTTAAAATGGCTTATCTTTTAATAAATTCACGATATGTTAAAGAAATAAATAAAGTAGCATATGATTATATGTCGGCATTTTTAATAAACAGTTGTTTTTGTAAGTGGTTATAATATTTTGTCTAGGTACTGTATATCTAGTAAAATAAAGAATAATACAAAAAGTTTTAATTTAACAAGGACGTGGCTGTCTCTACAGCTTGTATGGAACATGGTAATGTTGTTTGTTATCGTCCCTTACGATGCAGTTTTGCCTTATTAATGTATGGAATCTTATTGAGAACTGACACGCTCGGATATGGTGGTCAAATATTGTACTAGGCGCCTGTAGTACTGTTTGAACTTATTACATATGTTCTAGTGTTGATTTTTTGTTAGAATGTCGATAGAAGTGTTGAAAAACTATAAAAGTAGAACAATTATAGTGTTTTTGGCTGTTATTCAAGATAGGACAAAGATAGGCATCTTAGTTTTTTCTTTTCGTAAGAAAAATGGAGGGAAAGTTAATATGAAGTCCAGATTGGAAAAGATTTGGTTATGGACAGGAGGAAGGCATGGGAATATATTTTGAGTTAAAAAGTAACTGATACTATGCGAGTTTGTTCATTACATTTGTCGCAGAAAAAACTGCACTAATATGTTTGCACCTGCAAGTTGCATATTTAACTTTTAGCTGCTTATGTACAACTAAAACTAATTTTATTTCATGAGGCAATGAACATAATGCACTTGTTTACAAACAGAATCCATATATTGTAATTTCAGATGACCGACACTCAGATGTACTACACAAAATTACGTTCCCATATTACCTTGGAGCACAGCGCCGCCACCGGTAATGTCACTTCTCAACAGGAATTTCCTCCTTTTGCTAACATGGTGTTATTATTAAATGCATTTTGTACGCATTCAATCAGTTCGTCGATTGTACTTAACTAACGGCGAATGCAGTAACACCGCCGTAAAACTTACCATAACTTGTTTAGAATTGTCCTACAAGAAACAGAGTACCTGAAGCTTTGTTCTAGGTGCTCTTGGCTCTAGGCGTTGAGAACCTATTATCTTTATTATTAAAGAGTGGTATAGTATTATTATTATATATTTTATTAATCTAAATTAAGGATGGCATATTTTTGGAAGTTTTCTTAAAATTTTCATGAGACGTGAAAATTTCTGCTCTACAAAACTCAGTGTAAACCATCATGATTGAATTTTTAAGCTTTTTTAAATTGCATTTCTAGATTCACAGTGGAATAATATGGTGGTATAAAGATCACTGAGCCGAATTACTAGTTCAATTCTACGTCATTGGAGGTTATTTTTATATCATCCAGTTTCACAGTCAACGAACGCCAATTTCTATTGAAAATATGCATCAGATCGATTTGTTTTTACAACACTTTTCAAAACTATTCGTTAAATTGAATAACTGAGTAAAATTAAACGTAATTTTAAGGTAAAATAAATAAGTTCATAATTGTTTGTTGAACACTAACCACAAATGGGTTTCTCGGCAAGTGTTTCGTTTATTATGCCTGGTTGCACTAAAGTCTTATAACTAAATGTGAACTAAAACTCGATATTAAACTTAAAATTGCCTAGCAAAGCAATGCGATCAGTGTAGCGTACGTATTTATACTGGACACTAATAGCCTATGCAGCTGAAGTGTCCTTAAACATTTAAATAAAAAAGTATTGCGTGATTTGGGGGTAACATCAAAATTTTCCCTGCTAATAAAAAGATATCATCTTTAATTTGTACCAAAATATGTTTCTAGGTGAATTAAGCTTTGATAAGTCGGTCTAGGACTATACTTCACGTTGGTTTCCCAGCGAGCTAACTCGCCACCTGGCCGACTCGCCGCGCTTTCAAGAGATCAATGTTGTTGTTTCTCCCTACTATTTTTCAACAAAATCAAAAACTGTTTTTAACTAAATCAAAAACGTTATTTTACTAAAAATTATACATTTTAAAGAAAAATGCAATGAAATTCAACATTACTAACTCTAAAAAACTACAAAAACGAATAATAAATTAATGTAAATTCAGTTCTTTAAAGTTGTAAAATCTATTTAATGAAAATTGAACGAATCAACAATCTACTTATTTATATATTAGGTGTACAAATGAATAATCCAATTTTTTCAGTTACATTCGAGGTTTATTTTAAAAGAAAGTAAATTAAATTGTTCAATCAAAGTATTCGCCCTTGCTTTCTATAACTTAAGCCATCTTTCAGGCAGCTGATGAATTCCATCTCGAAAAAATGTTACAGCTTTGGACACGATAAAGTCATCAAGCCATTTTCGGTCTCATCCACTGATTGGAAGTGCATGTCGGACAAAGCCTGTTGCATCGACCGGAACAAGTGGTAATCGGATGGAGCAATGTCTGGTGAATACGCCGGGTGCTGCCAGACGTCCCAGCCAAGTCTCATTATGGTGTCTTTTGTGTTGAAAGCAATGTGCGGCTTGGCGTGAGTTCTTGCGGAACCAATTTTCCTTCTTTCTGGATCTTTCCCATCTCATTTAGGCGTTTGGAAATCGTTTGCTGCGTTCCTCCCAACTGTTCTGCAAGTTCTTTTTGCGTTTGTGACGAATTTTCAGCGAGCAGCTTCCCCAAATCATCGTTGTCGCACTTTCGACGGCCTCCAGGGCGTTGTTTGTCGTTCAGACAGAAATCACCGCTTTTAAACCACTTAAACCAAAATGAGCACATATTGTACGATGCAACACCTTCGCCGAGAAAGGAACAAATCGATTCGCACGCTGTTGCAGCATTTTTTCCTTGTTGAATTCGTAAAGAATACAGTGTGGGATATGCATCTTATCTGTTGCCATTTTCGACTGTACTGAACTGAATACTTTTGAAGGTTATGTTAGGATTTCAGGCGTACCATCTCTCACTTTTAATAACTAAATGTCAACTCTATATAACCGCAAAAGAGCAGGAAAATCAATTGATTCTAAAATTAATTTCTTAACTGCTTAAAATAAGGAGAAAATCTGACACCCGACAACATGGTCCAGGTTATGCGGCACTCCAGGGAAAACTGGGAAACGGTGCGACAGATGCTGTCAGCCATCATGAAGAGGAAGGAGACAGACGAGCGAGAAAAATAGATTGGGGGAATGTGAGGATAGGTTGAGCTAGACTGTTCCCTCTAAGATGAAAATCACCACAGATAGTTCCTTGGTGGGAAAAAAGAGGCAAGCAGGGTTTTTAGTCGGTAGGCCAAATGAAGGAGATTCCGATACTACCAGATTGGTGTCTATAAAAGATTTTCCCTGAATAAAAAAAAAGGCATTATGCCATACGAAATACATACATATCTGTCAGCTAACAATATCGAAATGAGACAATTCCATAGCAGTCATAGGAAAAATATATTGTTTTTGTGAATAACCCGGAAATCTGATTTTATCCGATTTATTGTTTCGATGCTCTCACCAGTGACATCTGCGGAGACAGATACTAACCAACCTGTCGCAAATGTGTCGCTGATGTTCTTGAAAATTATTTGGACAAAGTGATCATCTTGCCTATGGTTGTCGCTTTACAATGTTGATAATTATTTAAGTTTTTCTTACTATTTTCATTAAACATTGCCAAGAGATTGAGTGATTTGATTTAATAAATCGTATTCGTTGGTAATGTCGCCAGTTTTTTGTAACTGTTCGTGAAAATGTTTTTAACTAGGTTTGTCAGTGTCGTATTGTTGGATTACCGCCAAATGGGTCAAAGCGAAACTCATGAAAATACATTTTATTTTAGGGGTCAGTTTTAAAAACAAATACCACTATTTTAAATCATTTATAATGACATAAATTTACGATTGATTTTTAATAAATCAAAAACAAACATATAAATATGAAACAGCTATTTTTAAATGTTACCAGTGAAAGTTAAAATTAAATATGCATCATAGTTAACTATTCACTTTTGTATATGTACTAGCTGCCCCACCCAGCTTCGCTCAGGGACCAATTGTTATTATTGACCTACATTTTCAACCTACCAATTTGTAATTAGATGTTCGGAGAGAAGACTATATAATCTACTATAAACACGTGAAAGGCGAAGATTAAACTGAACAGGATTACTTATCTCAGAGCCAGAGCCACAGGGGGGGGTGGAGGGGGCGATGGCCCTGGGCGCACTAAGGAAAAGGGCGCTGACGCTGTTTGTAGGGGATGCAAATGATGGAGTAAATGCAAATTGAGAGATGAGGACCTTTTTTTATACCCATTTACTCATCATTTGGATTGTGGTAGGTGAGGACCTTTTTTTTGCTCATCACTTGGATTGCGGTTTTTTTTTAAATTTGCCAAGGGCGCCAAAAGCTTTGCTCTGCCCCTAGCGCAAGTTTTCCTTACTGAGGGTCTGCTCAGAGCATCTTTATAAAGAATGTTTTTAGTTTTACAATAAGTCGTTAACAGGTAAAGGTTGTTGCTGGAACTGACACGCGAATACTCTACTTATAATTGCTCATGCGAGAAACATGGACTACGCAAATCAACGCCAGCTATTTTCAGGGTGTTACTCTGTGGTTTGGCGACCTCGGTGGCACAGAGGTAGCGACCCTGCTTCTCGTGCTATTTGTATTTGTCTTCATCACCTCATCCTCATTTAAAATTAAAAAAAAAGCATCATATTATAAATACATCACGGCTCCCAACCCGGATTAGGTCACCGTGGAAGTTGTAGACCCAAAAATTTGCTCTTTGGAGTGAAAGGCCCGTGCCCAACATAAAAGTAGCAGTACAGTAGTGAATACTACGGCTCGGTGAGACTACTCTGGGACGTTTATGGGCGGAAGAAGATAGACTGATAATAATTTATTAACAGTCATCACAAAACAAACCTTGACAGAAAATTGGAGATATTTCAGCTCAATGGTGGCTTCTAGTACACAGTCTCTTAAACTGTTCACCTACAAGCGTATTCCATTACATAATTTTCTCTGCTTTGTGTTCCTCAGCAACATTATTGGTGCACTTACTTTCAAAATAAGAGCATGAGGAGGTTATCCTGATGGGTTAAGAAAATTCAGAAATTCAACTAGATATTGAATAGCATCTTGCGTATATACAACTGTGTCGACAGACATGTAAGTACGGGAGAGAGCTTCCTAATCTGTTAACAAATACCTTATTATCACACATAATCCGGTCATTAAGCCTGGAACCAGGTGGTGACCCAGTCCTGTGGCCTCGATCAACCGACCAATGGTAACGCACTTACCACGATATCCCATCCTTACAACACCCGGTATAAAAAGTCTATGTAAATGTAAACATTTATTCCTCTAAAGGCCTTATCACATTAGAGTTATTATTTAAGTCTAAACTTGGAAAATTAAAGTCTTTGCATTCGAATCGAAGTCTTGTGTGTGTGATAGCATGACAAAAAACCTAGATCTTTAAAGTCTGAGCAAATACATCGAGATATATTTCCCCTGTCTCTAGAAGACAGATGAAGTCAGTCAGATGAAGTGAGATGGGTGTATTGTTAACGTTATGTACGCAGACGCAAGTTACTTTTCCCTGTTTCACGTGTGATAGCTGAATACTTGAAGACTTGAATCTTGGAAGAAGACTTACAAAATAAAACTTGGATAGTGTTCTAGTGTGATACGTCCTTTATCATCGCAAGACGGAAACAGATTGTTGAGCAGTTTTCGAAACATCCAAATTTTTATTTTATGAAGTATTATTTCTCTTTGATACTAATACCCAAAATATATTGTACTATTCTAGGCTAGTACTATCAGAAATGGCAAGCGTCCAAAATAATGATGCATTGTATACTACAGCCTTAATACAGGGAAGAGTTCGTCGCAGGAGATCATCGTGGCTGAGAATATCCAAGAGTAGGTCGGGTGCACATCTATACCAAGGTGTTAAATCAAAAGGCAAAATAGCATCGATTCACACTGCTAAATTGTGTGAATCTTATACCCTAATCTTAACTTACACCTGTGGTATTCAAACTCTCAACAGGAGGTCATAACGACTAGGAGTCAAGTAGGCGTTTTAGAAGTTTTTTCCCAGGCATTACAAAAAGATTCAATGAATTTTGATACTATGAATGAAACCATTTTATATTTTTTTGTTTTCTTCATTCATTATTTTTTTCAGGTATCTGATGGGCGTTTACAATATAAATTCAAGACGCGCGATTTCATTGACAATCTATTATATTCGATAAATAAAAATTTGTCAGAAATAAAGTAAACATTTATCACTTTTTGTAAAATATTACCCCCTACAAATTTTTTGTAGTTTATAAGAGTATGTTGTAAGAAATATTTCTTGACAACAGATTTTTTTAAAACTTATGAATAAAGCAAAATCGGTTCTCAGACATAAATAAAATGAGATACATAGAAATTTATTGAAAAAAGAGCCGTAGGTGAATAATCTATAAATATTCTCTCCGTGATTGAACGCTGTAAATCGGGTTGACTTTTAGTCATAAATAACAGTTAAATTTTGGCGCATATCCTATATGGTAGCGGTTACCATCCTTTTTTCTCCCATGTACCCCTTGATTAGACTTTACATTTATGAGTACCTCCTATGTTCAATACCCTCACCCATCCCTTAATTTTTAAAATTTTTTTCTTAGGTTGTGTTAGATAATGACATTTATATGCTTTTATTATTTTTTATTTTTTTATTTTTTGTATTAGCGGAGAACAAATAAATAAAAACAACATTAATTTTTTCCACATTAACTTATCTTGAAAATAGAATAATTATTCCTCGAATTTTTAATAGCAATTATTCATCTTGTTATGAGACTCTTCTGTCGTGGTTCTTAATAATGCGATCCTTGAGTTTCTTTCATGGTTTCGAGTTTTTTTAAATCAGGTTCAAATGGAGACAGATATAACTTGAAATCAGGATCTGCGTCAAGCTTATTGCGATATTTATTCTTAACGTGCTCGTAAAAGGTAATAAATATTTTATTGCTTTGGCGTTCTTGGTCTTCTTCTTTCACTACTGCCCAGAAATGAATGAGGTTTATTTTTTTGGAATCAGATTCAAAAGAAGAATTAGTTGACAGGTCAATCAATTTTTCTTTTTCAACTTTAACGTAAGTCTCTGTAAAACTTAAGTGTTTTTCTACATTTTCTATATTATTTTCGCGTACCCCCAACCGGTCATCTGCGTACCCTCAGGGGTACGCGTACTCCAGGTTGGGAACCACTGCTATATGGCAATAAGTACCGATCACAGTCAATTTATTTATATACACAGCAAAAAAATCATAAGTGTAAAAGTTCAATGAAAGCAAGATCATCAAATTCCTAAAAGAAGCCAATTTATTTGATAAAGTCTAACATATACTACCATAAAATATAACTACAAATATATCACAAATTATTGTAAAATATATAAATGTAACTAAACAAACAAGTACAATATCAAATGTAAAATAATGTAAACCAATGTCCCGAGGTGCTAATAACCTAGCTGTTGGAGCACATAAACGTATTTAAAAAAAAAAAAAAGTTCATTCTGTTTGGTTAAAATTTTAGTATTAAAATTTTCATTTATAAAATGTAAAACATTCACTATTTTTAACCAAATCACCGTGTAAATCTCGCTTTTCAAGTTAATTATTTACACTTCTGTTTTAGTTAAATTTAGTGTAAAGTTTACACTTACATACTGGTTAAATTAAAGTGTTAGAAAATAAATAAAGTGTTAAAGTACACTTCAGTGTTTTTTAACACTGAAAAAGTAATATTTCATAAAAATAATACTATCTGAATAAATAAATTGTTTAATAGTCTTCATGTACTGAATTCTTTGGAACTGTCGAGAAAAAGTAAGTGTCATTTATCTTTGGGATCAAATTTACTGGTCAGTGTCATTTTTGGGGGGTCTTCCTAAGCCATTTTCAAATTCTAGTCATCTAATTATATCTCGAATTCTGACACTACGAGGTCAAAGTTTTCTATAACTTAAATGCATCGCATATGCATACAGCGAATCAATGGTATATCACTGTTCTGCTTATAGTACGAACATCTGTTTGCAATAAACAGACAATATACTCCATTCCTACATCTTTATGCTTATGCTATACACTTGTGCTATGGGTCTATTATAAATGAGGCGGTATGGTCTCTTCCAAGAGCGAGAAATCTTAACATCGCGGGCCGCCTTCATTAACAAAAATTTTGACGGGCCATATATCCTTTTGTAATTTCAATTTATTTTGATCCTAGGTTCTGCCGTAGATTTTTTTTTTACTTCGGCGTAAATACGTTCGTTGTGTAAGAAGCATAAAACGGCTCGGCGGTATTGTATTGGGTACGTTGGATAAGAAAAGTAAGCATAATATTTTCTTATTAGCAGGCCGCATGAATCACTAGGAGGGCCATATTCGTCCCGCGACCCATAGTTAGTCCACCCCTGTGTTTGCCCATTAAATATGCAGAGTAGATTCTACTCTGTATATTTTTCATTTCGCAAATATAATCAGAAACGCATTATTATCTAATAATTTTCATCCCTATTTTTGAAAATTTTCCCTTAGCATTCGAAGAATGACAATATACACTTGTGCAATATACATTTTAGGGTAATATTGGGGAATAAGTTTCCCTGCTTTTATCTATCCATGGGGAATTTGCGTACAGTGGAACAGTGGCTTAGGTTATATTAGAAAATGGCATATCCCTAATCCAATCATGATGGTGCGATCTAACCAACCATGAATATCATAGAGGCATATAGATAACCCAAAATTGCTCTTTGATTATATCATGCTGACCCGGACAACTTAATGGGATGATATTTACATTGTTTAAATTTTGACAAAAAAATAAATAAATAATAATAATAAAAAAGCAGTGGTGTTACACAAGAGCAGTTGTTTGTTAAGTAAGAGAAAATTTTAGCAATTTAGGGTCAAAAACCAAATTTATGCTGAGGCGTAAATAAGATTTTGACACCCTTCGCAAATATATAACCTCTCGTTTTTTGCCTCCCTCCCCAGGTGAGTGGGACTAAAAAGATATTTGAAGTAAAATACCACTTCAAATACCAGCACCTTTGACAATTCCTAGTTACGTCACTAAATTTGAGTAACTCAGCTTGAGCTTTGGCCTCCTGTTTCCAGGTTTCGTGAACATATTTTCAATCTGTGTATATTCAGGGATAGGTAATCTGGTCAGAACTGCGTTACAAAGAGGGGCCCTAGAATTTATAGCTGGTAGAAAATGGCTAAGCAGAGTCAATGAATTTTTAAAATATAATTATTATATATCTTATTAATAATTTTTAATATATAATTCACAACAGAAACAAATATCAATTGTTTTGTTTTCATGTAATATATTTCCCAAATTCCAAGTGGACCCAATGCGTTTCGTGCCTCACAAAAGTAACTTTATTTGTATGATCCTATAACAGGGTTTCTTAAACTTATGTAGTCCGCGGACCCCCTCTTGAATTACATTTTGTTTTGCGGACCCCATCCTAACCCTAGGCATTTTACGTCGTTCTTGAGACTTAATTTCTGGCTCAATAATTTCATAGGCACTACGTTATAATAAATATTGGTAAAAATGTATCGCTGGTTATTTTAATAAATGGTCTTGCGCAGTTAAACTCATACAAACATTTCTTGGTCAAATATTCGTCAAAATAGATCTTATTATAATATGTTTTCTGTAAATAATTTGCAATTGAATAAAAATAATTAAATTTTTACTAATTATTGCTTAGTTATGTCAATAACTATTTTTTGTAGTTAGATAACAACAAATACAAAAAGTCTTGACCATGTAGGATTTTTATTAAATAAGTTATTTGAATAAAAGCGAAAAGATGGACGATGTAATGTTAATGTCAATAATGTTTTGCGGAGCCCCGGTAATGGCTACGCGAACCCCCAGGGGTCCGCGGACCACAGTTTAAGAACCGCTGTCCTATAATATATGGAGCAAATCAAAAACGATATCAATATTTTATTTACAAATTTAAAACATTTCTAAATTTAAGTAAATCATTTAATAGATAAATAGATATATATTTTATTCTTGCCTTTCGGCTTTGAATGGAGTACAGTACTTTAATAATTAATTTACTAATATAATAAATATCTAAAAAAAAAGAACAACGTACATATAAGTTGCAGGAAAAAATATATTTTTCCAATTACTTTTCTCTTCTTTTTTGTAACACATTTTTCATCCATGTCGCCCCGGAACCCGACTCGTCCAGCAATTCTTGTATTGTCCTTGTCTCTCTTCCTATCTCTGTACAGTTTTTTAAGTGGTCTATTGTTTCTTGCATTTCGCCGCATGTTCAGCACAATCTCCCATTTTCTTCCTTCCAGTATTTACTTCTGTCTCGTTTCCGCACCTGAATCTTGCTATTGATTTTTGGTAATTGTTATTTTCTTGTAGATATTGTGGCACCCATTGTGCTTGTATGCTCCCATATTCTTGAAAGTACTTGGCCTGGTCGATCTTATTCTGCTGGTTCTGCAGATGTACCTCTATATCTTTTTCTATACTTATTTTTTCAACTGTTCCTTCTTGTTTTTGCTCCTGCGTTTTTCTTATTTCGTCCTTGCTGTAGCCGTTCCTTTCATAGTATTTCCTTAATTATTCAATTAATTATTACAATGTACAATGGACTAAAAGATACTCCATGAGGCTGGGGACATTTCCAGTTTTCAGGGACAACTAAGGACCCTAGACACCTTGGATAGTATGTTTGGGGGTGAGTGTTTTTTTTTTTTTTTTTTTAATTTTGTTCTTAGCTCATGGCCCTTAACTTGTATATCTTTAATTTTTTTTTTAAATTGGGATACTTTTTTTTTTTGTTTTTTAATAAATCCAAACATCCATGTCATGACAGGTATTCGAACCCGAGTCCCCATGGTTAGCTGTCAAATACACTGATCACTATACCATAGCGACCGGCATGTTTGGTACACTATTTCACTCATTACTTCAAATTCAAGAATTTTTAGCAAAGAAAGTAAAAATTATCGGTCCGAAAGCCTTTTTCGTACGTAGGAAGTTCTATTTATCATTTATAAGCAAGAAAATATAAGATTTGTGGGTGCTAATGGCCCTAGCAGCTGAAGCACCCCTAATTAAACAATAAATTTAAAAAATTGATGTGAAGTGTGAATATTCACACATTTCAGGGTTTCGCAGGTATATAATAAGTGAAGGCGGTAGCTGAGTGTGTAGGACAAATTTTACTTTGTAGTAATCACGGCAAAATGAACGATATTTTTAAAATAATTTATCGTCTGTTAATCATATAATAAGACTGGTTATTAATTTACGCTCTTAAAAATTAAATACAACATTTGTCAAAATAGTCAAACTAGAATTTTGACAAAATAATTTCAACATAATAAAAATGCAAAAAAAAATAAAAAATAAAATTCACTCCGTACTCGAACTCGAAACCCTTCGTTTTCCAGCTTATTTTAGCAGTGCTCTAACCCATTACGCTACGCACGCTTTACATGTGAGTGTCTTACATTGGTATAACTTTTGTACTTTGTGAACCAAAAACCACAAAAAATGAGTTATTTTCCGAAAACATAATCTGATCAAAAATTCCTGTTGTACTATTTCGGTTCACACCAATATACATTACTTAGAATTTTTTTAGATTTTTAGTTTAAACCATCTGGGCTACAGGGTGTGGGACAAAATTTTTTTTGCACAATTTTGGCAAAAATCGCATCAAAATAATTTATTTTGCAAAAATAAAAATTTGATAGTTAATCCACGTACTAAGGGCTTTCATTTGATACCCTACTCAGAATTTAAAAAAAATATTTTTTTTTTCGATGAGCACATATTTGTTTATATTTTTAGGGGGGTATGTTTTTTAGATGTTTTAGTATTTTTTCTATGTGCGGGTCAAAGAGTTGTATAAGCATGCCAAATTTCAACTCTCTAGGTTTAGCCGTTTGGCTACAATTTTTACCGAACAGACAGACAGACGACAAAATGACGGTATAAGGGTTTTTTGGTCATACCTACAAAACCCTAAAAAAGGCAGGAAGACCTCTTATATTTCAACAAACAGCCTCCACAAATTTCAATCCTGTCTTTCTCTCTGATTTTTATTTAGAATCTTCCTGTCCTGTTTTAACATTGTTGTTTTATCACCAATACTTAAAGGAATTCTTTGATTAACGTGTCTTAAGATCGTAAAGATATCTTCTTTATAGCAGCACTCTCTGCATTTAGAATGTTGGTTATGAACAATTTTACTTGGTCAGAATATAAAGTTTTTAATCTCTCGTCGCCGTTGGGATTATAGAAACTGCATAATAAAGTGCAGAACTGCGTTGTTAACATCAGCTCTTTTCACAAAATATGATTCTAAAATTTTATTTTTGTGTGACAAACCCAGATTATAATAAAATATTCAAAATTTTGGAAATAAAATAAAAGAATAGTTACGCTTATAATATTTTAGCGTACATCCAGAGGACATTTGATACAGATATCTATGTTTTATTAGTTTTGTCTTTACAGGAAATTATTTGAATCTGTAAAACCGAATGAAAAAGTATTTAGTTGAAGAGTAGATTTTCTATATATATTTTGCTCAATTTTCTTTTCTGTTTCATCAAGATTTGATGTTGATCAAGAATACATATAAAAACAATTTGAATGTCAAAATATGGCGCAGTTTCTTTATTCTTAATTTTACTTCTTCTCTATCAATCTTTTTGTGTCATATTACTGTGCCCAATAAAATAATTGTGAATTTGAATCCACTGAAGTATTGTTGTGTTTTTTAAGTCATTATTTTGACAAATCCCGTACAGATTGTGATTGATTTGGCGGAGAGGGAATTTCTTGACAGAAAGTGAAGTGTTGAACACAATGCTATAACCCCTTGAGTTGATGTAGGCTAGTCTCTGTCTTCAATCAATCACCCCACTGTCAATGAGTTACGAGTACTCAACAGAAATTTGCACAATGCTTCCAACTCCTTTCACCAAAAACTTCAACGCCCAAATTACTTCCTTTGAGAATTGATTTTGTTTATATTACGTTGCCAACAGAATTAGGATTATTTTAAACATTACAAGAATTCAGAACTAGGCTTTCCAGTTGAATTTTGTCAATGTTATCTGGTTTTTACAATAGATGACACTACAATCTATAAATTGAATTTTTAATTGACATAAAACAAAACATTCTTTTTTCCTTTATATAAATATAGGGGAAATAATCTTGGACATACAGAGTGCAATTTAAACCAAAGTTTGCATGATTACTATGCCCAATTTTGAAATTTATTAAGAATTTATGACGATATTATTAATTTAACTTAAAAAATCATCTTACATATATAATTAGCAAGTGTCTGTATGTAGTGTCGGTCCTATTTTTACTAAGGTTCTCGTGATTGGCTAACTGGGGACACCCTGTCTCTTGATTGGCTGACAGGTATTTTACAGATTTATTCTATAAAAAAAAAAAAATATTCTCTAAGAATCTACGAATATACATACATAAATGTCTAGAATTTAGTAGGCATAAACAAGAAACTCTAGACACTGCTATAAACTTTGACCGATATGAACAATATTTTGCAAATTTATTCTCTAAGAATCTACGAATATAATTATATACAGAAATGTCTAGAGTTTTGTAGATATAAACAAGAATTCTAGAAACTGCTATATCCTTTGACGAACATGAACAATATTTTTCAGATTTATTCTCTAAGATTCTACGAATATAATTACATACAAAATATCTAGGATTTCGTAGGCATAAACAAGAAACTCTAGACACTGCTATAACCTTTGACCGATATGAATAATATTTTGCAGATTTATTCTCGAAGAATCTACGAATATAATTACATACAGAAATGTCTAGAGTTTTGTAGATATAAACAAGAATTCTAGAAACTGCTATATCCTTTGACAGACATGAACAATATTTTTCAGATTTATTCTCTGAGATTCTACGAATATAATTACATACAAAATATCTAGGATTTCGTAGGCATAAACAAGAAACTCTAGACACGGCTATAACCTTTGACCGATATGATCAATATTTTGCATATTTATTTTCTAAGAATTTGTTCATCATGGGTAGATATTGATAGTGTGATATTTAGAGTGTTCGGTCGTGTAACAAGTAATTCCGTATGAACGTTAGTGTAGTGCCCATCTAAAGAGATGGAGAGACAAGATTCAGAAACATGTGAGAGACAATTGGTTATTTGGTCCAGTGGTTAGATTAGTGTTTGGTGTAAAGTGTGTCTAGTGTGTGTGAATGTGTGACTCATTTGGATTTAGCTGTATCAACGTAATTAATTGTAAGTCTAGTGTAAATAATGTAAATATTTACACCGTATCATGATTGATTATTGAGTATCATGAGTAGATTAGTTAAAATGAGGACTTTAATTGAACAACCCTTAACTCCTTCCAGAGAATCATAGCAACCAGCTAGCGAACATGGAGGAGGTTCCAGACTTGATCCGCTCGCAAATCTGGATACTCATAATGTGACCTAGAGTTTGAGGGATGAGAGAAAGTACAAATGAACTATGTCGATATATATTCAGATTAATCAGCCAACCCTAACATTTCATATTATATATTATAGGGGTTGCATCACCGGTAAACGGTTTACCGGTTTTACCGACAAATATGATTACTGAAGTTACCGGAAATTTTTTTAAAATATACCGATAATTTCGGTAATTTTTTAAAATTATGTTGAATTTTTTATGTTGAATCTATTAAGTTTGAACTATTAGTTAAAAATTATTAAGAAATCGCTGTGCTTGAAGAGGAAACAACTCGAGGAAAATATTTAACGCTGGCTTACAACTATCTGTTAACAATAAAGCCGACGAGTGCTGAGTCGGAAAGAGTTTTCTCTTCAGCTGGGGTTTTATGTACCAAAATAAGAACAAGTCTTAGTGATAAGACTATAGATACGATTTGTTTATTGCGGGCATATTTCAATACACAAAAAGAATTGCAAATTTAAAAGTTTTTATTTAATTTTAATTTTGAAATTTTATTAATGTTGTTTAGAGTATTTTTCAATAAAGTTTTATTATTATCTTATTATGTTATTTTTGATTATTTTTTTATAGATAGAAATAATAGTTTGTGGATTGAATTACCACAAATTTATGATTATTTTCAATTACTGGTAATTTACCGGTAAACCGGTTTTTAGTTAAAAAATTTACATGCCCTAATATATTATATATACGTAGGTTCCCCGCAAATGTCAATTATAACTCTGGTTGCAGCACCTCCATTAGACGTTTCCACAAGCCGGCACTGCATTTAACAAAGAGGAAGACACTGATACCAATGTCTCAATTTTAAATTTTGTACGACAAATCACGTTTTGAATGTAACCTCCTCTTTCTTGTATTCCATTCACATATGTTTTTTGATATTTGTATTTTTACATGAAGTTTATTTACCTTTGGTGTAGTAAATAAATATGAGTTTAAAGTGAAGTGTAGAATAACACATTTTGTAAGTCAGAGTTCGCGTAGAGCAATATAATCTTAACTAAAATCTCCGGGCAGAAAAACCTGGTATCAACATTTCGCTGAATTATATTACTTCGTTTATCCTCGCAGCGGTCAGATTGTAACAAGGTTAAGCCCAAAAGGCCCCTCATCTTATCCAGGAATCTTATATAAAATCTAGAAGCTCCGCTGAGAAAAGATGCGATGGACACTTATTACTTATTGCAGAATTTCCAGCTAGAAAACAGTTTTAGTTTTATGAAATATTGTTTATAAACTGAAAAAGGATTTGATAGAAATATTAATAGTTTCAGACAGTTATGTATTTTGAAAATATCTAAAAATCTCTCACATTTTTCAATCAGGGAAAAATTTAACCTCACCTGTTCGGTGCTACATCAGTTTTACTAGATTTTCTGCTGATTGAAAATTGTATAGTGAAACAAGTGAAAACATTTTTTTATTAACAAAAATAATATTTTCCTACGACTACTATGGAATTGTCTCATTTCGATACTGTTAGTTGACAAGAAATTAGCTTCATTTCTAATATAAAGGGTGATCCAAATTGGACTCCGGGATTTGAATTGCGCGCCATTTTCGTTCAGTGAATGTTGGAAGTTTGCATTTTTACAGTTGGTATCAAAACACATTGCAAATTCATCATGGCGCCGTATACTGTGCAGCAACGAATAAATATCGTGCAAGTTTATTATGAAAACAGGCGATCAGTTGCGATTACGCCAAGAAAACTTCGACTACTTTTTGGACGGAATGTTCCAAGTGAGCGTGCAATTCGTGAACTACTGCAAAAATTTGAAACAAGTGGTATGCTTATTGATACACCAAGAGTTCGCTATCAACGCAGAGGTCGTTGAGGTGAAAATATTGTTCGTATACATGATAGTGTGCAAGAAGAACCAAGCACGTCAATCCGTCACCGTTCACAGCAATTGAATCTTTCATATGACACTACTCAACGAATTTAAAAAAAAGATCTGTATTTAAAGTCGTATAAAATTCAACTGATGCAACAACTGAAAGCAGCGGACCACCAGAAAAGCCGTACATTTGTGAACTGGGTTTAAGAAAACACAGAAGTTGATGCTGATTTTTGCAAAAAAATCATATGGTGCGTTGAAGCTCATTTTCTTTTGAATGGGTTTGTTAATCGCCAAAATTGTCGTATCTGGGGTAGTGAAAATCCACATGTTATTCAAGAAAAACCAATGCATCCACAAAAATGCACTGTTTGGTGTGCATAATGGGCTGGAGGAATCATTGGCCCGTACTTTTTTGAGGACGAAGCTGGTAACGCTGTTACTGCCAATGGTAACTATCGGGTGATGCTAAACAACTTTTTTTTTCAATGAAATCAACGATTTGAACTTAAATGACATGTGGTTTCAACAGGATGGAGCCACACGTCACACAGCACGTGAAACACTCACTTTACTTCAAACCAAATTTCCTGGTCATGTTGTCTCTCAAAGGGACGACATCAATTGGCCATGCGAGGTCTTGCGATCTAACCCCATTAGACTTTTTTCTCTGGGGCTATTTGAAGGAAAGGATCTATGTCAACAAGCCTGCTACGATTCCAGAACTAAAAGAGAACATCAGACGTGCAATTGCTGAAATCGAACCGCATTTATTGGAAACGATTAGGGAAAACTTCGCTAAAAGAATGGTATCATGTCAGCGGAGTCGTGGAGGGCATTTGGCCGATATCATATTTCATAAATAATTGCCAAGTCTGTACTTTACGCTAATAACAATAAAATTCGGATTTTTCCAATATGTTGTGTTTTATTCAAAAAACAAATCCTAGAGTCCAAATTGGATCATCCTTTATAAAAGCAGCACTATATTTTCAATATGGTAATCGTGGGTTATTTTGTTTATATTACGTGTAAAGTATATTACTTTGCATTTGTTGATGTTCATTGTAAGTCTATTTTTTTACACTATTTATACCTTTAACAAGAATCTGCTAACATGGAAAAATTATATCTTGCGTAAACACTGTACGGAAATTTTATGAATAATAACTTTGTTATTAAAATACCTTTTCTGGTGTAACTGCTGCAATATTCATTTTGTCCTATCTCCTTTAAATATTAATTTATTCCTATTTCCAAATTATAAAACAATCCCCAAAACGTTTTATGGGTGTATTTTAATTGTAAACATTTGCAGATTATGTCGAGTTAGTGGGATATTGAGTCAGTTGTAGAGCTATTCACAGCCAGATATAGGTGGTTTTTGTTCATCCCCGTGCTTATATTACATTGTATGCGATTCAAACGTGTTGTGTGTCTGCAAAAACGAATATGTTACGTGTTATGAATATATTGAGCTTTTGAATAGAAATGAATACCATTTTGTTACTAGTTTAGTAATCATTATTTTATTGTTACTTATAATTTTGGATTTTTATTGGGATGGGAAGATCTCGTTAATGGAGAAAACATCTAAAAGATCTATCGAGTATTGGTAGATAGTGGAGGCCTAAATGGACCCAATTTTTCAAATTGTACTCGGTACTGTCTGATCGTCCCAACCCGAATCAGGAAATATTTAAAAAATATTTACCTGCATCCGATCAGAACATATTTTCCTCTGCTCGAATGGGGTGACGATAAAAAAGATTGTAGTAAAATTTTTGGTTACAAATCGTAACTATTAAAAAAAAAAGAAAAATCAATTTTTAACTTACCCAAAAGCGAAAGCACATTAATTTCCTTTGAGGCAGAATAATCCTTAAATCCGTATGATCCACAATGTTTAATAACTTTTCCTGGAAAACCACCGTTATTGTTTTAAATAGCACTTTGCAATGATTGTTTTCACTTTACCCGGGCCCGAATATAATTTTAATTTTTATAGAATAGAATAGAATTCAGTTTGGGAGGAGACATTTTTTTATTTTTACTTTTCTAAAAGGGTTCAATTATGCTCGATTGCATAAATGTATTAAAACTTTTGTATTTAATATATTTGAACTTCTCTCTGGTGTCTATCTGTCTGCCTGTCTGTACGTCTATTTCTATGGTAGAAATTACTAGAAATTAAATATAGATGTATAATAAAAATAGAGATAATTAAAAATTAAACTATCGAGAGTTCAAAAAACACATCGTAGGAAATAAGTAAACAAATATGTATTCAACGAAAAAATAAATATATTTCGTCGTTGAAATAAATAATTGTTTTTTTTTAAAATTTATTGCGTGATATCAAAAGAAAGCTCTTAAGACGTAGATTAAGGAACGAAAAGTAGTTTATTTATTTTTTATTATTTTAACACGATTTTTGCCAAAAATGTGTTAAAAACTCTTCTACGCCCTATAACTCAGGGTGGTTAGTCAAAAATTCTGAGTAATGCACATTATGTGTAGTAATATAACCCTATAACTCAGGTAGTACGAGAGGAATATTTGTTATGATTATTATTTTGAAAATTATCGATTTTTTTGCAACAACGTGTTTACAATATTTATCTGACTGCCTGGAAAAGTATCTAGATCGGGCCTGGAGAAGTATCTAGATCAGGCCTGGGCAAATGGCGGACCGAGGGCCGGATCCGTCCCGCAAAGCCTTTTATAAATTATTGTGTCGTGCAGAAATATTACTGTCTGTCCAATATTCTTTAAAATTTTCATTCTTTCCAATTTTCTTTTCAATTTTTACCGACCGTCAACATATATAAGGGAGGTATTGTGATCATACCGATTTTGACATTTCGAGATTTCGATGGATCTCCACGAATTGAGGTCCCTACATAATGTTTTGACTATTTTTAGCATGATGTCTGTCGGTCTGTCTGTCTGTCTGTCCATCTGTGTACACGTGCAGAGCAAATTCGGCTAAAAGGATTTTTATGAAACTGCATATTTAAGCTTTTGACATCAATGACACGAGTTGATCAACTTTTGGTAAAAATCGGTTGACTAGAAATGGGAGTTTACTCATGTCGATTTTAAGATTTTTGCGAATATTTAGCAACAGAAAAATATTTCGAAAAAATTTATTGAAAAAAAGTTGCTATAAATGCAATAACTAATAACTTTTATTTGAGATGTTTTTTGATAAAACGAAAAATTTCGACAAATATTTGTAAAATTTTTTAAAATTTTTTGTCTCAATTTTTTCATACTTATATGTAACGTTTCCATGGTGATGATAAATAATATCTCTGTTAGAAAATATTAGGCCAAGTTATTTCTACTCTGCTGCTAGAATGTATTTTATACAAGTACTTTTGATGGCGGTCGGTCCTGTGGTGGCCACAGCTGATTTTTTTCTTTAAATTGCATAATAAATACACGTTTTGGTTTAAAAATATTGCTTTTAAAATTTATAAAATATCCTTCGAAATAAAAACAATATTTAAAATTATAAACAAATTTTATTTGACCCGCGGACAAATTTTCATCCTCAATGTGGCCGGACAGCTAAAAGATTTGCCCACCCCTGATCTAGATGGAAGACCTGGAATATTCTTTCAAATTTTATTGAAATTTATGATTTTTAGTATGTACCTACCCATAATTTGTTATCACTTACTAAATACACACTGCTGCGAAACATAGTAAATTTTACATAAAGCGCGCACCCAGTTTTCTTGCCCCTTCCCCCACAAAAAAGTCCCCCAAATATTCATCTTGTTAGGAACTGCACTACTAAACATAAAATAATCGTTTTCTCATTTTTACACATTTTATTACACACATTTTTGAAGTTAAATAAATAATAAGTTAGATATTTTAAGGTTTTAATCTAGGGAATGAGGGGTAACTCAAATATTCCACCAAATGAAATTAAAAAAAAAACATAAGACAAAAAATACTTGTTTTTTTGTTTTAAATAACAACATGTCACTGGCTATTCTCTGCACCATATGCTGATCTTATCTTATACCCTGTTCGAAATGCAGAAATAGTAATAAAAACACGTGAAAGATTGAAGTCGCTACCCTATTGGCTGTCGCATAAAATTAACGACGCAACAGCCAACAAATGACGAGAGACCGACGAAATTATCACGTGAACATAGCGTGATTCCAACTTCTTGATTTCGAACAGAGTACAATACTCGTCTTTTGGAGTACATACGAAGAGTTCCGAATATACCCGATAGGTACACGAAAAACAACAGACAGGCAATTATTATAAAAGATAGATAATTCGTATTATAAAGCTAGTGCGGTAATTTACAAAAAAATCAAAGTTGCAACTAAAAAAGCCAGAGAAATTAGATATCTGGAAAACATTTTTGGTTTGCACAAGTAATTGAGTGTGTTAACCCCTTTAATCCAGATTAAAATGTCTGGAGTAAATAAGTAGGAGTATTTGTCCAGTCCAACGTGCTCTGCGTGCGTGGGTTTTGATCCCATCCACGTCGCCATTGTTGTGTATTGTGTGGTAAGGTGAGGTTTTTGTAAATCAAGAACTTGATAATTTTAACTTATTTATTCAATAAATTCCCAAGACTATTATTTAACTACAATCTAAACTAAAAACATATAATATTTATTGCGTTTGCGCATTTATACACATACTTATATCATATTTGTGTTTCTTGTGAAATATGGTGAAGCTATCAATAAACATTATAAAGCATTTTGCCAATAATACTGAAAAGGATATAAAGAATCAGTGATACCAACCAAATATAAGAAAACAGTTGAAACGAATAAGTAGGTCAAAGGAAATATATTGATAAAGAATCGCAATATAAGTCAATGGCCAAAACTACAAGCAATGAAGATTACAAAACCATTTCTCCGTGGCACTTGTAAAGTGTAGGAGAGCAGCCGTTTCCGACAGATAAAGAGAAAGAAATGTGTCGTTGGTGGCGATATCTATTTACATGAGCTTGTAACGAACAAAATTGATGCTCTCTTCAAAAGAAACACGCTACTAAGAGGATTAACATATCAAGAACATAAGAGTTATATGAAATACTGAAAGGTGGAATAAAACGACGGATTTTGTTATGAGTAATATATATTTTTAAATATTTTTATTTTCACGCAATTTTCGCTTGAACTTATTTGATTTTTATTTGCTGTATGGCAGAAATTGTTGTCAAATGGCTGAACTTTTTTTTTTTGTATTTATTTATTTTATGTAGGACTATTTCTGAGACTAGGCTAATCGCCGGTGCCAGGGGGCGAAGGGGCGCTCAGCCCCCCCCCCCCCCCAAAGGAAGGGAATAAAAATAAAAACACACAAACACACTAGAAAATTTTAAAAACAGAGATAAGGATCTTTTTTTGCATTTTAGAAGTGAGGACCTTTTTTTTTTTAGGTCATCGCTTGTATTTTAGAATTGAGGACCTTTTTTGTTTTAGGTCATCACTTGAAATTTAGAAGTGTGAACCTTATTCATAATTTAAATAATTTTGTCTTCCGCCATACCCCCCCCCCCAACAAAAATTCCTAGATGCGCCACTGACTCCCTGGCACCGCAGTTGGGGATGGGCGAGAGAAGTTTTGGACCGAGTTATAAAAATGTATGTATATTTGTGTTGTGAGACATCCATGGGGGGGGGGGGGGGAGTAAATTTGGAGCTACCACAATACCACAATAACTCGAATACGAGTACTTACCATAAAAATTTAATTTTGTTATCGAAGTGTAAACCACAGTAATTGAAACCGCAAAAACCGTGGTATTTCTGTATACTGAATAAAAAATGAACACACTGATAAATTACAGAATTAATCATGGTCAGTATGCCACAGTACTCTTGTTGAGAACCACTCTATTTCAGAAGTATGTCATGCTTAGGTATTTAAGTTAAATACCACAAAAAAAAGTTGAGCTATTAATCGAATGCTATTTACGTAAACTGTACTCGTTGTTGGGTAATTTTTAATTTTGCTTCCTGTTGAGCTTTTCATTAACGGAAGTGGTTCGGTTAAAGTTTTAAAATGTATGATCATAACTCGTTGGGCACTATGTGTAAAATTTGCGAATTATATACATGTGCATTTTACATTGTTCAGCTTGCATTTTGCACTGCAATCAGCTTTTTACGGACTTTTATTGTGACATTAAACGTTAATTTAAGCTTAAATTATTCTGTACAATGTTCGGATTGTATTAGTAATTCAAGGTTTGTTGAAAGTTCTCCCTTGGATAATGTCAGATGGGTTGTTTATTCGACTCACACAAATTAGTAAGTCATCCTGGTGTTTCAAATATTTTCAAAAAGCAGAAACTTATTTTATAATTATTTTAGTATTGGGTCATTCCAAGTCAAGTGGTCTGGGGGTCTCCGCTCAACTTCAATTTGGCTGAAATTTTAACTGGTTTTAAATCAATGTTAGAAATTAACTTGTGTTTTCTTACTGCTGAACGCGGTTCTAGTTTTCTGTCCCATATACTATTCCATTATCATCATATATCCAATCTACTGTAACCGTCTACATCTCAGTTCTTGTGTGATGCTCAGTCTAGCGTACATTACTCGGATATCTTTAAGTCCAAGAAATAAACGCAGTTATGGTATGTATAAAATAACCAAAGTTCAGTGCATGATTGACCTTATAAAATAATGGTCGAAATTTTAATGTGTTAAATTGTAGACGCTTACTCCTAATGGGATTTGTCTTAAAGTTACTGACTTACAAAATAGCACTAGTATGCTAATGATCTGCAATCGTGTGTATGGTTTATTAGATTTTTAACCCTGTTTTTTGTATCTTAGCAGAAGAGACTCCAAAAGAAAAAACTAATTGTAATAGTTTTAAACCTGCTTTTTCCATTAGTACTAAAAAAATTAAACTAAGATGCATTTCGTGATATTTGCGGCTGAACCTAGGATAGTTTTGATGATTTTGTATTTTACAGCATTGTTGTAGTGCAATATCTCCACATCATATTGAGTAATCAGGCTGATAATTTAGCAATACACTAACATATATATATATCTTTAATAAGTACATCAAACAGCAGGCTTCCCTGCTTGTTTATTTTGAAAATAACGGATCCCAAATTTGGGCCTAAACTTGCAAATTAGGCATATTGTGTCCAAATATATTCCTTATCCTGTAAAGGGAAATAATTTTTGGATATTAAGCATGTATTTTTTCCGATTCACTGCAAGGTAAATTTGTGTACTCATTTTCAGATCAACAGCTGATTTGGTTGTCGAGTCAGTGTGTCGTCGACTTTGATAATTCTACAGTCGCTCAACGGCGTTGCGCGGCAGACCTTCAAACATAAGGCCATATCTCCCTGGATATATAATATTTCGGCCTAAAAATTTGCAGAAGTTAATTTATAACATGGATCTAAAACCATTTAAAATTTCTGCCAAATCTGAGATGGTCGAGGGTGGACAATTTCACACATGTTCACAGATGTTAAATATGCAGATATAAGATTTGAGACAATGTTGGGTGTTTCCATAAGTCCATCCATAAGCAGAAATAGGATTTTTGTCACAGCCTTTTAAAATTCTTGCTGGAGTCAAACAAGGAGATGCCACATCACCTGTGCTTTTTACTTTAAATACGAGGGATGTTTCCAAAGTTCTGGGAATTTAGCTATAATTTTTATTATTTTCGTCAATATTACAAGGTAGTTTTTCAATATAATCTCCATTTAACGGAATACATTTATCCCAACAATAAACTATTTTTTTTAAGCCGTCCTCAAAGAACTTTGAAATTGAGTTTCTGTTCTGGTCCCAACAGCCTTGGCACCCAGCGCGGCGAAACCTTGCTAACGCCCAAACAATCATGCAAGATGTCATGAACTTGTCGTGTACCTATCCCTAGGGGCACATTAATTTGACGAATAGTCATTCGCCTGTCCTCAGTAGGTCTTCGACGGCAGTAATGTTTCTTTCATTTACCGACGTGCTTGGGCGCCCACTGCGTGGATCGTCTTCTAGTGATATTTTACCGGTTTTAAAACGATAGATCCACCGATAAACAGTACTTTTGGATTCTGCAGACTCACCAAATACTCCTTGAAGACGCTGAATAATCTCTGATGTTTTCACACCTTCTTTCCACAAAAAGAAAATTATTGCTCTTTGAGATTTTGCTGCGTCTTCCATGGTTACAAAAACAGTGCTATGAAAACGCGTATATATCAGTCGAACACCTAAATCAGACTGAACAATATTGCACTAGATAGTTGCAAAACATGTCAAGACTTGTCTGGCACCAATAACATTGCCTATAAGTTCTGCATAATTTAATTATAGCACAATTCCCAAAATTTAGGAAACATCTCTCGTACTTGTGCTGCAGATAGTGCTTTTAAAATCCGATGATACTAACCACTGTCCTTTACAGCTTAATAGGTACCACAAAATTTTTGGGTGTGCAGTTGATCTAGATATTATTTCAAATAAGGTTGAAGACGTAATATACGTAACTGGCCTTATTGATGTTGAAACTCGTTAAGTAGGACTTATAATCAGTAATGAAAAAATAAGTATCCCATTGTTTTTTTTTTTTATTATTTATTTTATTTTACATCGGCCTATTTCTGCAACGAGGCTAATCGCCGATGCCAGGGGGCGAGCTCCTACGCCTGGATGAGGGGTGAATGATTGTGAATATGGGAGTAATGTAAACTTATTATTCTCGCCCGAATAATACCACCAACGAAGGAGGCTTGAACCACCGACCGCCCAGTCCAGACTGTTTCCAACAGTCTAAAACCGCACAACTTAATGCGCTCGGCCAGTCCGTTGGCTATCTCATTGTTAGTACACGCAGACATGAGAACACGACCAATTTAAAAATTGATGTGAAGTATGAATTTTCACACATTTCAGAGTTTTGCAGGTATTTAATAACTGAATGATGATTATTTGGGATGCCAAAACAAATTTTATGTCAAAATATATTTTTATGAATTTTAATTCGAATGCCTAATACCATTATTTAAGTTTCGAAATATGTGCAGTATTTTTTTTACATAGCAAGGTTCATTAAGATTTTGAAAATTGCGCCTATGGCTTCTATTGGTTGCTTAAATCATTAGCCCCGCCCTCTGATTTCGTATACATCAAACAGAATTAAATTATAATTTCAACACTTCCCACTGGTTATTAAATTTACGCTTTTAAAAATTAAATGCAACATTTTACCAAAATATAACTAGAATTTTGACAAAATAATTTAAACAAAAGAAAACTGCCACAAAAAAACAAAAAAAATAAAATTGACAGGATTCGAACTCTAGTTTGCAAGTTACCTGTTTACAAATTAGAAAACCAATGACTAAACGCACATATCTATGAGTGCTGACGTATTAAAACTTGGTTACATAGCGAATTAAATATTTAACATATTTTGGTTAAAAACACAAAAAATGCATTATTTTCCGAAAACATAATCTGATCAAAAATTCCTGTTGTACTATTCCGGTTCACACCAATATACATTACTTAGAATTTTTTCGGATTTTTAGTTTAAACCATCTGGGCCAATTTTGACAAAAATCGTGTCAAAATAATTTATTTTGCAAAAATAAAATTTTGATCGTTAATCCACATACTAAGGGCTTTCGGCTTTCATTTGATACCCTACTCAGAATTTAAAAAAAATATTTTTTTTTTTCGTTGAGCACATATTTGTTTATATTTTTAGGGGGATATGTTTTTTAGATGTTTTAGTATTTTTCCTATGTGCGGGTCAAAAAGTTGTACAAGCATGCCAAATTTCAACTCTCTAGGTTTAGCCGTTTGGCTACAATATTTACCGAACAGACAGACAGACAGACAGACAGACAGACAGACAGACAGACAGACAGACAGACAGACAGACAGACAGACAGACAGACAGACAGACAGACAGACAGACAGACAGACAGACAGACAGACAGACAGACAGACAGACAGACAGACAGACAGACAGACGACAAAATGACGGTATAAGGTTTTTTTGGTCATACCTACAAAACCCTAAAAATGAATGGTTACACTTTTGATAGCGTTTATATTTTTAAATACCTGGGCACCATGATAAACCAGGTAAATCTGATACAGCACTTGAAGAAGAATAAAACGGTCTCGAACAGCAGTATACACCATATTTATGTCCTGAAATTCCTGGAGAAACCTTGATTATTCATCTTATTTTCCAAGACCTTTGCTCATATCAAATAGATGTTCTATCTCGGTTTTAAAGGGCATATACTTAGTCTATTCTTACCCAAATAAAACAATTCAGAATCCTATTTTTATTTTTAAAGGAGATATAATATTCTGTTGAAATAATTCTTGCATTTCTCAAACCATATGTATTTTGTAGTTTTGGTATTATTTGTTTTCTTTAGATAGAGTTAGAAAGAGGTTAGATAAGGATAGAATATGACATGCAGACTGAGATACATATATGTGACCATGATGTGAACAAGGAAAAAGAGGATTCCGAAAAGCGATCATGACTTGGCACGCGTCAGTTCACTTGGCTGACTTCACTACAAACGATTACGTGTGGAAAAGGCACCAAGCCGACCGACCATAGGCCTATACAGTATAGGACTCAACCCAAAATACTGAATTATTAAATTTATATATATATACAAGCACAGTAATCGTTCTCCGTACGGGATAAGTTCGGTTAAATTCACTCAGATGATTTGCGCCACTCGCCTGCGGCTTGTGGGCTCAAACTTAATAATGGCTAATCGCTCATTTAATAATATACTATTAAAATCATACTTTTTGTGGCTAGTATTATATGTTGCATTATGAAAAATTCAAAATATATATACAGTGGATCAGTGGCGCACCCAGGGGTGTGGACAGCGTCCCCCCCCCAAGAAGGAATATATACCAAATTTTTTAATTTTTTATCACTATTTATTAACTATATCAAAACCTCAATTAATTTCCGAATGAACATGTGCACAGAAACCGTATCATGTTGCATATGATCAGAAATTATGCAACAGTTGACAATTGGCGATGGGGTTACTGGTTCAAGTTTCTGAACTGGTAGTGACAATGTCACCATGGGATCAACGCAATTTAGGTACTTATAATGCCTGTATAAAACAAACAAGATGAAAAATAATGGAATGCATGCTATATTGCGATAGCAGCATGTGATTGAAACGTTCTCAACTTTGTCCCTATTTCTAAGGCCTTATATACCAGGGATGAAAAACCAATCCTACTTTTTTAGGGGGTTTAAAACATGCTCATTCTAATAAAACTAGTTTAAAACAGTTTCCAGAAGGTATATTTTTGTAAAAGTGGGCTAAATATACCCTGTTTTTAGCATTTTCACAAAAATCATCAACTTTACACTCAATTCCTGAACTAATGAAAAATATTAGGAGTGTGAAATTTTTTATTCGTTAACCTTGTATTGATAAGTTATTATGTGCAAAATTTCACGTTTATCGTACCTTTACTTTCAGAGGTATAAAATACCAAACTTTCAAATTTTTTCGAGTTGCAATTTTTTTTTTGCCAAGTTTGCTTAAATTTTTCTTCACGGAGAACGCTCATGAAGATTTGTTTATTATTTTGTTTAATAGAGCGCAAAAAGTTGTACAAGATGGCAAAGTTTTGTTTCTCTCAACAAAATATTGCCAGAGATACTGTGTCTCAAAGTTGCCGAAATATCGGAGTCATACCATAGAAGGCTGCGGTATGGGGTCAAACAAATTACTAAATCTCTGCAAGTATTGCATGGATGAACGTAAAACTTTACCAATGTTCGTTGGGGACATGTGTGAATGTCCATACAAAATTTCATCGAAATCCGTGATGGTCGAGCAGGGCACTTCTCTGAAATCAGACCACTTGACATGGAATGACCCTAATGCAAATTCTGTTTTAGCTTCTTTTAAATTTTGATTAAACGTGAAAAAATGCTGAATTGTTTCAACTGCTGAAAATGCATCCTTCTGGAACTCGGTTCTTTCTTCTATTTTCAATTCGTTGTTGTTTATTTCTGACCCCAAATTCGGAGCTCACCCAGCTCAAATTTCATCTTCCGTCATATACTACTCTGTTTCGAGTTCTACATCAATATTTGAAAAATTTACATTAATGTTTTTCGTTTCGCCATATCGACGTCGATGACGTACCTTCAACTCGTAGTTAACCACAAAGAGCCGGCTTCTGAAAGCTTAGTTAACTATAACCAAAAGGTCAGAAATGGTTGCTATGGTTACTTATGGGATTGTTATATTGTAACAAAGTTTAGCCAAATGGTTAAACTCGGCTAAGCTTTCAGCAACCGGTACTGAAGGAATATGTTTATCTATCGCGTTTCGCCTTGCCTTTTCATAACTCGCTAATTTCCCTTGCAAATTCGGTACTTCTCCGGCGTTTTCGCGTTAGGCAGACTCAAATTTCAAGCCATTTTTCGTCTCACGAGAAGTCTCACTTACAAAAAGTTTTGTATCCGGCCGGGACTTGGAAATTTCGTCGCAAAAACCGATATGTCGTTATAAACGATATTCACTGTATTTCTTGCACATTTAGACTTATTTTGTTAAAAAACCCACGCGAGTCCTCGACGGGTACGCTTTGTATTCGGACCGGATAATCTAGTAAACAGATCAAGGTCCGAAAACACGAAACGGACGCCTACAGCTGGACACCTGAAGTTGGCGGGGCCTAAGGGAGTTTTGGCGGGGGGACACGACAGACCTTGTGCTTAGTTGAGAACATACAGGAAGAACAACACAGGAAGAACAGGAGGAAGTACAGGAAGATCCAAGAGAGAAGGCAAGAAGATGTAGCCAACCTGCCATGAAGAATAGTCAACTACGACAGTTCCGTGGCAGGGTTGAGGCAAGCAGGGTTTTTAGTCGGTATGCCACTTTGTGGAGAGTCCGACACTACCTGAATATGGTGTCTATAAAAGATTTCCCCTGGATAAAAAAAAAGACTTATTTTGTTAGTATGTACATATTTTTTTTCCTGAACTCGTAGTTCTTGATTTTATTAAAATGTGGACAAATTCACCTTTTTTATGCGTATGAGATGTTTCGAAAGCAAAATGGACTACTCGGACAAGTCCGGTCAAGTTTGCTGATAGAGGGCCTCAATATCTATATCCTGGTATGAAAAAAATATAACAATTATTAATATTCAGCAAGATATGATAATTTGAACCTAAAAACTGATCAAGTTCATTCCGTTTTACGGTACATTTTATTTATTCATTCGATTAATTTAAAGTAAATATTATAACCATGTTCTGCTATAAGAAATAGGACATAAATAATTTTTTAGTAAAATATTATTAGATGTGACATAGAGCAGTGAAGATAAATTTTATTTCTAGACTCCGACACTATAGAAAACCCATGTGGTCAGCGTCCTACCCTGCCCTAAAGAGTAACTGACCATAACCTCCGTCAGATGTCAGTCGATATAGCCATTAGTCTTTTGTGAGGTCCTTTCAAACTATCCTACACTTTGGTATCCTTTAATCAGTAATGATTACTTCCAACTTTAATTCAATTTCAATGACGTCAATTTAATTATTCAAACTTCGGGAAGATTTCGAATTTTGCATATACAGATTTGTATATTAATTTTATAACGCTAGTAATATGGAGATTGGGCTGCAATTTCTATGCAAATAAAATTGCTTCGTACTCATAAATGTATAGTAAAATTTAGTAAACGTATATACAGTTTTTTTTTGTTCTTTTATTGCCACAAACTAACCGAACAATTTTATAGTGAACATCGGGGCAATTTAAAAAATCTCATTTATATTGTCATGGACATACACTTTTATTTTTAGAAAATAAACTAACAGCATTTTAATTGTAAATTTATTGGAGACTGTTGTGTATTTTTTGGGTTGAGAAGATTAGGAATGAGGAAGTGTTAACGGGAAAAAACCCTAATTAATACACTAGAATAAAAAACAAAAACTGGAATATCTGGACAAAATTATGTGGAACAGCAAATAAAATTTGTTATTCAAAAGAAAATCTGTGGCAGAAAAACAGTTGGAAGGAGTAGAACATATTGGTTATAGAATTGAGTAAATAGTTCGTTCTCTCAAGAATATTACGGCTAAACAGTACAGCTAAACAGTACGGTTTTACTGCAAATAGATGCGCGGAAGATGCAATAGCCCAGCTCACAAAATATATATACTCTGGACTGGATAATTCGCGGGCTTGTTCGGCAATTTTTTTGGATCCTGCAAAGGCCTTCGACACTGTAGATCATGTTATTTTGTTGAAAAAATTAGAAATATATGGTATACGCGGGTTGCCGTTACAATTATTACAAAATTATCTAACGGGAAGGAAACAAAAGGTATTTATAGAAGGTGTTTACAGTTCGGAGGAATCTATAATATGTGGGGTACCACAAGGAACTGTTTTAGGACCTATTTTATTTCTGTTGTACATAAACGACCTCTTAAAAAATAACGAAATTAATGGTCAACTATTATCATACGCAGACGATACGGTGTTGTTTATTGAAGCTGACAACTGGGAAACAAATAAGAATATTGCCGAACACGATTTAAAAATTATTAAAAACTGGTTAGATTTGAATATTCTAACTTTAAATTACGAGAAAAGTCAGTTCCTCTCTTTTATAATCTATGATAACGTGCAACCAAATCTCGAAAATATTACAATTCATAAACCTGATTGCTCTGTGCATAACTGTAAATGCATCCAGATTAGTAAAGCAACATCTGTAAAGTATTTAGGAGTAACGATAGATAATCACATAAGGTGGGACAAGCATATAGATAAAATAAGTAATAATCTAAGAAGAACGCTTTTCATTTTTAAAAAATTAAGAGAAATGGTACCTGTTACAATTCTGAAATAATTTTATTACGGTCTGGTACAATCTATAATTAATTACGGATTAATAGCTTGGGGCGGAGCAGCAGAGCTTTATATTAATAAACTGAAAATAATAAAAAAAATAATTATTAAAATAATCTTACGAAAAAACTATGATTTGGAACTGCTGAACTGTATAGTAGCTGTGGTTTAATGACAGTACCCCAGTTATATACTTTAAAAATTTTAAAATACATTAAAAATCATCCCGATGAAATAGTTTCAATAAATCACCGCTACAGTACAAGGAATAAAATAGCAGCATCTTTGCATAGGGCAGCTAAAAGTGTTGGGCAGAGAAGTTTCGTATATTTCCTCCCAAAAATTTATAATGCATTCCAAAGTTTTATAGAAAATAATGAATTAAAATCCAAAAGTAATTTCAACTACTCCTATTGGATAAAACAATTTTGTAGAACCCAGAATAATTGTTTACTTGCTATATAACAATGACTATGTTAACTTAATTATTTCGATCAAAAACTTGCATTTCCTTTATTTTTTGTTCTTTTTTTTTTAGGTTAAATTTATATGATATTTCACAATCATTAACCTTCACACAAACACAAACTTATAATATTTGTGTAAAGCCACATACAGATTGTTTGCAGTTCTTTGTGGCATTGTTCTTATTATATTTCTCAATTATATATATATATATATATATACAACATTTGTTAAACACTATAGCATATTCTGCGTCTATTAACTTTTTTGACACTTTTTCTAACTTACGAATTGTCTGTTTTTGTGAGGTATCACTGAGGTTATAAATAAAAAATCCTATGTTACTCATTATAACTATACTTTATTTGCGACGTTTCGATTGTTCATTCAATCATTTTCAAGCTAAACTAACAATGAAATGTACATAATACTATTTATAAAAGTGTAAAATTAGGTATTTCCAAAAGAGGGGGTGTTACATGTTTCCGTGTAGGTATAGGGTCCGGGCTAATCCTGTAGATTGGAGGTTGATCTCTGGCTGGTTTTTCTTAATGAGTAGCGCCTCTTGTATTTGCAGCCGGTGGTAATCGGGGTTTTTTTTGAGGATTATTGTATTTTGAACTAAATCTTGCCGTGTAAGATATGTGCCATGTTTTTCTGTAAAATGTTTTTTGATAGCGCCGGATTGTAAATGCATGGTCAGTCGCCTTGATAACGATGTGGTTGTCAATCCAACGTAGGCTGTGTTACGCGGTTCGCAGTCCGCGTGATTGCATTTGAATTCGTAGACTACGTTGGTTTGTTTCAAATCACTATTGTTTTGGCTTGGGTTGTTTTTTATAAGCAGGTGCGCAGTTTTCAGGCTCTTGTAATAGATGCGTAGTTGGAGGTTTTCATTCTTGTTTTTACATTTCACGTTACTCCTTACTATGTCCTGAATTATCCTCTCGTCGGTTTTATATGTGTTTGAAAATTGATTTTTGTAATAAATTACGTGTGTGACTGGCTTAGTGCTATCACACTTTGCCCGTTGTTTGTTCAAATACCGGTGTAGAAGGCCATCGAAGGTTGTGTTGCTGTAACCATTGTTTATTAAAGTTTGTTTTAACTGTTCAATGGCTGACTGGAAATTTACCCAATTTGATGAAATTTTGTGTGTACGGTGAATGAGGGCTGTGATGGTGCCGGTTTTATACCGTTCTGGGCATTCACTGATTGCGTTAATATAATGTCCGCTATTGGGTTTACTATAAACCGCTGTATCGTAACGGCCGGAGGTATAGTCTACGCGTACGTCCAGGAAGTTGATAATTTTATTCTTATTTTCTTCTACGGTGAATTTTAGGACGGAACAATTTTCAAAGAGTCGGCGTAGGGTTTCAAGTTCATCGCGATTTTTTATGACGACGAAGCAATCATCGACGTATCGGCAATATAAACTAGGTTTATTGTTTTTGTTGCATTCGTCCAACACTTTTGTCTCGACATGGTTCATATAGAAGTTGGCGAAAGTGACTCCAAGCGGCGAGCCCATTGCTACCCCGTCGATTTGGTGATATAGGGTTCCATCTATGTGTCTAAATGGGGCCTCAGTCGTGCAGGCGCGTAGTAGTTTTTCCAAAGTATGTTGTGCAAAGGCCGGAGGGGGAATAGTTGGGTGCGAGTACACTGTTTTACATATTATTTGTATCGTTTCTTCAACGGGTACATTTGTAAATAATGATTCGACATCTAGGGATGCGACAAATCCTTCAGCTTCCGTGCATTTTAATATGTCTAGAAACTGGTCTGTAGATGACAGTGAATACCGGGTATGTAGGTATGGCGTGATGATTTTGTTTAACTCCTTAGCGGTCTTATATGTTGGTGTTGGTATTTGTGATATTATCGGTCGCAAAGGATTATTTTGTTTATGTGTTTTAACACTTCCGTAGATGTATCCTGGGCGAAATTCTCCTGTGATAGAAGTAAAAACTTGTGATTGCGCTTGTGTATTGGCTGTGGCGATGAGTCGGTTAACTGATGTTTTAAGTTTGGCTGTTGTGTCTTTAGTCGTTTTTTTGAATTTATTCACATCACTAAGAATTAAGTCTAATTTTTGTTTATAGTCACACTTGTCTATTATCACGAACACATTTGCTTTATCGGCTTTCCTGATCACGATGTTTTCGTTCAATCTTAACTTCTTAGCAGCGCCCTGCAGGTCTTTAGGTAGGATGTTGCTCCGTGTGTAGTCTCTGCGTTTTGTTGACTCGGCGCGCAGGAGGTCGCGAAAATTGTCGTTGATGGTGACGATTCGTCACCATCAACATATAAGACCGCTAAGGAGTTAAACAAAATCATCACGCCATACCTACATACCCGGTATTCACTGTCATCTACAGACCAGTTTCTAGACATATTAAAATGCACGGAAGCTGAAGGATTTGTCGCATCCCTAGATGTCGAATCATTATTTACAAATGTACCCGTTGAAGAAACGATACAAATAATATGTAAAACAGTGTACTCGCACCCAACTATTCCCCCTCCGGCCTTTGCACAACATACTTTGGAAAAACTACTACGCGCCTGCACGACTGAGGCCCCATTTAGACACATAGATGGAACCCTATATCACCAAATCGACGGGGTAGCAATGGGCTCGCCGCTTGGAGTCACTTTCGCCAACTTCTATATGAACCATGTCGAGACAAAAGTGTTGGACGAATGCAACAAAAACAATAAACCTAGTTTATATTGCCGATACGTCGATGATTGCTTCGTCGTCATAAAAAATCGCGATGAACTTGAAACCCTACGCCGACTCTTTGAAAATTGTTCCGTCCTAAAATTCACCGTAGAAGAAAATAAGAATAAAATTATCAACTTCCTGGACGTACGCGTAGACTATACCTCCGGCCGTTACGATACAGCGGTTTATAGTAAACCCAATAGCGGACATTATATTAACGCAATCAGTGAATGCCCAGAACGGTATAAAACCGGCACCATCACAGCCCTCATTCACCGTACACACAAAATTTCATCAAATTGGGTAAATTTCCAGTCAGCCATTGAACAGTTAAAACAAACTTTAATAAACAATGGTTACAGCAACACAACCTTCGATGGCCTTCTACACCGGTATTTGAACAAACAACGGGCAAAGTGTGATAGCACTAAGCCAGTCACACACGTAATTTATTACAAAAATCAATTTTCAAACACATATAAAACCGACGAGAGGATAATTCAGGACATAGTAAGGAGTAACGTGAAATGTAAAAACAAGAATGAAAACCTCCAACTACGCATCTATTACAAGAGCCTGAAAACTGCGCACCTGCTTATAAAAAACAACCCAAGCCAAAACAATAGTGATTTGAAACAAACCAACGTAGTCTACGAATTCAAATGCAATCACGCGGACTGCGAACCGCGTAACACAGCCTACGTTGGATTGACAACCACATCGTTATCAAGGCGACTGACCATGCATTTACAATCCGGCGCTATCAAAAAACATTTTACAGAAAAACATGGCACATATCTTACACGGCAAGATTTAGTTCAAAATACAATAATCCTCAAAAAAAACCCCGATTACCACCGGCTGCAAATACAAGAGGCGCTACTCATTAAGAAAAACCAGCCAGAGATCAACCTCCAATCTACAGGATTAGCCCGGACCCTATACCTACACGGAAACATGTAACACCCCCTCTTTTGGAAATACCTAATTTTACACTTTTATAAATAGTATTATGTACATTTCATTGTTAGTTTAGCTTGAAAATGATTGAATGAACAATCGAAACGTCGCAAATAAAGTATAGTTATAATGAGTAACATAGGATTTTTTATTTATAACCTCAGTGATACCTCACAAAAACAGACAATTCGTAAGTTAGAAAAAGTGTCAAAAAAGTTAATAGACGCAGAATATGCTATAGTGTTTAACAAATGTTGTATAAAAGAAAAGCTGCTACCTAAATACAGTGATATATATATATATATATATATATATATATATATATATATATATATATATATATATATATATATATATATATATATATATATATATATATATATATATATATATTATTTTGTACATAGTGTATTTTGTAACAGAGTAATTAATGTTCATGTGTATAAAATGTGTGAGAATAAAATAAATTGAATTGAATTGAATTGAATATATTTAGAGTTAGATTAGTAGCCAACTTTTGACCGAACAAGGAGAGATTGAAGAAGGTGGGTGATGAAGATAATTAGATTTACTAAGTGAAGCTGTAAAAATAAGTAAATGATTATGAGCATGGCCCTATATTTCTGTGAGCATATGTTTATGTGTTATGTAACTTTATGTAAATTATTATAAAATTTGCGTGTTCCCCTTTCAGTATTATGTGTTAAAATGACCTCGTGTAACGCTGTTTCATTTAGCTCCTTGTTGTCTAGAAATGTATTCTAAGCGCTAAACGAGATCCTAATGTACTCCTGTTTGATCAAAACTGGTCACTTTATTTGGTCAGTTTCATATAAGAACTGCGTTTAGTGAATATGTTGGTAAATTTACTATTGTTCTTATAGCCTAGAGTTCCTGCGCCGTTAAATTTCGGTCTTAGTCAGCAAATGTGTAGTAAAATCTTGAATTTATTGGTAACTCCCCAATGTGATATAAGGATTGAAAATATTTCTTTTTTACTGGCCTACCTAAATGTCTGCTTTTACTACCTCTTCGAATCAGACGAAATAAAATAATTGTCTATTGAGATATTTTGATAAAATTACAGTTTACTACTTGAGTCTTTTTTAGTAAATTTGGTGACTGTTCTTATTCAGAAACTTATTCAGTGTTTAATAAAAAATATATTTTAATTACACACAGATCGATAGATATACAAAACCCACAAAAATTAATAGACATGAAACAAATTATAGAGTGGTCAAAAGATTGTAAGACCAGGAAAAGAGGACAAATATATAGTGAAGAAAGACGATGATAAAGAAGAGTAAAGAAATAAGAAGAAGGTCTGTGAGATACAGTGTTAGAAAGATAAATAAAAACCGTGAGCTAAATACAGACATAGAGACGTAACTATAAAAAAACGCAGAAACATGCCAACTTAGAAGAACAAAGAAAAAGGTTTCAAGAAACAGAAAAATAAATAAAATACATCTAGACCAAGAAAAAAGAATACAGGGTGCCAACAAGAAAAACACAGACATGCAAAGGAACCGAAACATAGACAGACATTTGAACAGAGACAGAAATAAAGGCTTCAAGTGCTAGAAAAATTAATGGAAATACATAAAGGTAGTAAGGCATAAGCACAGACAGACAGATGGCTAAATCAAGAACAATCGGAGAGATAAAGAATAAAGAAACATAGTTTCACAGAATATATATTTTTTTAATCCCAACATGGAAGAAGCAGCTCTAACAGTTTCAACATGTATCGCCTTCTTTATTCAAATAACGACTTATGGGCCTTGTTGATTATCGAAGCTCAAACAGTACAAAGACATGCGAGTCACAAGTAAGAACAAAGCCCAAAAATAAAGAAAAAAACTTTTTCCTACGCTTACAATGGAATTTCGACTAAGATCTGTACAGTCTGCGCAGGCAGCTGGTGCAGGAATTATAATTCCCGTATATTTATGTCTGTCAAAAATATTGACATCGTTTTCTTCTTGATTAAATTTTATAATTTATTGAAAATAAAATCGTAGGAAAGTGTGCAAAACGCGCAGAATGCATATTCCGTACTTGAATGATTTGCTCACTCGCCTACGAACCAGAAAATTTTATTTTTGTGCGTAATATATGGCATTCCGCGCTAGTTGCACAATACTTTCGTTATCTGTAAAAAAATAACACAAACCATAGCTCTAGCCGCATTGTCGTTTTCCGAATTTGTTATACTGAGGAAAAATTTTACATTAAAATTATTTCAAACAGTTAAACACAGCATAGGGTTTAAGGGAAAAAGTAATTTCAAAGTTCTATAAATCAGAAAATGTGAAAAATAAATTAGCAAAAATCACAGGGTATAAAAGTTAAGGGGTACGCCACGTGCATACTAAGTGAACATATCATCTGCTTCCTGTAATTTTCCCACTGAAGTGAAAACAACACCAAAGCCTATAACCACTCAACAACTATGATGGCTTCCAGTGTGCTTCACTGAGCACCCCGTATATAAAATGAAACTACACACAAATTCAATAAGTGTTAGTGTTAAACGAAATCTTGCATAAAAGTCCGCCTTTCTGACAGACCGCAGGCCACAATTCTTTTGTTTCCTTCCAACCAATAGGGTGGTAGTGAGTGAGCCCCTTGGCTTAGGGCCATATAGGGGCGCACCACCCCGTCACAATTAATGGCACATCACATTTAACCCTCGTATATGCTAAACTCATGTCCCTAAACGGATTTGAAATTAGGGATATATCTGATCTAGGGTTCTTGATCACATACGCTTTTATTGTATCCAGAGACTGTTATAACTTTTGTCGTTACGATAAATAAATTATACCTAGACCAGTGTTTCTCAACCGATGGTACGCGAATCGGTGCCGGTCCGTTGCAAAATCTAACCGGTCCTCGATAACTTGAAATGTATAGTATATACCAACGGTGGCCAAACCGTTGCTCGCGAGCCGCATGCGGTTCTTCAAGAGTTTTATTGTGGTTCAATCTTGTTTTATCACAAAATATGATTCATTCGGTTGTTCGGCATTCTTCAGTTCATTAAAATCGTAAACTTTATTCGAATCAACGCAAAAAAAAACACCGTCAGTTTCGAAGTTGCATTGACGAACTCGATTTAAATAAACAAATAAATGATCGTTGTAGTGAATAATGAGGTGGTTATTAACGTACGACTTTCTGGATGAAAAAGAAAAAACAATCATATCCGCAATTAAAAGATAAAGAATGGATCTATGATTTAATGTTCTTCACTGATACAATGAAACATTAAAAAAATATATATATATATATTACTGCAAGGTAAGAACAAGAATATTTCAGAATTAAGTTAGAGCATTGTTTCAAAATAAAAGTGCAATTTTCCCAAAAGGATATAATAGAAAAGACATTCAATCATTTTCCTCGCTTAAAAAAAAGCAGTTTCAGCATCTGATATTCCTCCTGCAGCCATCATTAACTACCAAACAAAATTAACAAACATGTTGAACGATTTTGAAGAACGATTTGCAGATCTAGTAGCATTAAAACCATCAAATGCATTTTTATCAAATCCGTTTGAAATCGATGTGTAAGAATGGTTATACATTATTTAAATGTTTACTTCCTGAAACGGTATCAGGTGAATTCGAATTAATTGAGATGCAAGAAGATCAAGGTCTCCAAACGATACATAAATCGGAAAAATCAATCAATGAATTTTGGAAATATGTACCAATAATAAAGTACAACAATTTAAAAAATCCAGCATATTTTCTGTCAATTTTTGGATCGACATATGATGTTGAATCATTGTACTCAATAATGAAACTGATTAAATCAAAGTTCCGTTCGCAGTTGACCAACCAACATCTAAAAGAATTAATAAGAAGTTCAATTTCTATTTATCAACCTGATTACCAAAATTAATTTCAACAAATTCATAAATTTTCAACTAGCAAAGAGTAAATAAGAAAATGTAATAAAACTTTTATCCAAGAACTTTAGGTGCGGCTCCCAATATTTTCAGGTAGATAACTAGGGCTCTTGCTGCAAAAAGTCTGGCTACCCCTGATATATACTACTATTTTGTAAAACAATTTATAGCTAGTAGAACTTGTCAGTAAGTATAGGCTATTCCAAACGTTTAGGCGGAACTTACTGGAATTTTCATTTCTGTAAGTTGTCATGAGCTCTCATTTTATGGTCTGAAGTAGGCTTTTGCTACACAAAATTATCAAAAGTCTCACTTAATCTGTAATAGTAACTAGAATTGAAAATCTAGTTCCGCCTAAACCAAAGAAACAGACTTTATATAGAATTATATAGTTTTACGCGGAGAACGCGTACCATATTTTGAACACCACTGATCTGGGCGACTGTTATATAGGGTGGATTTGATGATATTAATATGCGTCATGTGAGAACAATTTTTTGTCTGTTGACATGAGATTTTTTAAGAACTGCGCGTGACGAAGAGAGAAAATGAAAAAAATGATGATATAAGAACGTTCTTAAGGAAATATAATATGCCAAAACCAAAATAACCTTATGTGAAAGCGAGTATTTTACTTAAAATATCGTATCGATGTACTAAGAAAACAAATTTTATGAAAATAATTATGTTCGTGAAAATTTCAGGTAAATTTAAAGGAAATAGTAGATGGCCATTATCAGCCATCTAGATCGAATAACTAAATATAAAGAACTGAAGATAAATAGAGGTTTAATGATTGGTTGCCATGTCGTGGGCATACAGCTAAAAGTGGCCAAGTCACATATTAACAAAGTTGAGAAAATCGCATTAAAAGTTCAGGTTCTTCCGAAAAATGTTAAAATAATGTCAAAGTAACTTTGTAAGACTTAAACAGTGCTCTTTATTAGTGTCGGTACAGAAAGTACTTAATAAACTTTGCTTTTATTTGGGTCTAAAAACACCGCTCACAGTTTCATAGTTTTACCCTATTAAATCGCTGTAGACCCATCTTGGTCTAAAAATACCACTCTCATCTAATTTTATCCCAGTAGATCGCCGAAGACCCATATTGGTCTAAAAACACCACTCGTATCCAATCTTACCTCTGAATTTTCCACGGCGAATTGTCCGCGATGAATTGTCCGATCCGAATGCGACGAATTGTCCGGCGACGAATTGTCCGCGGCGAACTGTCCGCGGCGAACTGTCCGCGGCGAATTGTCCGGCGACGAATTGTCCGCGGCGAACTGTCCGCGGCGAACTGTCCTAGAAATAGACCGGGAGCTCATGACATTTTTGGTCTCCGATTTCATACAGCATGCCTTTTGGAGGAGAGAATATTTACCCTGTGACAACAAAAAAGGGATGGTACTAAACCCCTGCACGCTTTCCGGTCATAGGGAAAATTGCATTTCCACTTGCACAAAATTTTTATGTTTTTCTCTGATTTAATATTGTTTGCCCTTTTGTCAAAAGAAAGTTATAACAAATTTAAAGTCTTTTAATTATAGGCATGCTGTATAAAAACGCGGAAAATCATATTTTTTTATTACAAGATCACATGACCGTTTGAGCCCTTTGGGACCCTCCGAATCGCATGCATATATTTAAAAGACTTTAAATTTGTTATAACTTTCTTTTGACAAAAGGGCAAGCAATATTAAATCGGAGAAAAGCACAAAAATTTTGTGTTTAAGTGGAAATGCAATTTTCCCTATGACCGGAAAGCGTGCAGGAGTTTAGTACCGTCCCTTTTTTGTTGTCACAGGGTAAATATTCTCTCCTCCAAAAGGCATGCTGTATGAAATCGGAGACAAAAAACTGTCAGGAGCTCCCGGTCTAAAACCTTAAACAGTGCTCTTTATTAGTGTCGTTACAGAAACTACTATATTAGAAGAAAAATATGGAATTTTTTGTTTTTTTTTTACCAAAAAATAGTACCTACTTGGTTACTTTTTGCTATCAAATAATACATGTTAAACTACTTGTTCAAAAGTTAAATTCGCTAGTGAAATGCAAAATATGTATTAATCATTAAATAATGACATTGAAACTTGTCAAATAATGTATTTATATTAATACTGCATGTAAAGCTGGGTCCAGATTAGCGAGCCGATCTGTAATGTATCGCGTAATGTAACATGATGTGTAACATTTTTGTCTAGTTTGGACGGTATCGCGCGCCCTTGTCGAGTGGTCTGTAAAGTGCTCGACCTGTTCTGTTTTGTTTCGGATTTGGCCGCAAACACAAAGGAGTTCGCCGAATTTGATTGGACGCGATCGGGGTAGTTTTGACTCTCACAAGCATGGACGTTCGACACAAAGTTTACACAACCTAGAGCAGATAGTAAATGTTAGTTAATAAATTTCTTTAATTATTTTTCGACATGTTTCACTAGCAGTTTAGCGTCTTCAAGATATTTTGTGTTTTGTTTATATTAAATATATAAAGTTTTAACAAGAATTTAATAAAATTACAATGCCAAGTTTATCCTAACCTAACATATCTTAATCTAGAAATGCCAGAGTATTTTTGCTACGAAACTTTGCATAAAATGAGTAACTCTGTGTATTTAGAATACTTTCTAACTGAAATTTTATTGATTTGGTTATGTTATACCCTTTTCACACTAGAACTTTAAGATAAGTGAGCTGTCCACCGATGTTTAAGATCGGTTTGCGTTCACACTAGATGTTTAAATTTCTGGTGCTGCCCTCTACAGTAATTTTATTCTTAAGTTACCGTCAGGAAATTACTAGTTTTGAACTGTTTGCGCAGACGCACATTTTGAATTATTATTAAACACATATGGATATTTGATTCCATTTTACAATAAAGATACTACAATAAAGAATATATTATCATCATCATCAGCCCAAGTTGAGCCTAGGCCTCCTGTTTCTAGGTGTCATGACCATGTTTTCATGACCATAAAGAATATATTACACCTGTATTAACATATAAGTCAATACATTATAACTTAATTATTGTAGCTCTGTATTGTATTAAATACCATATATTATTAAAGTAACTAATTTAATTATAACAATAAGTATTAACTTCTTCTAACGTCGATATAATACAGTATTCTTGTTTATGATAATATAAAATGTTGACAGCTCAAATTCAAACAGTATTTTTTGAATAATAAATTATGTTGACAATGCGTACTATCTTTAGGACGCAGATCATCGTCTTAAAGTTATCTTGAGTTTAGCCGAGGTCACGCGCTATAGCACTAGCATTTAAAGACACCTTGAGTTTAACATCCTATCTTAAAGTTCTAGTGTAAAAATGGTATAAGTAGCATGATCCACTCTCGGACTGTTCATAGGGAGTTTGTAATACGTTGAAGACATATAGATTTCAAGCGAGCAATATGTTACTCGGTACATTACAGGATCGTTCGCTAATCTGGACCCTGCTTTACAGTTTGATCTGTAATGCCCTCATCAGCAGCATGATTTGCTACCCTTTATCCGGCGGGTGTCGGTCAAGTAATCGTCCCCAGGTATACCATTATAACGGATAGAATAGAATTTTCAATGTCATCTTTAACCTTGACAACGCCTCTGATTTTATATAGTATAAAAGAGACTATAGTGACATTTTATCGATATTTTTCAGACAAAAACGTGTTATAAGTCCCTAGGAAGCAAGTAAACTGTACAATTTTAAAGAATTTATACCATGGCTTAAAACATTCGTAATAAAAATTTAACTACACAGAACGAATACCCAAAATGTTTCTCTTGTTGACGTAAACACCGAATCCTTTCAGATATAAATTCAGGAGAGATGCGTGACTTGGAAAACAAGAAAAGACGCACAAAGGGCTTTAATTGTTTTACGAATTTATTGAAGGACGCACGAAAATGTGTTGCACGTTACGTGCTGCATGATTTAAATTTAGTTTTATTTTTGGGATTTCGTTGGTAAAACTAAGAAACCTTTATATCGTTACTCATAATTTTATATGTGGAGTAGTCGTGTCCGTAGATACTAATGGAAGAAGGAAGTTGTACGGGTTGCAGACAGCAATGAAAACTAATCAAATCAGCTGACAAGTTTCGAATTTCGAATTAATAAGTGTGGATTTTTGTAAAAAAATATTTCTAAAATACGTTTTCCCTACCATATTCCCGAGAGCAGTTGGTCTAAGAATCTGAAACAATGTTGAATAATTGCAGCAAAGATATATAAGATATTCAGTATTCTAGTCTGTTGGCTTTATTTATTTACCTACAAAATCCTGTACTATCTGAAAATTCACTCGTCATTTTTAGGGTTTTGTAGGTATGCCCAAAAAACCCTTATACCGTCATTTTGTCGTATGTCTGTCTGTCTGTCTGTCTGTCTGTCTGTCTGTCTGTCTGTCTGTCTGTTCGGTAAAAATTGTAGCCAAACGGCTAAACCTAGAGAGTTGAAATTTGGCATGCTTATACAACTCTTTGACCCGCACATAGGAAAAATACTAAAACATCTAAAAAACATATCCCCCTAAAAATATAAACAAATATGTGCTCATCGAAAAAAAAAAAATATATTTTTTTATAATTCTGAGTAAGGTATCAAATGAAAGCCCTTGGTACGTGGATTAACGATCAAATTTTTATTTTTGCAAAATAAATTATTTTGAAGCGATTTTTGCCAAAATTGTGCAAAATTTTTTTTGTCCCACACCCTGTAGCCCAGATGGTTTAAACTAAAAATCTGAAAAAATTCTAAGTAATGTACATTGGTGTGAACCGGAATAGTTCAACAGGAATTTTTGATCAGATTAGGTTTTTGGAAAAAAATGCATTTTTTGTGATTTTTTGCTAATAATGTACACAAGTTATAGCTTTGTAACAAGCAACACTCTAACGTGTGTGCTGGTCTAGTGGTATTTGACGCTGACTTTTCACCCATGTAACCCGATCCGAAAGGGATCGAACCCTGGAGACGAGCCTATATATATATATATTTTTTTTAATTTCTATATTGTTTAAATTATTTTTTCAAAATTCTAATTATATTTTGGCAAATGTTGCATTTAATTTTTAAAAGCGTAAATTTAATAGCCAGTGGGAATTGTTTAAATTATAATTTAATTCTGTTTCAATGTACACGAAATCAGAGGGGCGGAACTTATACCAACCAATGGAAGCCATAGGCGCAAGTTTTAAAATTCTTAATGAACCTTGCTATATAAAAAAAAAAAAATACTGCACATATTTAGAAACCTAAATAATGGTATTAGGCGTTCGAATTAAAATTAACAAAAAAAATATTTTAATACTATATAAAATTTGTTTTCGCATCCAAAATAATCATCATTCACTTACTAAATACCTGCAAAACCCTGAAATGTGTGAAAATTCACACTTCACATCAATTTTTTAAAATACATTTTTGTAGTCTATAAATGTCAGCAATTTGAATTTAAATTATGATTGTGTTTTACTATATTTTAATTGACATCCTTTTTTTATTATTTGTTTCCATTCGTTTGTGTATAGATTTTTCGAAAGTTTTCTTTGTTTTTATTTCATAGTATACATATGAAACATAGCAATATTTCACTATAGACAGAAATGTCACATACTTTTTCATTTAACGTATTGATTTTTTGTTGCAGTATTCGCTTTTATTTTTAGATTTTTGACATAACTTCGGATATTAAACTTCTTTCATTCAAAAATCAGATTAATATCATTTTGGGTCAGATTTTCTGCAACAAATTAAAAAAAAAAATCTATCATAAAAATAGAAACTAAAATTAACGTTTTTTAAATTTATTTATTTTGGGTATCAAAAGAAAAGTCTGGAAATATAGATTAAAAACGAAAATTATTTTCTCAACGATTACTATGGACTTGTCTCATATCGATATTGTTGACTGTTGACAGGTATGTATAGTTTCCTGTACCTCCTAGGTGGAGCAAAGGGCCTCTACGAAACATCGCCATCTGGTTCTATTCTTTGCTAGAGCCATAATTTCCGACCAAGAGTTACCCTTACGTCCTTAACTTTTTGAGAAATGCAAGATTGCAGGTCTACCTCTTCTGCGCGTTCTCTGAGTACTCCATTCAGTTAGCAAGAATAGCGCAAGAGGTGTGGGAATGAATAATGCGCATGTCTATTGATGCGATTTTTTTGCAGATATTTCCAGATATTTCTGTCTTTTCAAACCTTCTGTTCGTCCTCTCGTTGACATTTCTTCTTCTATTTCAACTCTCCAACTTCGCCTAGGTCTTACTCGTTTTTTTCTCCTCTCTGGTATCCAGATTAGTATTCTTTTCGGCCATCTATCTTCCATTATTCTATTTGCGTGACCGAACCAGATGGTTTCGATCGTGTCAATTATATTTTTCCTGTTTTTATAATTGAGCTATTTTTTATTCTGTCCAGTTTTGATTTTCTACAGCTCCTTCGCCAGAAATCCATTTCCGTAGTTAGTAATTTATTTGTGTTGTATCTTCTATTGAATTTCCACACTTCACATCCAAAGTATACTTTGCACTATTGCCGTAAAACTGTTCTTTTTATCTGCATTGTAATGTTCTTATTCCATAGTATTCTCCTCAAAAATTTAGTTCTCGTTAATAATAGAGTTGGTCGTGTCCATAAATAGGTTAGTGTGGAATGGTTGTACGAGTTGCGGATATAATTAATGCAACTAGATCTAGCTGACCAGTTCCGAAATATTTTATTTCTTCATCAGTGCTACACACATACAAATCAGAATTGATTCAACACATTAATAATGACCCTTTGCTATAGAACTTTTCAAATTCTATAAACAAGAAGTGAGAATAACATTATTTTTTTGACATATTATATAAATTCAATTAGTAAACTTTAGAATATTAATTGTTTTCTAAATTTAATTACTGTATTCGCACTTTAACATTGTATACTACACGTACGGAAATAGGTCATTATTTTACTCCTGTCGTTTACAGAACTTGGCTTCGCTTCGTTTTTTAAATCTCACATTCGTAGATTTATTATAATTCGATTTTTACTGAATATGTTCAAAAATTTTTGGCTTACATCCTATCATCTCAGGGGATGGTGTAAAAATATGAAAAAAATAAATAAATAAGACATGCACATTGGTATAAGCACATTTTTCGAAAGATCGAAGTTTTTGCATTTATAAAAAAATTTATGTGAAGTGTGAATCTTCACACATTTCTGGGTTTTGCAGGTATTTAGTAACTGAATGATGATTATTTAGGATGCCAAAACAAATTTTATGTCAAAATATTTTTTTATGAATTTTAATTCGAATGCCTAATACCATTATTTAAGTTTCTAAATATGTGCAATATTTTATTTATACAGCAAGGTTCAGTAAGATTTTTAAAATTGCGCCTATGGCTTCCATTACGCTTTTAAAAAATAAATGCAACATTTACAAAAATATAACTAGAATTTTGACAAAATAATTTAAACAAAATAAAAATGCAAAAAAAAAACAGAAAAAAATAAAATTAACAGGATTCGAACTCTGCAACGTTCGCACTGCAAATTACAAAGTGCATCACAAAACCAACTGAGCTACCAGAGTTACTGATCTGGAGTGTTGCATAACGAATTAAATATTTAACATATTTTAGTTAAAAACACAAAAAATGCGTTATTTTCCGAAAACATAATCTGATCAAAAATTCTTGTTGTACTATTCCGGTTCACACCAATGTACATTACTTAGAATTTTTTCAGATTTTTAGTTTAAACCATCTGGGCTATAGGTGTGGGACAAAATTTTTTTTGCACAATTTTTGCAAAAATCGCATCAAAATAATTTATTTTGCAAAAATAAAATTTTGATCGTTAATCCACGTACTAAGGGCTTTCATTTGATACCCTGCTCAGAATATTAAAAAAATATATTTTTTTTTGATGAGCACATATTTGTTTATATTTTTAGGGGGATATGTTTTTTAGATGTTTTAGTATTTTTCCTATGTGCGGGTCAAAAAGTTGTATATGCATGCCAAATTTCAACTCTCTAGGTTTAGCCGTTTGGCTACAATTTTTACCGAACAGACAGACAGACAGACAGACAGACGACAAAATGACGGTATAAGGGTTTTTTGGTCATACCTACAAAACCCTAAAAAGAATTTCATGTAGGACAGTGGTTTCAAACTTTTTCGGTTCTTGGCACCCTTAATGTAATCAGGATTTTGCCGCGGTGCCCCAAGTCAAAACATTGGTCTAACTAACGCCGTTGTAGGAATATTGTAATATTTTCGCGGCGCACAGTTTGTGAATCGCTGATGTAGGGTATTAAAGGAATTAATTATAAAATTACCAGGCGATGAGTGGTTTTCTAAATACGTTTAGACGTAATTGCAGCAAAAAGTGTCCCAAACTTTCAGTACGGGGACCCTCTGTTGATCTTCTTTACTTACTAAATGCCTACAAAATCCTGAAATGTGTGAATATATACACTACGTCAGTTTTTATTTTCACTCTGACTATATATGTATTTGAGCCTATTCGCCCTAGACCAAAATATCATGCAAAATCCTTAATTAATATTTCTTTCGTGAGGGAGTGAAATAAAATGATTCCTTACAATATTATTTGTTGGTAAACGAGTATACTAAAAATAAAATCCTTTATGTCAGAAAGATATCTCTGAATCCTGAATAAATGTGTTTATCTGTCAAGTTATATAATAATAATAATAATAATTGGTTTTATTTCACTATAAATAGAATACATTATATCGAAACATTATTTGTATACAATATTTTGCATTATTCTACAATGACTAAAATTAAAACCTAAAAATAATTACCACTGTAGGCTGATATCAGCCTGTGCGTGGTTTGTGGAGGTCTGTGGATGCGTGGTCTGTGGAGGATATAAAAAATTATCCTTGAGAAGACACCGTCAAAATTGATTTGCTGAAGAAATGACAGAACAACAAGCAAAAATACACAAAATGGACTTGTTACAGTAAGTTGCACATTAAAGATTGAACTAATCCTCACAAACATAACAAACAATGCAACAACAACCGGTGTGAAAGTGGCATTTGTGTCTTTTATAACACGTGAAGAACATTTGACAGCAACATAATGTAACTGTATCGTTTCGGCACTTATGTACTTAAAACCGGCGTTCTTCTGTCGGCCACAGCAAACGTCACCGCGGGGTGTTTAGCATGGTTTTCTAACAATGAATGCAACCAGATAGAAGTGATTTGCTGTACTTACCCTACCGACAAAGTGCAAACCGACATGATTTTACAAATATTCTTTGACTTACTGACATGCGTTATTCAGGTAACAAATTCTGTGGTTTCCTTCTGTTCAATGGAAAAGTGGTAGCATATTCGGAAAATGTCGGTTAGCTTAGGGTGGATTTCAATATCGATATCATGTTATCATCTTATATTTTTATATACAAGGGAAGTAAATCAGAAAGAAAAGTCAATTTGGCTGCAAGAAAGAGATATTTTTTTTTCTACTTTTTCGCATACACACTATTCTCGCAGGGTTATGTGTTTAAACAATATTTTTATAACTCTATTATATTTTCATATACAGGGTCGGCGTGTAATATAGCGCGATCGGGGTCAAACTTGAGGGTAGGAAGGATACAAATATAATCTAATGTACTAATTAAGACGAAAAACAAAAAAATAAATTTAAATAACGTTGCTAACCAAGATGAATATAAAGATTTTTTTTCGCTTGAGCCATGACCGCGGAATGTACGAACTAATAAAATACGTGCAATTCATGTTTTGTCTCACTTGTCAAAATTAAAAATTAAAAAAAAAAAATGCAATTAAAAGAAAAACTAAAGAACATTGCAAGACCGTTTGCAAGAACATTGTAGGTGCTCTAAGCAAACCGCTAACTGATATGGAATTTTTAGCACACCATACAGAGCTATAATGTAAAATTTCGAGGACTCGACGGACGTTTGACTACAGTGTCTTGTGATTATTCAATAAACAAACAATACTAACCTTGGTTCTCGTGGATAGCTGTCTTCTGGGTACCCAGATGTTGAGGAAACTTCAGGATGACACCAACAGAACATTTGCAATTGAAGAGCACACACAGACACTTTTATATGTGATAAAATCACTAGATATATTTATATATTTAATAATATAGTAATATAATAATTACTGCGAGAGTTTATATAGAGGTTTAGTACAACCGAACTGACGTGATACGCACGTATTATTGAATTAAAAGAATACGTCTTAATACTATGTCGAACTAATCTCAACTGTTATAAAAAATGCAACGTTTCTAAACAAATCGAAGTAACAAAGAGAGCTACTATAATGTGTTGATAGTTACGAGGCGTGATAGTAAATAACAACGTCTGCATTTTAACTTTAACGAAAACATTGAATCTAAACAAAGATATTTTTTAAATAAACTAATATGAAAAAAAAAAACAAAATTAAATTTAAAATTTCAAAACGAGACAAACATAAATGAAAATAAAGTTAGATTAAACAAAGAAGACACGGCGAGATGGAAAACAAAATTCAACCGAAAAGAAGAAAAAATATTAACAAGAAATTTTTTTTTGGATCAAACTGTTTTATTGCTTTTCAAAATATTCGGCTTTAAGATTTATACACTTTTGCATGGGTTCAAACCAATTCTCGAAACATTTTGTGGGTTTCGGTTCATCTTGGAAAACCCAAACAGTGTATTTTTGCTTAGTTTCCGGTTCATATGAATAAATCCAAGTTTCATCACCTGTAATGATTATTGTATACGGATTTAGCAGTGCCTACGTTGAATTTTTTTAGCATTTCCTTGCATTAAGAGCTTCCATCAAATTATGCGGAATCCATCGGAAACAGATCTTTTTCACAGCTAAATGTTCATGCAAAATCGAATGTATTCCAGTCTGCGATATGCCAAAGGATGCCTCTATCTCACGGTAAGTTACATGCCAATCTTCTTCTATCATTTTGCAAACAGCATCGATGTTTTTTTGAATCACAACCGATTTTGGTCGACCTTCACAAGATTCATCACTGACGGACGCACGACCCCTTTTCTGATGGTGCTTCATTACTAAAAGATGAACTAAGCGAATCTATGCATTGCTGTTGAGTTAGGTCTTTACTAAAATCGTAAAAAATCATCCAACAAAAACCTTCACGAGTAATATTCATTTTTTTCACAAATTTTTTTTTAAACGCTCACGGTTATCAAACTATTGGGTCAATTTATAAGCTGTCACTGATTTCACAATAACAAATGTCAAATTCTACGAATATAATGACACATTTCAATATTGCCATCTAGCGGTCGTTTGTAAAAATATTAAAGGTAACCCTCGCACTATCTATTATAAAATAAGTAGCAGAGTTCCAAAAATATGGCCTATAATCAAATCATTGGCCAAAAATAGAGTACGCTGGAACATTATTATTCTTATGGAGCTCCCTAAACATTTCATAAACTCTTTCAAAAGTATGGTAATTCACTTTCAAATTGCAAATATATAATTTTAAATAAAATGTACATAAATGTTAAAATTTAAGAATATAATATTTAATAAATCGTAGTAAAATCAACTTTGTTAAGATGTTAACAATAAATTCAAATTCATTTGTTATTTTCTCAAATAAATTCCTTAGTAAATGAAACTATGGTTTCGATTTTTGTGGTATCTGATAAACAAGGAAATATTGTATTGTCTGAAACATCCTGTATTTGTGTCAGGTTATAAACGGCGTCATTAATGGCTGTTTTAGACGTAATGGCATTAATGGTTTGTTGGGAATGGAACCAACCGGTAAAAACATCAATTTGTAACTCTCAAAAATATACTGGCTGCTATCAAATCAAATTACTGTCTTGAAACGCAGAAATAACACTCGATTTTCCAAATTCGTTAGCTAAATCCTGACACGTATTTGAAATTATTACTACAATCAAAAATGGTCATAAATGAATTACATCTTGTTGAAAATACACAAATACAAGTAAACCACAAACGAGGACCTCTCTAGTTCAATAAATGATATAAAATATTGAATTAGAAAATATCTAGGATACATTTTCTAGTATAGTTGGCTTATGGTCTTGGCTCGTTATATTGTAAATTTTTTTGGCGTACAACAACGATGGCTGTTTGCACAGTACTCTTGGCTGGCACAAAGTGAGTTTCACGTAGCATTTAGTACGTTTAGTGTGTTTTCATTGATTTATGTCATGAACAATCTTTTTGGAAATGCTGATGCATAACAAGATTATTAAAGTAACGGTTGTCTCCTAACTTCTGACCAATCAGAGCGTGAGAGGGAATACATCACATGTATGCGTAGTTCAAACTAGCATACAGAATTAATATAGATGTTGCACGTTTTTAAATATTTTTATTGACTATTTTCATAATAGGTATTTATTTCAAGACAGTTCTACTGAATAATTTATAAATAAAAACCTAATGAAATTTTATACTGATTTATATAAAATTTAAGGTGATGTGTATTTGTATTATAATTAATAAATAACAATAAAATCGAATACGAATATAATTTTAGGTATATTTAAATAAAAATAGAAAAAAAATAGCTATAATAATATAGTAATTAATAAAATTGGAGGTTATATCTGTTTTTAAAAACGGCTGGACGTATTTTAACGAAATTTGGTACGATAGAGTAGAACCAGGATTCAAATATAAGCATGGTATCTCAAAATTTTCTTGCTTAGGGGTTGTTTCTGTGTTAAAACTGGTACTAAAAAACTTAAAATATTTTCTTTATAAATAGAACTATCTTAACAGAAAAACTATACAATGAAAATTGTTTATAGGAAAAAATTTTATTTGTTCTATGCATTTTTCAATTAGATAAATATTTGGGTAGTTACGGGGGGTAATTTATTATTTTCTTCACATGAAAAATGAATGTAAGAAAATTTATTTAGAACGAAGAAACATACCTTTCGAAGAAAAAAGAAATTAAAACGAGTAGAACATTAAAAAAATTAAACGATATTTTTATATTTATAGCAAAAAATCACACTTTACGTGCATAACACGATAAACAAAGACTGACATCCCGTTAGCATACGGATGACACGGAACCTCTCTATTTACTCCCACCACTACAAGTTACGAGACAACATTTTACTTTAATAATCTTGGATGCATATTATGAAATATTGAGATGTCTTGGCATGCTATCCAAAATCAGCGTCGAGGTCTACTTACGGTTGTACGAGGTCTATTTTCGCATCCACCATACGGAATCCAAACCTGACGAATTATCCCCGAAATTTGCAAAATAAGGATGAAGTGAATACGAAAGTGACCGGCAACAGTCCGTGAACCACTGGTCGAGAAACACTGGTAACCGGTAATTTGTACCAGCTTCCCCCATTTCTCGACCTCCCAGATCAAACATTATTTACTTTTTATACTACCCTCATATGTGTTAATATTTTTTATTTTATTGAATCATTTTATTGAATTTTCTCCTTTGGTGTTAAAAGTAAATATAATCCATGCCTGCTTTTAACCGGTGCAAAGAATATGTTGCAAAGTACAAAGTTTGGAGTAGAACGGTGTGAAGTCTAACGAGAAATAAATGGATCGGCGAGAAAGAAGGAATAAATGAGGCAAACAATTCAAAGTGAAGAGGATGGATGTGTGAAAAGAGACATGACTAAGAACGTGAGACGTAAAAGCCAATATGAGATCAACTAGATAAAGTGGAAAGGACTTGCAAAAAAGAACATTTTAAAACAAAGTACACAGTTTGGAATAAACAGTTTAGGTCAGTACATACAAAGATTACCTTATAACTTTCATATTATAAATTTAAAAAAACTTCAATACAAGAGATGTATAGGATACATAAAAATATTTATTACATCAAAATAAATACTACTATTATCCTATTTGCAGTCATAATAAGAAATTTACTCAGACTTATAAATAATGAGAGAAAAAATCAATATGGGTATTTGCAAAAATATCTTAATCTTCTTAGATACGAGGTGTGTAAATTAAGTAACCGTACTGACAAAATAGCGTTTGATGTGGCAACATTTGGGACGCAAGACTTGCAGGAGCAGCAGGTAAACATGTGATATGCCTTCAGTACGAGTTTGAACTGGCTAGAGTAGTTTTATTGTCCGTAGCGATTTTTTTCGTGAAACAGTTTTTTCTAGTGCGTTCTAAAAATGAGTGACATTCATTTCGAGCAACGGTGTGCTATCAGGTTTTGCTTCAGGCTTGGGCACAGTGCAACGGAAACTTTTGCAAAACTTCAACAGTTTTTTGTCAAGGACCCAGGTTTTTTGGTGGTTTAAGGCATTTTCAGAAGGAAAAGAGCTGATTGAAGATGAATCACGCAGCGGTAGGCCTTCATCTTCAAAAATCGATGAAAATGTCGACAGAATCCGGGATCTTGTGCGTTCAGATCGTCGGTGACAGTCAGAATGACCGAGGAAGAGTTGAATCTGACTCACACTGGTGATGAGGAAAACGCCTTGTCACAGAGCAATTTTAATAAACGAGTTTTTGGCCAGTAAAAACATTGCTATAGCTCCTCAGCCTCCTTATTCGCCTGACTTGAGTCCTTGTGACTTTTTCCTCTTCCCAAGATTGGAAAATGGAGTTCCAGCACTGCTATGAGAATTAGAGGAACCGTCTCCAGCCTTGTGTGGCTTCACAAGGAAGTTATTTTGAGGGAGACAATATTGAATTGTAATTCTATTCGAATAACATAAACATTCAATTTTCTTAGATGTGGGTATTTCTAATTTTGTTTTATATTATACTAATATTATTATTAACAATACAGTCTATAAATATGTTGTAAAGTAAGGGAACGAAGGGAACCATAGATAACAGTTCATAGATAACCATGATAACCATAGATGTCAACTAAAATGCCGTCACATTTTGCCGTCACACTGCCATCTGTTCCGACTCCCTTGGCACAATATAGGCGCTAAAAAATCACCAGAGTAAAGATCCAACAATTCAATTCATAAAATATGAATCACATTATAAAAAATTATGTATATAATATATCATGAACTACAATATGCTGTATAAAATAGTCTTTAGAATAGTATTAACAAAAGTATAGAATTATAACACAGACACTAATAGCCATTGACGCTGAAGTGTCTATAAACAATAAATAAAAAACTTGTGTTTTAATGTACTATTATAGGAATTGAAATTGTATTTGATTATATGATGATGTATACATGTTTTAGATATTAACTTAATCTAAAGACGTAATTTATTATGTCTAGACGGTTTCAGGATTCCATCCTACCGTGTAAGTACCAAGGAATTAATAGCATTGCAATCCGTAGATATTAAATAGCAAAAACATAATAATGATTAAAATATATGAGAAGATTTGAAAATTGACTACGCCCCCCCATTATGTTGATTATAATTACGGTAACTATACGTTATACAAGTTATATGTTTATTATAGAAAACTTCCTTTATTTTAGAGTGTATTTTAGATTATTTTATTTCACAAAAAAACAACTTTTGTTCTTCATTATTTGTTTTGTCATTTAAAGTACATATATTTAGTATTTCATTGGGACATCGAGTTCGTAAAAGTTCAGGAATCCGAATAGATCCTTCAGCGAGAAATTTTATTGAGGAGGATTGCTGGAGAAAACGTTACATTTATGTCAAATAGAAGAAATTTTAATATTGATCATAATGAATTATGTAATGAAATTTGCTTTATTAAAAATTAAATTACTAATGAAAAGTTTGAAAAATGGCGACTAAATGATAAAATAACCTACTATTATAAATGGATTGAAATATTTTATGGATAAACGAATATATTTCCAATATATTTTAAATATCATTGAATTTAACCGAGCGTATAATTTCAATAATAAACAATATGTGGACCAGCGAAAATCTGAACGAGCAAATAAAAATTGAAATAGCACAAGCACGTATTTATACCAAGTATAATTATGATATGAACTGTATACAAATTTCAGAGTTTTTAACAGGGGAATGAAAATTCCTTTATAAGCCGGGAAGCTAAAATTAGTTTGCCAGGCTGCCAAAAGATGGCAAGAACGAGGAACAATAAATTGGGGCCTTAATACCACTACTTTGTTAACAAATATTAAATACCAAACAAAATCCTTGAAAATGGACAAAAATTTAAAGAACTGTAAAAACCATGTTTTTGACATTTTTGCTCCCAGATTTATCCCAAAATATAAGTAAAAATACATATTTTGAACTGTGTCTCCCAAAAATTACCTCCATTCTTATCTATGGTTTACCGTTCTTGAGAAAACCAAAAAAACCTTCTTGAAGTATTCATAATTAGTAAGTTCATAAGTTGGTGTGGCCAAATAAAATAAATTAATGTAACATCTATTGACTTTGGAAGTTTACAGCTCTGTTAAAATGTACAATTGTATTCCGAATACCTCCATCAGAAAAGAGTCACCACAAATAAACAATATTTCTGACTTTATTAACTTTTTTATTTTATCTCGGTGTGACACGATATAATATCAAGTCCTTAAAGTCAATTTTGTGGTATATTGTGAGATTCTCTTTTTACTTGTTTCTTTGTTCTGAATAAATCGCTCGAGATGATGCTAGATTACATGCTCTGGGATATGCAACTGCATATACCATAAGCATCTTGATTAAAAATTTTAAAATGTCTCGTATATTGTCATGAACTCTAAGAGCAAATTAATTAAAATTTTATAAGAATATTTACGCTATTGGGCACAATATATTTTATTAAATTGTTATGAATTTGCGTTATGAACTGGTACCTTTTGGTGAATATATTAAACCCCAAGAGACATGTGAGGGCGAAATGGTTTGCCAGAGTTTTTTTGTCAGAATGGTGGACAAATTAGTGTGTGCTGTGTCACAAGGCTTCTTATGTATTAGTATTTGTGAATGTAGGTGTCTTTGGATAAACTGTCATTGTTAATTTGTCATAGTGTAAATATTAAACCAGGTAAATATGTAACCTGTAATCGTAGCTGAAATAGGTTAGTTAAAACGTCGAGTTTAATTCAACAACCCTTAAATCCATCCTAAAAATCATAGCAACCAGCTAGCGAACCAGGAGTTCATATCCAAAACCGCTCACGGATTTTTAACTCATGTAGAAAATCTAGACTTTTGAGAGATGTACGAAGTACAAAGGAGGTAATTTCAATATTAATATATTTTAAATTATATCAGCCAATCATGACTCAGAAAAGGATATATAAGGTTGGTCCCCCACAGTATCCATAGATTTCCAAAAGTACAAAGCGGATATCTCTATCTCTTTTAGTTTTAGAGTTACGTCCATACTGAAATTTTTTCATCTGTCTGCGATATCTATAAATCTGTCAATCTATTCCCTGTCACTGTATGTCAGTGTGGCACAATGTTAATCATGGCTTCATTAAACCAGTGTCCTGATCTGAATAATTTACACTAATTCTAAACATAGACGTTGACATTACTACTAAATCATTAAACCATTCTATTTAATTAGAAATGATACATTTTAGATACTTTAAAAATCGTACGTTCAACACTCATATTATAATTTAATAAGCGTGCTTTGAACTTAAATGACAACTAAATCAGTAGTTAAATTAAAATATATGGACATTAAAAGCAGTTTTATTTTATTTTGAATTTAAACAATTTAATAATAAATCTTTTGATGGTAAACGTGAGGGATGTTATATAAATTAAATTATTGCATTTATGTCTATCATAAAATATCTATGTAGATGTTTATGATGAGATGGTACTCAAAAAATTGATGTGATATGTGAATTTACGCACATTTTTGGGTTTTGTAAGTATATAGTAAATGATAAATTATGGGTATCCAGGTAAAATATATTAACCCTTTCGATACAAGAAAGATTGACTCTCTGACACGAAAGTGCGGGGTGCTACGCTAGTACAAACAACGGAACCAATAATAAAAAAAAAAAAAAACAGAAGAAAACCAAGCCGGACAGTTGAAGTGTCAACTCCTTCGCTTGAAACCCGCCTTGACGACATTATTCGTGAAGACCGACGTATTACTGTTGAAGATATAACAAACCAGTGGCGAAGGGAAACCTCCGCTAGACTTGCCCTCCCATAAAAAAATATTTAAAAAAAATGTAAATTAAAAAAAAAAAAAATTAAATATTTAGATAAATCTTCAAAAATACATCAAATTATGTTCTATATAAATTTTTGTCCAAGGCTTGCTTTACTAGTTACGAATTAATTATCATGACCATGGAAACGTTACATATAAGTATGAAAAAATTGAGACTTGGAAAAATTTTAAATAATTTTACAAAATTTTTTCGTTTTATCAAAAAACGTCTCAAATAAAAGTTATTAGTAATTGCATTTATAGTAACTTTTGTTCAATAAAATTTTTCGAAATATTTTTCTGTTGCTAAATATTCGCAAAAATCTTAAAATCGACACGAGTAAACTCCCATTTTTAGTCAACCGATTTTCATAAAAAACAATAGGGTTCTTCCCATTTAATAGGAGAATTTTTTAGTACCAGAACGAACTCTTTAAATTAAACTGTTTTTGAGTTATCGTGTATACACACAGACACACACACAGACACACACACAGACACACACACAGACACACATACGGACGGCACTTCGAAAATAGGTTTTTTGGATTCCCTGGACAATGAAACGTGGTCATCCGTCAAAATCTCGACATCGAAAATTTTCGCGATTACAATACTTGCCCCTTATATATTAAGGTCGGGCAAGTAAAAAGTTACAGAAAATGTTAGCACAGTTCATCACGTTATCATTGACAAGATCAAGTACAGCAAAACAAGTGCAAGGTGGGTCCCGAAACAGTTAACGCAACAACATAAGGAAACAAGACTTAAAGTATGTACAGACTTGAAAGAACGCTATGAAAGGGAAGGTGACCCTTTTCTAAACAAGATTTTAACGTGTGCTGAAACTTGGGTTCACTATTTTGAACCATAATCCAAAAGAAAAAGCATGGAATGGAAGCACATCAGCTCCCTTGTCCGAAAGAAATTCAGAACGCAAGCATCAGCGGGAAAAGTCATGTTGACCGTCTTTTGGGATACCCGAGGTGTCGTCTTTTGTGATTATTTGGAAGATCAGCGTACAATAAACAGTGCCTACTACTCAGGCATGCTGGTGAACAAAGTAAAGCCAGAAATGAGAGAAAAACGTCGCGGATCTCAAAGAAAATGCGCTTCACGACAATGCTCGCCCTCAAACCGTCAAGCTGACCCAAAGAACCATTGAAAAAATGGGTTGTGAGATACCTCATCCTCTCTAAAGTCCAGATTTGGCTCATTTTGATTTTCATTTGTTTGGTCCACTCAAAGAGGCATTGAGTGGAATAGTTCAGCGACAACGAGGAAGTCAAAGAATTTGTAGCAAACAACAAAACAAAGATTTCTTTGCATCAAGTATAAAAAACCTAGTCCATCGTTGGGACAAGTGTATTAATATTCGTGGGGTTTATGTTGAGAAGTAGTAAAAGTCTCATTTTGTAAAAATACACAGTTTTTTTCTACATCAATTTGTCTCTCCTTTTATTAATTTAGTTAAATACATATTTGTTCATATTTTTCCCACGATGTGATTTCTCAAACTCTTAATAGATCTTCTATATGCGGGTCAAAGAGTTGTAAAAGCATGCCAAATTTCTTGGTGCAAATTGGTATTGACGTCTCAGATTCTTTGGAAACTACGGTGACTGCGCGCACACGTACTCTTCTGTAGCAAGCGAGTTGTCACTTGTTGTATTTATTCATTTTTAGTATTTATTCCCTGTTTGTAGAAGTGTGTCCAGCTTTACAACTAAATTTCAATTATCACTAGTTTCGAATCCAAAATAACCCCAATATGTCGAAGAATAACGGATTCGGTCCGGAAAATAACCGTGGAGCTGAATCGGACTTCGGGTCCAAAACGAAAAACAGTCATCCAAATAATTAACACAGTTAACAAAACGCGTGCGATGGTATTATCTGGATACAAATTCAGACGAACAAACTCTAAATCCAAACCTGTAAAATTTCTGTTAAAACCCGTTTAACAGCAGAATTCTCGGTGTGTAATGACAAGTATAATTAGAGTAATAACGCGCTAGGTTTAGTTTTATGTATTGATTAGCTGTAAACGGTTGATAGATCATTAGTGACGTAACAAGATGTTCCATATGCATGCTTCAAGTGGAGCTCCAGTTCGACTTCGGGTAACGGGGCACGGGTATATACCAGAACACTGAATATGTAAATTTACGAAAGACTTTGCAGCTATTTGAACAGTTGCTCGATGCTGGATTATTTAGTTTTATTTCTAGTTACAAACTCAAGAATCAAGTGCTAACATTATCATAGAGAGTTAAAATTCTTTTTCCAGGCTATTATTATTTCTAAAAATTCTCAATCATAGGCGTATTCAGGTATTTATTTTAGGTCTCACATATAGTGGCGACCATTTATTTACAAAATAATAAATAACATACATAAATCGCACAAAGTTAAACATAGCAAGTTTTGAAAATGATTTTGTTACATAAAAGAACCTAATAAAACCTGTATTTCTTGACTGCATTTCAAATTTTCTTGCCTATTAGTACGAGTTTGATATTAAATGTGATAACATCAAATCGTTTGTAATTATGGCTTACGTACGTTATTCAAATGAAAAAATAACAGATAACTCTGACATTCGGGGAATGTCAAATAAATTCTGTTAGGGCCCAGCAACTCTGCCAAGAAAGGTATCCTGAAGGTAAAGGTTAGAAGACTTAGAACATAGGTTAAGAACAGCCATCAGGGAAATTCAAGAGTATACCGTTCTAAATGTAATGGAATGATTTTTACTACGAATGAGAAAATGTGTGGAAAACAACGGCGGTCATATTGAACATTTGTCAATTTTCCTTAGTTTATTACTAACTTTAATCATATTTTGTTTTATTGTTTTTCCTAGTTACATAATGTTATATCTTTTTATAATTTAGTTTTTACGATTTTTATGTTATTTATTATTTTGTAAATAAATGACCACCATTTTGAAATGGTTAGAATTAAAGTATGATATTTTGATATCCTTATAAAGCTGATATAATGTACTTTCAAGAAAAAAAAAAAAAAATAATAAATAAATAAATAAAGTACCAATTTCACACGCTAGACAAAAAGTTGAAACAATTTCCGTTGAAACCGGAAGTGATGCAGAATTCTTATTATAGTTAAGTGGGCCCTTTTGTCTAGTTTAACTTTTCTTCAGAATAATCTCTTAAAATAAAGGAGTTATTCGAACTGCGGCATTTCAAACAAACACCTTGTATTTATTTAATTGTTATAATATTTATGCTACGTTAATTATAATCTAAACATAAAGATCGGCTGTGTTAGGTGCATATTGCCATCGTTGTTGTGTTCCAGAAATTGTAACTAACTGGCCAGCTTTATTAGTCTTTTTCGTCTTGTACAGAAAGATGGACAAACAAGTTAGTTGACAGATCTTTACGTATTTAATGGATATGCCAAGCAGATGCGGTTGTGAAAACCATAACAAATTATCATATTCTATTATCATTTTCTAACACTCCTTATTATTTACAGAAAGAAATCCTAATCTAATTCATTGAAATAAATTAAGTGTGATTTTTAAAATATGTCTAGTCCGTAGATCGTGCGACGTTAGGGCGGTGTTTGGCGTTCATATAAGAAAGGACTCATCGACCGCAAGACCTAAATCGAAAACTCTCGCGGTCTGTCCATTGTTACTAGGCACGAACAGATGCTGTATCAAGATAATAAATAATAGGAAGGTGAAACAGGCGACTGACGGTCTACACTGATTCTCGCATGGATGATCCTTTGCACATCACCCAACAACAGGGACTCGCAAACTTTTTCAATGAAGGACTCAATTTAGCGGATATTGGAAAAACAATAATTTCAAGTTTATTATAATTTAAATTGAACTTAGATGTGTATTAATTATAATAATAAAAGACTTTTATCTTTTCTTCAATTTTTAAACTTATTTGTTTCAGTGAACTACATATACATTTTGTCTACAAAGTAGACTTCTACAGTAATAACTTATAAACCTGTAATTTAACATTTATATATTTATTTTTCTAAGATTATTGAGAATTTTAATTCAACATAACTCAAGAAATTAACACAAAAATTTCTTCGATAATCTTAGAAATATATATAAATAGTAATTCATAGGTTTATAAAATTTAGTTATTACTGAAGATATCTTCTATATAAACGAAATGTACATCTAGTTCTTTGAAAATAAAATTTGGAGAAAAAAAAAAGTATTTTATTATTCTAAATAATTGTAAGTTTCAGAGCATTTATATTATTTTTGTTTTAGTATATAGTTTTTCTGTTTCATTGGAATCATCATTCACTATTGGGATATATTGCAAACAATAAGATATACAAGGTCGGTTAGGTTACACAAAAGTTGCATTTTCAACGGTATAACTGTGTGATGATTATTTGGGATGCCAAAATAAATTTTATGTCAAAATATATTTTTATGAATTTTAATTCGAATGCCTAATACCATTATTTAAGTTTATAAATATGTGCAGTATTTTTTTTTTATATAGAAAGGTTCATTAAGATTTTGAAAATTGCGCCTATGGCTTCCATTGGTTGCTTAAATCATAAGCGTCGCCCTCTGATACCTTCAAATATAGAATTAAATTATAATCTCAACACTTTCCACTGGTTATTAAATTTACGCTTTTAAAAATTAAACGCAACATTTACCAAAATATAACTAGAATTTTGACAAAATAATTTAAATAAAATAAAAATGCAAAAAAAAACTGAAAAAATAAAAATTGACAGGATTCGAACACAGTTTCTTACAGTAGTTTCAACTCACTAAGCGAGAACGCTATCACTGTGCTATACAGGATCACTCGTTTACTGTCTTAAATAGCGGATTAAATATATTACATATTTTACTTAACCCCTTAACGCACGTTTTTTTTTTCGATACAACCGTAAATAAACATTTTTTTTATTATTGATAATTAATATATAGATCTATGTCAATGCAAAATAGTCAAAAATATAGTCAAAATGAATATAGATTATTTTTTATTCAAGAGTAATATATATGTATACATGAATATTACAATAAGGAAATCAAAATGATTAATTTTGTATTAATACATACCCGAGTTACGCTCGGGCATGTGCGTTAAGGGGTTAAAAACACAAAAAATGCGTTATTTTCCGAAAACATAATCTGATCAAAAATTCCTGTTGTACTATTCCGGTTCACACCAATGTACAATACTGAGATTTTTTTCAGATTTTTAGTTTAAACCATCTGGGCTACAGGGTGTGGGACAAAATTTTTTTTGCACAATTTTGGCAAAAATCGCCTCAAAATAATTTATTTTGCAAAAATAAAATTTTGATCGTTAATCCACGTACCAAGGGCTTTCATTTGATACCCTACACAGAATTGTAAAAAAATATATTTATTTTCGATGAGCATATATATGTTTATATTTTTAGGGGGATATGTTTTTTAGATGTTTTAGTATTTTTCCTATGTGCGGGTCAAAGAGTTGTATAAGCATGCCAAGTTTCAACTATCTAGGTTTAGCCGTTTGGCTATAATTTTTACCGAACAGACAGACAGACAGACAGACAGACAGACAGACGACAAAATGACGGTATAAGGGTTTTTTGGTCATACCTACAAAATCCTAAAAAGGTATCATGTCAATGATTAATATGATCATTGTACAACTATTCGTAATAAATTACTATTAGGATTAAATAATAGTATTATTAAAAATACGAGACGATTTTTTTTGGTATCGTATTTTTTTTTTTGGGAGGTGTAATTTGGGGGGTGGGATTTTTTACAGGTATTTTCAAATTCTGATTACCTTAGGAAGTTGTTACGGACTGAATCCGCTGACACGTATTACTTAAAAAAATTAATCTTACGAGCTACTTTACCTTATGTACTATAAACTATTTAAAGGTATAAAAGAATTCAGAAATTCTTTATATTTGATGCAACTGACTGTGAACTCCTGACAATCAACTTAAGAGGCGGTAATTCTCACAACGGGAACATTTATGCAACATCTGACTGCAAAAGATAACACTAACATGTATTTCTGCAAATGGAAAAACCATACGTTTTTATCACCACAATTAATTATTAATCCAATCTGCATTTAATAACCCACATATTAATACAGAGATGGCTTATTCAACGATTATTATATAAAACAGATCAAAATTAAATGAATTGTATAGTAATATATTTTGAATAAAATGTTGAGAAACATCTGTGATGCTGCAGCTTTGTGTCAGTATAAACTGTTTGAGAATCACTGTTATGGATTGGCATAATGCCCGTGCTAAGCCTCAGATGCTATTGGGGCTTGTGGTCAAGAATACTGTCCGTATTGTATTGTTCGGGTGAGTGTTCATCATAAGATATACGGATATGCTTTAAAGTATTTGTAGAATTGATAAACGATGTGGTTTTGTTAATAAATCTACTTATATGAAATTAAAAGAAAATGTTGGATATCGAGAAGCAGTAGAGTAGCACGTGGTTTAAAACAACATTTTAGTTTTAACGAATAACAATTGTGGGCTGTTTTTTAGAAACCTTTTGTATTTATCCAATTAGTAAACTTTAAAGTACTCGTTGTAGCATATTTATGCGAAGTGTGATAACCATTTTAATTCTCATTTTCATTTGAGCGCTGTGAGCCTGATTGAATTTTACATATTGATCATCTTAAGGTGAATTAACACTTTGTCACTTTAAATGAGCATCGCAGATCCATCCGTAGCAAATGCGATGAAAGCTACTCAGGCTTTCATTTATACCATTTAATGGTTGAATTCATTTCACCAGTTTTCAAAATGTCGTCGACTGAAATAGTGCGTATCGGGATTGAGTTAATAACTTTAGCTCTTGCTGAAGAATGTCAGAAAATACAAACGAAAAAGGAACGTTGGTGGTGGGATTCTACCTTAGATTCGACAGCTAGAACAATTAGGGATTTCGATATATCTTTAAAAATGTTTTCATATGCTCATAATTCCACGGAAAAGAGGCTAAAGATGCCGTCCAGAGCCTACCTCAGTAGCGTAGAGGTAGCGACTCTGCTTCACTTGCCAAAGGTCCAGACTTCTAATCCCGGTCAGGGTATGGATATTTTAATTCGTTCTTATAACCTCATCCTCAGTAAATTAGGGTGCGAATACATTAAAAAAAAAACAAATTCATAACAAAATATTAAAATTTATTCTGACAATAAATAATTGTAAACATCGCTACATTAAAGAAATTTTATATATGAAATATAAGTGGTTCTCTAAAAAGAATAAAAAAACATAACAAACCACGAACAAAAAAAAAATAATAATAATAAAATCGAGGTACACAACCACTAGGATTTATGTTAATACGTTCACTGCTTTTCAGGGCCGCCGAAAGGACTTCTGGGGCCACGTGGAAAAAATTTCTTCGCGGGTCCCAATAATGATCAATTCTATATCCGGGAATTTTTATTATAATACAGGTGAAAATACAACTGATGACCTAAACGACCTAAAAAAAAGGTCTTCACATACAAAAAACAAGTGATAAGCACAAAAAAAGGTCCTCACTTCCAAAAATACAAGTGATAAGCAAAAAAAAAAAACACACTTGCCCCGATGCCAGGACTTTCCTAGGGCTCTGCTCATGACTCCGGGGCCACAAACACCCGGGGGTCCAAAGAAATTTCCCCGGCTTCCCCCCTTCTTGTCAGGCCTGCTGCTTATGTAAGTGGTCAACCTGCTGTTGCTCCATTTTCGGTTTTGTGGTGTCATATCTCATCTGTTCTCTGTAAGCCCTGCACTTTTCCGCATTGGTGTATGGCACAGTTTTGGATTGGTCAAAATATACGATTTTGATCGTTAGATCGATTTCTCCTTGGCTTTTTGACGAGTATAGGCCGACATTATGTAATTTTTAAATTTTTTTAACTGTGATCCAAAGCATCTCAACATGGTACTCTATTTCACAATTGACAACCTCAACCTTCAATTGACAGATTTCGATGTTAGCTTTCGTTTGAGACGGATTCCGACGTCGTAGCTCTTCACAATTTCCATTTATACTGATTTAAAATTAGTATGGTACAGTGAAAAGTTTCCAAAAGCCCCCCCCCCCACAACATATTTCGGCTATCGAACTCAAGGCCGCTAACTAGTCAGTTCCTTCAGCTATCGAATGACACTAGGTTGGTTTAGTTTGAGTTGTAAAAATTACTAGATCCAATCCAATTATGTCCATTTTATGTAACATTCAACTTTCCGTAATGGCCATCTAGTTCTTGGTACTGGTCTGATTTTAAAGACATATTCACGTCAAAACGAACTGCAAGCTTATTGTAAGCCGGTAAATACTGTTTCAAAAATTCTTGTTTACTTATAAGCGCATGATCCATGGGTTTGTAAATACCGATTTTTACACGTGTTCGGGTACATTTGAAAGTAAAGTGATATTTATTATCGACAGTCAGCACTGGCTAGCCTACAGTCTCAAAAATCTTTCTACGTATTCGTTCCCTTAGACAAATCAAAAGAAAAACAGGCTAAATAAGTAATTCCCAAGCCAAAATCATAAAAAAAGGTTGTATCTGAAGACATCTTAGATGTGTTTTAAATATTTTCCAGCGCTGTAATAATAATTTATCTTAAACAATTAACTGATTCATATCTGTGTATTCTGAAGCCAATCAATAACAGCCTCAGCGCGAGTCGAGTACATAACTAATGAAACGTCTGCCGTTTTGTTTGTGCTATGAATTTCTGTTCTGACTACCAACTAATCTAGCAATCTTGATTGATCTTTCAATATTCTAAAGTCTTGAAAGTTTTAGTTAAAACTTGAGAATAAATTTAGTAAATTATAGAATAACTACCGATAGTAACATCTGTTTTTTTGTTCACGATGCCTACACAGTCGTACAAATTTTTCATCGTTAAAAAATCTTCATTTGCAATTTATTTTGTCATTAAATCAACTGCGTAGCTCATAACTTTTATTTCATGTGACATTTTTACGTATCTGCAGGAAATAAAGCATCTATGACCGTAATCGGGTTTTTACCAACATTTACAGTTGGGGTTATTTATATTTTACGCGTAGATAAAGGGTCAAATAGGGCACAAACTGCCAAAAAGGATGACAATACAAAAATATGACTACAATAAATAGCTAGTGTTTTTTAAAGCGTGTTCTACATTATACTTTATTCATCAATTTTCTAAACTTTACACGTGTTTCAGTTCATTTAAATTACCAACATAAAAATATAATTCATATCTTGTCAAATGTTTATAACCTAGGTATTAGATTTGTAAAATTACTGATTTACGTACAAAACACAATTTATATATTCGCTTATTCAAACCAATGATCAACAAAACACTATTAAACACGTGGTAATACAAAATATTTACAAGCGTAACTTTAATGTTGGTACTATTGTCAAAACTGTCTACTGCGCATGCACCGAGTTCCAAGTTGGATGTGTTTTCAAGAATAGTTGGATCAAATCTAGTTTTGAATAAAGTTGACCTTGACTACATACCGTGTTCTACACTGTACAATTTCACTGATTTATTTCTAGTACAAGTTCTAGTCAAAGAAATAAGTATGAAAATTTGATGAGAATTGTATAATGTAGAACACGCTTTCAGTTTTGAAAAAAGCTTTATATGGATGCCTAATTTATCTATCTTAATATTAGTAATGAAAAAACAAATATTTCATTGTTAGTCAATCAAATTAAACACGTGACACACACAGTCATGGAAAGAAAATCAACTTACAAATTAATGGTAACATCTTAACGAAAGTTAATACCTTAATACAGGCATGCTCCCAGAATTTATTCTTAGGGAGGTACAGAAGGAAAAAACATTTTTTTTAAAACGAAATTCGATATTTTTGTTAAAACCGCCGAATCGAACAAATAATTTTTTTTAGACCAGGCGAAACTAACATTATTTTACAATTTCTCTATTTTATTTGGCAGTTATTAGTTTTAGTTCCTAAATATATCATCTTCTCTTAAAATGCTTGGCTTCATTATTCGCAACTCTCGCACCTTTTCTGACATCAGTGTAATCTTCACACTCTATTTTTCTTTCCTACGATCTAAACTAGAGTACTGCTCTCTAATTTGAAATCCTATTTACGAGGTCCAGAAAAAGGTTATTGAAAAAATTCAGTTCAAGTTTTTAAAATTCATCTACTCTAAAATCATGGGCCCCTATCCCCCACTTGACTTTCTATATAATACCCTTATTCATCTATTTTCAATGAAAACTTTAAGTGAACGTCGGGAAGTCATTAAACTTATTAAAAAACTTATTTCTGGCAAGGTCGACGATCTCATATCTTTATAACAAATTAATTTTCTCAACCCTATTCTCCGTACCAGAAATCTATCTCTTTTCTACCTCCTCATGCTCATTCCATTTTTTTTTCTCAAATCTCCCATAAACCGTATGTGCTCAAATTATTTTATAAATGAATTTCTTGTAATTTTTTTTGAATTTCTGTATCAATTCTCCATACTCTATTATGTTTATATGCTATTTTTACCGACCGCCAACATATATAAGGGAGGTATTGTGATCATACCGATTTTGGCATTTCGAGATTTCGATGGATCTCCATGAATTGAGGTCCCTACATATCGTTTTGACTATTTTTAGCATAATGTCTGTCGGTCTGTCTGTCCGTTCGTCCGTCTGTTCGTCCGTCCGTCTGTCTGTCTGTCTGTCTGTCTGTGTACACGTGCAGAGCAAATTCGGCTAAAAGGATTTTTATGAAAATTCATATTTAAGCTTCTGTCATCAATGGCACGAGTTGATCAACTTTTGGTAAAAATTTGTTGACTAAAAATGGGAGTGTACTCGTGTCGATTTTAAGATTTTTGAGAATATTTAGCAACAGAAAAATATTTCAAAAAAAATATTTAACAAAGGTTGCTATAAATGCAATAACTATGGTATATTTCAAAGTAGAAAAATGTGTGTAAGAAGATAGGAGCTGTTTGTCCTTGCTTCGGATTGGTTTAGAACGTCATCCCTATTACAGTGTTAAAATATTGTTTTTAGTCCAAGTTGACAGATGCTCAGTGTCGTACATTGGAAATATATATTATTTATATTATTTAATTTTTTTCGTATATTTTATTACTATTTACATTTTTATTTATATTCTTGGCGTAGATTTTATGGAGAAAATTCTCCATGTAATTTGTTTTTACGCAGTTATATATTTTTTAGGTTATCTGACATATAAATATTTTTTGACACTTGACAATTAACACATCAAGATAGAGGACTAATGTGAGGCCAAAAGACAGCCCAGCTGATAGTGCCTAAAGAAGAAGTTATTGATATAATTTTTAGACCTTCATATATACATATACCTATTTTTAATTTTTATTTACAATAAATATTTAAATAAGAAATTTTAGTACTGAATATATTGTTTGTTTTATTGCTTTAATTAAACTCTTTTAGCCAAAGTCCTTCTCCTGGAATTTTTAAGTCAAAATCCTGCTTGTGCATCTTCTATGTGTTTCAATCCGTATGTCGATGGCTTGTAAAATCAATAAACGGTATTCCTCAAAAAGAACAAAAAGATTTCTTTTAACAGTTCAGGAGTATCCTGTATGCAAAAAATGAGAATATTGTAAGTCTGATTTAAAAAGCTTAACCAAAATAGTCAAAAGCTCGAATCAAACTATATAAGTTACTAAAAAGATTGCAAAATCTAGTTCCGCCTAAAGGTTTGAAATAGCCTATACAAGAAAATTTTTAGCGGGTTTTAGCAACAGATTTTTTTTCAAAAAAAAAGAAATATTAAAAAAATCTGTTCCTAGGGATGGGCCACGTGGAGGCACCCGCAGGACACAATATTGCAAAATTAAGTGATTTAAATGGATTCCTAACCATTATTCCAGGTGGCTAATAATGGCAGATAGAGTAAACTGTTCGCTTCCAAATATACGTCTTTATATAAAAGTTGTTTAAATGAGCTCACGGGCTTGAGCTCCCCCCCCCACCATCACTCAAAAAACACGTTTTATAGGGACGTTTACAGCAACATTTCTTTCATGTAACTAAATATGAGGCCCAAAAAAAAATGGATCAAGAGCCCGCATAAAAAAAAGTGCTCATGAGTCCCCCCCAAATTATTGTATTTGGTACTGAGACATAAAAGAAAACAATTTGGTACCGAGCCCCCCTATAAGAAAAAAAAAAGGTTCTGACCCTCCCATCTGGGTCCACACCTAATAAAATCGATATAATTGGAATCGTACAATTAATACATCTGAGCGCTAAATTAAAAGTTTTGTTATTAAGTTTGCAATATTTTGCCCCCCAACCCCACCTGAAAAAAAGCAAAACAAAACAAGCAAAAAATAAATAAAACATTCAAACAATAAAAAAATTCAATAAAACAGAAAAAAATGGCAGTAAAACACAAAAACTGGCATTAAATCACAAAAAATTGCAATAACACACGAAAATTCCAATAAAACACAAAAAAGACAGCAATAGCAGTAATCAGCAACATCTGCAATACATACAAAATAAGCAATACAAGTAAAAGAATACATATAAATGGGGCAATACATATAAATGGGAGCAATACATATAAATGGGGGCAATAGATACAAAAATGGGAGCAATACACACAAAAATTGAGGCACAACATACAAAAATTGGGGCAAAATATACAAAAATGGGGGCAAAACATGTAAAAATAGGAGAAATGTATACAAAAATGGAGGCAATACATACAAAAATGGGGACAACATATGCAAAAATGGGAGCAATAGAAACAAAAATGGGGGAAATATATACAAAAATGGTGGCAATACATACAAAATAAGCATATTAAAGATGAAAACGAACACAGCAATAGCAACAACCAGCAACATCTGCAATACATACAAAATAAGCAATACATATAAAATGGGCAATACATATAAATGGGGCAATACATATAAATGGGGAAATACATATAAATGGTGCAATACATATAAATGGGGGGCAATACATACAAAAATGGGAGCAATACATACAAAATGGGGGCAATACACACAAAAATCGAGGCACAACATACAAAAAATTGGGGCAAAACATACAAAAAATGGGGGCAAAACATACAAAAATGGGGGCAAAGCATACAAAATAGGGGCAAAGCATACAAAATAGGGGCAAAGCATACAAAATAGGGGCAAATCATACAAAATAGGGGAAATGCATACAAAAATAAAGGTAGTACATACTAAAATGGGGGCAATACATACAAAAATAGTGGCAATATATACAAATTTGGGGCTAAAATATACAAAAATGGGGGCAATACATACAAAATAAGCATATTAAAGATGAAAACGAACACAGCAATAGCAGCAATCAGCAATATCTGCAATACATACAAAATAAGCAATACAAGTAAAGTAATGTATAGCCCCATTATATGGAGCTATACATATAAATGGGGGCAATACACACAAAATGGGGGCAATACACACAAAATGGGGGCAATACACACAAAATGGGGGCAATACACACAAAATGGGGGTAATACACACAAAATGGGGGCAATACATACAAAAGAGGGATAATGCATACAAAATGGGGACGATATATACAAAATGGGCGCAATATATACAAAATTGGGGCAATACATACAAAATGGAGGCAATACATATATAATGGGGACAACACACACAAAAATGGGGCAACACGCACATAAATGGAGGTAACACACAATAATGAGGGTAATATACACCAAAATGGGGGCAATATACACCAAAATGGGGGCAATATACACCAAAATGGGGGCAATATACACCAAAATGGGGGCAATATACACAAAATAGGGGAAATATACACAAAAATAGGGGAAATACATACAAAATAAGCATATTAAACATGAAAACGAATACCTGAAAACCTGATTACCGGTATACGATATGTGATCTGAAACAGATAACATGAAAGAAAACCAAAAGAAAACGTGAAAACATTTTTATAAAACAAACCCTAAAACCATAAGTATACAAACTCTGGGAGATTTGTAGTTAACCGGCATTTGAGATGGGTCTCGCCGTCAAGATATCCAGCAATCGGGAAACACAGGCACTGCCACTGCAAATTTGCACCCCAAGTTCTGAAACATTTAAATTAGTCTTATATCTAAAGGTGGGCTTCTTAGGGAGAATGCCACTCAGGTGGCAAGATGTATAGAGGAAAAACCTCATACCTGGATCAAAAGGGAGAGCTCAGTTTTATTCCCAAAGCATTAAGAGACGATCTTAACGCCTGAGGGACAGCTCTATTTTTCTAAATTGTGGAGTTGTTAAGAAAACAATTTCTTACAACTCGTTGGGGGGATTAAAATCACTTAAGATTATTAATTTACCACCTTTTTACCCTTGAAATAACCAAACTCTGGACCTTCTCTGTGGGGAATAACCAAACTCTGGATCTGCTCTGGGGGAATAACCAAACCCTGGACCTTCTCTGGGGGGGAATAACCAAACCCTGGACCTTCTCTGGGGGGGAATAACCAAACTCTGGACCTTCTCTGGGGGGAATAACCAAGTTCTAGACCTTCTCTGGGGGAGAGTTACCAACTTCTGAAACTTACTTCAAATTTTCTGCATTTGAAACAAAATTATATGCTATTAAATTATCAGAAGTTATCAGAAACTTCTTTTCAGTAAACTCTGCTTTCTTCTTAAGGCCTCTCGGTATTTCAAATAGATTCAAAGTCAAATAAGTAAATTTTTATAAATTTGTGTGTAAAAAAATTTGAAAACGTATTTCAAATTTTTTACACAAATTAAAACAAAATTATATGCTAATTTATTTTGAAATTATCAGAAACTTCTTTCCAGCAAACTCTTTAAAAACAAAAATTAAACGATTTAAAAACCCGCTTTCTAATTTTCTTCTCCTGAAATCAACTTCTGAAGTATCCTAAACAAAAAACAGAATTAGCACAAAATAAATCATAAAAACTAAACTTAAAACTAATTTTCAAATAACTTAAAAACTAAAACTTTCAAGCACCTGTTGAACAGGATTTTAATTTTACCAACACAAACCAATTCCTTTACTAGAAGATGCATTTTGCAAAATCCAATAAAGAAAACTGGTCCTCAACATGCTGGATTTAAAGCACCTACATACAAGTCCCATTATCAGGCCAAAGCAGCCCAATAATATGAACAAATCTTGTAGGATTTATAAGGTTGGTAACACTACATCTGGTTATGAGTAAAAAATTCGTTCACCCGAAAAAAATACCCACTTCCAGAGAGCATTACCGGGAATTAGCACCCACATAAAATTCGACCAATATGTAAAATAACATGTGGTTGTAATACCCAAGAAAAATTGTTTTAATTTAAAAATCTGGAAGTCTTGATTTGTTGGAAACTGCTTCTGTTGAATCTCGAGAAGACGCAACCATACCTAATTGCCTCTCCTGCGAGTGTTAGTAGGTCGAGCTGAAAGAGGAGGTGATCTTTCCTAATGGAGAACGTAATTCTTTCCGGGGAAGGCGCAATGAATAAGCGGTTACCCCCCACCCACCAAAAACCCAAACGTGGAAAGATATAACGTTCAACCGTATTGTGTTCACACAACAGAGCTGATTCCTCCACGTCTATAGAAGAGTCCGTGGAGGGCTCCATTGTAAGCCATCGCCGCCCGATCCGATGCACATGGAAAGGGCTTGGGCTCCACCGGAGGAATCGCGAGGGCAACGAACAACCTAGAGGAAAGAGGATGCTTGCCCAGAACAAAAACTTGTGCCCGCATTAAAGGGAAACCGAGTTTGCACAAGTATCAAGGTAACCTGAAATGTTTACTTCTGACCTCAGGAATTTTAAACTAATATTAAAACAACAAAAAATGGCGTGAGTGTTTAAAACAACTCACTAAAAGAAAAATAGTGAAGTTTATTGTAACTTCAAGAGTTAAATTTTTTGAAGGCTCGTTCCTTCACTCGGTCGATCAGTTTATCTATCGAAAGATTCTTTATCGACCGGCTTCCAAAAGTTGTTGATTTTTACTGAATTTATTGTTTTACGAGCGCTACCCATCCGTTGGGTAGTTGGCCCCGTGATCAGGCGGTGTCAAACATCCCTTACCCTTGGCTATGCCTTGGGGGGAAACATCAGATCGTCCCGACCAGTAAAAAGACTCTACCAAATGAACAAAACTCATTCGTGACATCTTCGGTCACCTTCAGTCAACTAGTATCTCTCGTCTCCCTCGGCTAGGCCGTTAAGGTAGGGAAAAACTCGGAAGAGACTTGGTTAACCAGCACCTACAATCCCTGAGACAGAAATAAACCATGTGTATCGTGAAAAGCGCAGTGTATTTAGTGTTGTGTGTGTTTTGGTGAGATTTACCTACCAACTGAATAACCAAAAAGTTACCAGTTGTTAGAACTCACCAGTCCTCTAAATTATCTGTTAGAATCAACTAGAATCTTTCTAGATACAAGTCCAAATCTAAATTAACCCTAGTTAATAACAACAGATGCATCAGAGGGGGTGTAGTACCTATAGTTTATTTTTTGCAAAACCCAACAGAAACATACGCAGATGATCTGTGAGTGCCACAAGAAATAAACACTTTCACACAAAGGTACCATGTGTGGAAGGATTTTTAATTGGTCTACAAGCAAACCTTGTAGCATACAAAACAGACACACGAAGGTTAGTTTGATTTATCCATCTCTAACATACCTTTACTTCGGCTGATGTACAATTTGATAAACTTTTTTAGGGTGCCAAAGAAACAAATTCACCCTAAAAATGACTACAGACTGTACAGACAGAATCAACTTGGATATAAGAGGCTTTTGAAGTATTACTTTCCCCCCGTTGCAAACGGGGGGAACGTATTTCAACATTTAAAATTTATTTCCTACCTAAACTAAAATTTCTTTATATTTCTTTCAATATGTGTTAAATTTTCTTTATTAAACATGCATTACTTTACTTTTTTCAATCAAAAATTCAATAAATCATGCATTTTATCAATAAAAATCATTTCTTTCTTTCTTAATTACTGCTGTTTTGCAAATTTGTTGGTCCTAAGCGACCAGTGTGTGGTACAAGGGAGCAGTTTTAAGGGGCAGACATTACCTGGCCCCCCAAAACAATAAATAAGCCCCCAAAGTACGCGTGTGCTTGTACTTAAAGTACTGTATGTGTTTGTGTTACCAGGGACGTGTCCTAGATGGCAGCACTAGCTAACCAAACAGGGCACAAAATGGCTGTCCTCATGGTAAGCGTGTGTGATTTTATTTTTTAATATTTTCATGCACATGCAGTGTTTTTATATGTATGTGTATTTGTCTGTGTGTACGAGTGTTTGTTACTCGGAGTATGCCCTAAAGGGTAGCACTAGCTTCCCCCCCAGGACAATTAAATACCATTCCGAAGTAAGCGTGTGGGATTTTTTTTTTTTTGCTTTAGTTGGGGTGTGTTTTAAGCGGTAGCTTTAGCTTCCCACCCAAGACACGATAAGAGGCTACCCCAAGGAAAAGCGGAATTCAAATTTAAAACCTCAATAGAATTAAAAAAATTTAAGTATAAAAAATTATATAAAACAATATAAAAAAAAATTAAATATAAAAAAATATAAAAAAAAATTTTAAATATAAAAATTAATTATCTAAAAATATGCTCTAAAAATGACTAAAAAATTAACTCTAAAAGTTGAGTATACAAATTTCCTAACACCTAAAAAATTTGTGTGTATGTGTGTGTATGTCTGTATACATATATAAAAAAGGTACAAAAATAAAAAAATATTTCTCTTAAAAAAACGATTCTAAAATATTGACTCAAAAGTTTAACTCTATGAACTCACAAAATTTACTCTAAAAAATTGACTTTGAAAAATTGACTGTAAAAAATTGACTTTAAATAAATTGACTAAAAAAAATTGACTAAAAAAAATTGACTAAAAAAAATTGACTAAAAAAAATTGTTTAAAAAAATTGGCTATAAAAATTGACTTGTGATGACCTGAAAATAAAAAGTGCTCAAATTTGAGCCGACAATATTAAAAAATATTGTCGTTTATCTCTTTCTTTCTTAATTTTAACATGCAAAATTACTGTGTGCCTTTCTAGTGTGTCATAAAAATGCCTCAAATATATCCAGTCAGCCTTAGTAAATTAACGTCCATTTCAAATAAGAATGCAGTAGTTAACGCTGCAAAACGAAAACGACTTACAGCAAAATATGTATAAAGTGAATTCTTTGAAAATTTAAATAAATAAGACAATAACAATTAGGTTATTGCTACAAATTCAATATAAAGGACATATTTGGTTTGAAATATTGATTTTTAAAAATTATATAAAAGATTTAAAATGGTTTAAAAACCAAAAGACAAACATTATTTCTTTAGAGTTAATGTCTGTAACAAATAATATAAAAATTATTTTGACAAGTATTGCTCATTGTAAACTTGTCTGCGCGCTAAGCCAATCGAAATCAGGATAAAATAGCTCATGTGTCCTTAAACAATGCATTCTTAATTGAAATAAACTACAGAAACATTTCTACTTAACGGTTTTACACGGCTGTTTACGATCTCCGATGTGCTTTTGGATCCTGTCCCGTTTCCTCCAGGTCCTGATTGGTTCCTTATCCTGTCCCGTTTCCTCCAGGTCCTGATTGGTTCCTTATCCTGCTTGGCTCCTGTCCTGATTGGTTCCTTATCCTGCTTGGCTCCTGTCCTAATCGGTTCCTTATTCCAGTTGGTCCTTATCCAAGTCCTTTGAAATCTACAAATAATTAAAATTCATTAAAAATAAATAAAAATAATAGGCAATAAGGTTCACCACTTCAGGTAAACCTCTAGGTAACTACCTGACAGGCAAGGTTATGTGATACTTTCTGTGCTCAATAAATGTCATACCGTCTTTCAATACAATGAGACTGCCATGAGACTGACGTATTGAATTCACAGATTGGGATTGACATTTATTCAGCAGATGAAGTAACATAACCTTATCTGTCATAGAGTTGCCTAGAGGTTAACCTGAAGGTGGAAAGACCGGGCCTAAATAAGTTTTTATTTTGAAAGTATCTTACCCAAGTCCATCCAGGTCCATTATAGTTCTCCACAACTCCCAATTAATGTCGTGTAGCATTTTTGAGTACTAGCGCCTTCAAGAGATACCTAAAAAATAAAGATTAGTTACAAAATTTTGTCAGCTTGAGTTTGTCAGCTTCTATTGCCGTTAAAAAATTAGTCTAAAATTTTTATTATAAAAATTTATTTTTATAGATAAAAATGCAGACTAAAAATTTTGAGTTCAAAAAACCAACAATTTCAATTTAAAAAAAAAAATCTAAAAATTTCAAAAATTACTACAAAATAATTTGTTTAAAAAATTTACTAAAAATCTGAGGGTCAAAATTTGAGTTTAAAATTGATAATAAAAAAATGATCTTAAAAAATTCACTAAAATTTTGATTCTAAAAATTTTGAGTATAATAATTTAATTCAAAATTTTGAATTAAAAATACAGACGAATGAAAAATTTTAGTTCATAATACTGACATTAAAGATTTTAATTTAAAAAACTTATCCTAAAAATTTCGAGTTCCAAAAATTACTACAAATCATTTCAGTTTAAAAAATTAACTCAAATTTTGATTTTAAATATTGAAATTTTTTTATAAATTTTGTGCTAAAAATGCAGACTATAAATTTTTTTGTCAAAAAACTAACAATAAAAACTTAAATTTAAAAAACTAACCATAAAATTTCGAGTTTCAAAAATTATTACAAAATATATTAATTTAAGAACTTAATTAGAATTTTGACCAACAAAATTTTAATTTAAAAATCGACTATAAAAGAAATCTTAAAAAAACTCACTAAAAAGTTGATTTTTCTGTAAAAATTTAAGTTAAAAAACTGATTATAAATAATTGATTTTAAAAAACTATTATAAAAATTTGAGTTCAAATAAAAAATTTACTAAAAACTTTTTTTAACAAAATACGGGCTATTCCAAACGTTTAGGCGGAATTAAATGGGAATATCGTTCTTTTAGGTTGTCACGAGAAGGGACCTTGCTTGGGTTATTTCATGTTTCACGTTGGTATGTGAAAATTTCAAATTCTAACAGTGAAACCAGTGAAACGAATGACATGTCAAAAATTGTAATACATTTATACATATTTTGAAGATAAAAAAAAATAATTGGGAAATATTTATTAAAAATGACAAAAAATTAAAATGCAAAGAAAATTACATTTTATAATGACAATTTTAAATTAAATTAAAATTTGCAATGTGAGTATGCTTACAAAGCTTAAACAAAATTACCAAAACTCCGAATTAATAGATAAAAATTACTCGATTTCAAAATCTAGTCCCGCCTATAGGTTTGGAATAGCCTAGACTATTTTAAATTATAAAACTGATTTTAAGAAACTATTATAAAAATTTAAGTTTAAAAAATTTACTTTAAAAATTTTTTTAAAGTAAATTTATTTTGAAATTTTGAGTTAAAAAACTGCTGACGGCCAAATCTATTAATAAATTAAAAAAAAAAAAACTCACCATAAGTAAAGTATCTCCTAGCAACCCTCCACCAACCCACTTCTAGGAAGTCCAATCTAAATTTTTCAAATTGAACACCAAGTCCGACTTTTTTAAGTTTTGACGGCAATCGTGAGGTCCAATGCGGACTTGCTACACAACAAGGGCTGGTCCACAATCAACGGAACAGCTTAAATCTAAAAAAATAAATAAATAAAACTCCAATCCATATATTTCTAAAATTAAAAAAACAAAAAAAAATTAAATACTATTCAAGTCCGACTCACATGTATCTTAATCGCAATCGAACGTTCATTTGCCGACATTACTCCTATACCTAACACCGCTATCAACAATAAAATTTTTAACAAATTTAAAGCCCTTAACAAATTATTACTAGCCCGACTGTTGCAAAATTTTCTGGCTTCCGAGCGATCACTAGCGAACAAATTTCAAGCTACCGGCAAAAAAATAATATTAAAATAACACAAATAAAATATTATATAACTAAATCAATCCCGTATTAAATTTATTAGTTAAATAAATTTAATTAAAAATCACTATTTAGTACGAACTTGTTAAAAATTGTCAAGTCTTATCAAAATAACAAATATACAACTCATTAAAAACTAATTAATACCCGAAAAAATTTTAATCCCTTATAAATTTATTCAAGGTGAATATTACATAACTAAAATTGCGTATAAAAATATAAAAATACGTAAAAATTATGGAAAAAATGCATAAAAATACTTATTTTTCTCAAAATATAAATAATTCCTACCTTTCCCAAATTTTTTGGTAGCACCCACAGGATGCAGGATAACTGTAAATGTTCTTTTAGGAATTCCAGACATTCTTTTGGTTTTTTCCAAACATCCAGGCACTACATTTTATTTTGTTTCAAATAAAAACTTATAAATCAATTTTTAAAAATATTAAAACGTTCTGGAACGTATCTTGTTTATCACAAATTTTTAAAAATTATAATTTGTTATATTATTATTTTAAAAAATTATTTAATTTTGTTTTAAAACTATTAATTTCGTTGTTTAAACAATTTAATTAACTTAAAAATATTTTTTTTAACTTAAAAATCGGACATTACGTTAAGAGAGGCGACTAGTACTGGCTTGAATACGGACTAAGCTATCAGGCTATCAGCGCTATCGGACTGGCGCAGTAATCTTAAGACGGCGCCTAAATTGGATGGCTTAAGATCGCGTTTTATATTTGTGAAATGTGATTTTTTTAAAAAACTGAATAAATAAAAATAAAAGTTAGTTTATTAATCAGAAATAGTGAAGATTATAATACACAGCAAAATATTTATAAGTGTAAAAGTTTATTCTTAGATTGTTTAAAATTTTAGTGTTAAAATTTTCATTTAAGAAAAGTAACAAGTTTACTATTTTTAACCAAATCACCGTGTAAATCTTCATTTATTCAGATAGTGTTATTTTTATGTAATATTACTTTTTCGGTATTAAAATTAACACTACTTTAACACTATTTATTTTCTAACACTGTAATTTAACCAGTATGTAAGTGTAAACTAAATTTAACCAAAAAAGAAGTGTAAATAATTAACAGTACATTTCATATATAGTGTAGCACTATTGTATATTGTACTATATTGTAATGTCTGTATATGGAAAATACAAATATAATATAATACACGAAAAGCGATAGACTTCATGGTACATTTTTAAAGTACATTTAAGTAAAAAGTACTAAAAGTACATTTTTAGTATTTTGTAGGTATGACAACCAAAAAACCCTTATAACGTCACTCATGTGTCTGTCTGTAGAATAAAAAATGTAGCCAAACGGCTTAACAGAGAAAGTTGAAATTTGGTATGCTTATACAACTCTTTGATCCACATATATGAAAAATACTGTGAGTTCAAAAAAACACATCCCCAGGTAGATATAAACAAATATGTAATAAATGAAAAAATATTTTTTTTTTAAATTGTGAGTGGGGTTTTAAATAAAACCTCTTAATGTTGGGACAGTCAAGCAAAATTTTATTTTTATCCCTGCAAGGAGCCTGCCACGTTTTTATGTAAGGAAATTAAAATCTGAACCAGTTTATTTTATTGATACATTGGCACAAACGTATGGTTATGAAGTACTAAGATTACCTCTTTATCACTGCCAGTTTAACCCCATTGAACTAATTTGGGGTATAACAAAAAATTATTATGATAGACATATTGGTCAAAACGGATATAGTGATAACGAAGTTTTGAAAATGTGGTAAGTAGCTTGTGATCAAATTAGATGTGAAACTTGGGCAAAATCTGTTAAAAAATTTTTATAATTGAATGGTGGGAAAGGGAAAGGATTGTTGATGATATTAATCCAATAATAATAAATACAAGAAATGACAGCGATAGTTCAGATGACGACGATATCATGCATTACAGTGACTATTTTTTAAAAAATAAAAGTAAATATTTAAATACAATTTGTAGCAATATATTATATGAATAAATATATTTTTACTTAATATTTTATTACTTTGTACTTAGGGGAAACATAAAAATTTAATTTAATTAAACAACAAATTATAATCCAAAATTTACTTATGAGTATAAGTTTTTCCTTATTTATAATTATTACCTTAAAATTAATAATTTTGTTTGTTTGAGTACTGCTGTGAATTTATTTTCGTGCTCTAATTAGTAAAGATATCTACGAATCATGCCGTTTCTTTCTAATGCTTTGTTTTTTATTAAAATAATTTGGAAGGTTAGTTGTCAACTTGCGTCACTATACGTTACTATGGGTATGCAAATAATTATAATGATATAGACAGAGAAAGCATATAGTATTGTATATCGATACTTGTAGCAACGAACAGTCACCTATCAGCAATCCGACTATAATATTTGATTAAACACGTTAGAATATATTTGCCACTTGATATGAATGTTTTTTATCTATTTTTTATAAAGACTTATTTTTTCCGTTCACTAGTTATTATATTTAAAGTATATAATTAAATTATAGAAGCATTACTTTAAATTTATATTTAACTTATTTTAACAATAAAATTCTTTTCGGTATTTTGGAGGGTCAGTGAATTACCCCATTTAGGAGTGAATAACGTTCTATACGGGTGTGCTGATGGGTTACCCGCCCGGCCAGTCTTTGATGTTGGCGACGAAAGACCGTCTGTGACTCTCTGGGGTATACAGCTCACTTCACCAAACTACCAGGTACGTGCCACTCTAAACACCTAGCACTCCCAGCTGGGATATTTGTTTCTTTATATTGTGTAACATATTGTTGATAATATTTAATATAGGACGTGACTTGGCTTTATTAAATTATTAGAGATAAATTCGTTAAAATTAAAACATATTTTCTAGGATTATAAAATAAAAATTACCAGAGAGAACAAGCAAAAATACAGACTGGGCGAAATACTTTTATCTACGATCATCAAATAATAAATTTATTATGTGTTCAACTGTAAATACATAAAGCTGTTCATATTGCAAGCAGTGTAAAAAACTGACGCGCGTGCGTACTCACCCGTGGATAAAGATAGTTTTGCTACACTGCAGCTTTTTATTTAGTAAGTTAGTTAGAATGTTTGGCGCTTAGCAACGATGACTATTTGCTTCGCACACACCCCATATTTATAATAAGAATATTATTTATAAGTTGGAGTTAATAAAACAATAAATAATAGTATTTTAAACATTGTTGTAGTGTCAGTATAAACTGAGAAGCCATTTCTTTCGTCTTAAGGATGGTTTCCATCTGACGTAGACGTAGAACGTAGAAATTAAACGTAGAACACAGAACGTAGATTTTGGTTTCCAATAAACTTAAGTTGGTTTTCCACAGTTAAATTAATTGATCAATAAATTGATCAAGTTTTTTTGTCAATTAATTGAAAAATTTATTGGTAACCTTGAAAAAAAAAACGTCACTTTACACACATCAATTTATTTATCAATTTTTTTGAAAATTTTTACATTACCAACTATAAAACATGTTGACATATTTATCAAAATGAAAATATTGAATTATGCCCTATTTCAATCACACATTTCTTATGCCCTTCTAGCTTGGGGATATTCTGCTTCAGCTAATAGAATTTTTTCCCTTCAGCGACGTGCTATTCTCTAATGTTAGTAAAAATTAACTATAGAGCTGATTGTAAGAATGCATTTAAAGAATTAGTAATAATGACATTACCTTCCCTCTATATTTATCAGTGTGTATAGGATGCCTATAAAAATAGAAATGTATGGCCAACTGGCGACAGAATGTACTCGCATGCTACTAGAAATAAAAACAATATACAGACGATTCCGCTTAATTGGGCCACCGCTTAATTGGGGCAGCCGCTTATTTGGGCCAAATCTCAAAGAACAGAAACCAAACCAAGGAACCAACAGTAAATTTACATGTTTAATTGGGACAACATTCCGCTTAATTGGGACAGTAAATTTAAGATCACAGTACATATTCTCAAGAAAAAATATGTACAAAGAATTTAATATTACAGCGTTATTTTATGCAGGAAGGAAATGAAGGGAACCACACTGAACACTTGTGCTGATTTTGTAAAAGTGAAATGTTACAAAAACAAAAAACAGACTACACTTGACGCATTTTTGCATTGAATTAAATTGTATGTACCTATTTATTATTTTATTTTGGAATTTATTATTATTTTTTCTTAAAAGTTTATATTTTTTGGTTATATGTAATTTATAGTTTTGTCCAAGAGTTTATAAAGTAAAATTATTGAAAGAAAAATATGCATTGTTTAATTTTATGTGAAATTCGCTTAATTGGGGCAGCCGCTTAATTGGGCCAAAATGCCTAAGTTCCGATGTGTCCCAATTAAGCGGAATCGACTGTATATCCAAACTTCTTACGTTTAACTAAATCACGCAATGCCTCAATAATTTGAGCAACAATAATTTACAGCATAAATTTTTTTAATATTCTGTCTGAGGAATATAAAGTCCTGCGTTTTCTGAATTTCAAGAAAACTGTAAAAGAATTTTTAATTAGAAACCCATTTTACTCGACTGATGAATTTCTGAATGTTAAATTTTAAATTTATTTATGTCCATATATTATTGTACTATCCTAATAATTATTGCCTATTATTTTGCTCCATATTAACATGTATTTGTATTTTGTATTGTATTACTTGTATGACTGACTAAAACAATGTTTTATTTTGTATTATGGTCAATAAATAAATTATTATTAAATTATTATTATTATTATTATTACCGTACCCCGAATAATCGTTAAGATATTTTGAGTAGTAATTGTAATTCATCCTCATATTATTTCACAAAATGAAAGTTGTGAACTGATTCTAAAATCTTTTCTATATCTAACGTGTTAGATATACCTCTTGTGTACCTACATCAAACGTAATGCGTTACACATCAGAAGTCCTATCGTCAAACAGAGAGGCGGACCGTGCAAAATCCGTGTCAAATCTCTCAGATTTGCAACGCACTTCAACCTATAATACTAACCTTTACCTACTTAACCTATATATTATAAATATTTAATGATATTTTAACATCTGGGTGGCCTTATTGTCGATTAGGTAACTGTGACAAATTTTAAGAATTATAAACGTCTTCACTAAAGAGATTTTGGGTAGATATAGTTCCAATTCAAGAATGATTTACTAGATGAATGCCCGTATTGGTTACTGAATTTGGAAGAAAAGGTGAATAGCTTTATTGCCTGGACAGTTTTAATTTCTTTTAGCTTCGTTGGAGTGTTATGAAATTAATTTGATATAGTTTCCTAACCCTGGCGATATGTAGTTGCGAAAATTATGCCAAATCTTGTATGTACACTTCACACATAAAACAATAAGTTCGATTCTCTCAGGAAGAGTATCAGCCTGTCCATGTGTACCCTGTCGTCACCTAAAGCAACTGACAGATCATAGCACAGGCCTAACAATTCTCTAATATCCTTGAACTGTACACATCATGTTAGAATATGTATCACAGCCAAACCTGTGTTACACGTCTCACAAATGCCTTTACCTTGAATGAGCTGCCCATGGGTCCATCAACAGTATCCTGTACGTAAGCGTGTGATGGCGGTTTCCTCCGAAATTCAAAATCTACCGTTCCAAGCAGTCACAATATTGAGTGGTAGGACCAATTTCGAGCAAATATTTCCCCACATTTTACCAATTTTACAAACTTTTGAATCAGCTCAGCATGCAGTAATTTATTACCTCGGTTATTACCAATTAAAAAAACACCGACAAAAAATTTTAATGTAGACAAATTGAGAAGTCATTTAAAAATGAAAAATGCATTAATATCGGGGGTACTTATCTAAATATGGATACTTAAATCAAATGGAAGTAACTTACCAAAATATCAGATGTGCACTAAATCCGTAATACCGTTCTTCGTCCATGTTAATTCTCCCCCAAATAAAACGCAAGGAATACAAAAAAACAGCTTGCTTTTCGTTTGATCCGCAAATACAATTGTTCTTTAAGTAAATGTTTCTATTAAATTTTCTTGCCCGTGTTTTAGAAGCAGTGGTAGAAACATTCTGAGTTTTTGAAATATCCAAATCCGGTAGCGGTCGTCCCAGTTGTTTTTCCTCGAGAGAATACGAATAAAATGTTTTTTTTTCAAAAGGTTACTGATACTGTTCATTTCTAATAGTAACACAAAACAACACACACAAGACACGACACAGTAAAAACACAGTATAATACGCGACGCTTTCTATATGCAATCGTAACGCAAAGAGTCAAGATACAAACTAACTTCGTTTTAATGTAATTCTAGCACATGGTCTGCCCACCCGCTCTTCCCCCGACTCTTCGGGGAAGCCTATAACCTGTCTGAAAACGGAGCCAGTTTCGATTTGGCTCACCTGCCTAAATAAATATAATTTGTGCTTCGTCGCATCAAATGCAAGGCAATAGCAGCGTTCCGTACTTAAACGAGTATATTTTTATTTGTATTTATCGGCATTTTTAAAGAAAATAAAAGCTTTTGAATGATTAATTTGTGATGGTGGTGCCATAATTTTGCAATGATAGGGCCTTGGCTCCTTCCTGAGAAACTGCCATTGGTGCCAAGTGATAAATTTACTTATTTTTATAAATTGTTGAAAACACGGTTTCGAGGAGAAAAAGCATGCTTTTAATTACTCAAAATTAGTCAATATCCCCTCTCGAAATAAAAATACGCTTAAGCACTAACAAAATATCACCCGGGAAAGACGGCGGATTATTTTCTTCTTTCCTCTTTACCAAAAAAATAAAGATACATCTGAAATTGAATGTTTTATACATACGTACACTCGCAAATTATAATTAGTGCCTATATGGTTGTTAAATAAAATACTATTTAAGCTTCTGTTGAAAATAAATTTTCTAATTTTCTTTTTAAGGCCATTCTTGATAAATATAAACATAAAAAACTGAGACATCAACCTTGAGATCTTAGTAAACGGATCGTAAAATAGAGATAGCTTAAGTACCTCACATTCTAAATGAAAAATGTTTCTACTCTTTTCTTCGTTATTGGGGTAAATGAGACGATATATTGTGTTGTAGTTGCGTAAATGACTCTTTCTTATAAATATTACCAACATCAAGAGCAGTTCTCGTAATCTTTTCTTTTGTTACGTTGGTATTTTTTCATATGACAAAAATTGTTATCGTTACTATCATGAAAAGATTTATTTTTTAATCTGGTTTGCAGTAAAAATATTTATGAGTTGCAGTGAATGGAGAGGAGTAATATAACAGGATTATATTAAGAGGATATACGAACAGTTTTCCTTGTTTTATATTTCATTAAATATTCACTTTTTTAATAAATGCATAAAAACATCATGTAAATATCGATTGGTATTTTATATTTGCAGTTACAGATTACTGAAAAAGTCAGAATAGGTTAAATTTTTTATTTCTTTTGCTTTATTTTACTTCTAATTAGGGTTACACCGATAAGCAAATTGGTCGATTACCGATTAATCGGCCACCGATTATTTATAATGTATATGGAATCTGCCGGCTAGCGATGCATGTATAGCCAGTGGCGTAGGTGGATAGGGGTTAGCCAGATTTTTTGTCATCACTTTAATTCTTCTTACTGTTTTTCTGTCATTATTTCGATTTGCTTTCGTCATAATCAAGGTTTTTTTAATTTGTTTTTTGTTGATACTTTAGTTTGTTCTCCTGTTTTTTTGTAATGACTTTAGTTTGTTCTTCTGTTTTTTGGTCACCACTTCGGTTAGTTCTACTATTTTTTGGATCATCACTTTCAATTCGCCATCATAAATATTTTTTGCTTATTCGTTAGAGTTTTGGTCACTTTTTTTAAACCCTATTCATGAAGTCATCCAAAACGGCACTATGTATGGAACCTTTAAAAAAACACTGAAAAATGAAAATACCATATAAAAACATGTTTAAGAAATTCATTTTTACTGAAATACATATAATAGCCAGTGTTGTAATAGATACATTTGAAAATATATCTAGACACAGATACAGATACTTGAGGAAAAATGTATCTAGATGCAGATACAGATACAAATTTTGAAAAGTATCTAGATACAGATACATTTTTTTTACAATGTATCTAGATACTTCAAGATACTTTTAAGATACTTTCGGAAAAATGAAAACACCACAAAAAAAAGAAATAACTAGAGCAAGGAATATATTTGTTCACAATAAAAATAAGTTATGCACTATTATTACTCTTAAAATAAACACATATAGCCTTTGAAGCTGTGTGTCAGAAATATTAACTAACTATATACCTATGTAATCTTTAAAAAAATCACTTTTTTATTCCAATTTCAGCGGATATCTCGAACATTTTTTGTTCGCTAATAAATTACTGATTATTAAATGAGTATTTGGATGACAAAAATAAAACAACAATTTTATTTATTATATTTTTCTTTATTTAATTCACATTTATAAAATTAATTCTTATTCTTAGATTAGATTTTATTTTATTTTATTTATTTCGGCCACATAACAGGACAAGCCCAATAACAATGTGGCACTATTTACATATAAAAAATTAAAACTAAAATTATGCCAGTGACATAATATTTTATATATCTATACATAGCATCATACAATAAAGTCATAAATACAAATGATACAATAGACTTAATTCGGAAACTAGCGAGAAAATAGTAATAAAAATAAGAACATACATTAATAATAATAAATTCTAAATAAATTACAATAGGTGAAGAACGTGTTTTTTAAATTGGTTAATATTGTACAAAAATATATCAGGACAGTTTAATGAAATTTTATTAAATTGTAAGCAAATTCTATTGAGTGGGGAATTGTATGCAGAGTTAGTTTTATTTAGTGGCGATAATTACTTAATGGTTGTTTTACTTAACCGTTGTTAATAAATTATTTTTTTTTATTTATTATTTTATTACTGGTCGCTGATTGGTTAATTTAAACTTAAATTTCAAATATCTGAATGATGCTAAATGTATTACCAACTTGAAAAATCGTAAGGACATATTCTGTAAAAAGACCTTGAAAAAGTCAAAACAGGAAAGTATCTGAAAAAAGTACCTGAAATACAGATACTTAGATACTGATTTAAATATCTAGATACAGATACAGATACATATTTTAAAATGTACCTAGATACATTACAACACTGATAATAGCTAATAATTAACAATGTATTATAATTAAACAAACAGTGCATGTTAATGAGTATTATACCGACTGTTCAAAAATGACCATGACGTCACAAAAAGCCCACTAAATTCAAGGTAAAACACTATCCTACTACTAAAGCCAGGCTTCAAGTAAAGTGATGAAATGCCTATATATATATAACAAAATGTACTATAAATCACTGGATACTTTTGAAGGGCCTTAATTTGTCTTGCTCAAGGCCTCGCAAGATCACGCTACACTCCCAAACCACTTATGTGGATATAATTTTGCATACGTTTTTTGTAAATTGATCATCAAAATAGCAAAAATATTTATTAAAAAACTTAGTTTTCATTAATAATGTTTCATTTTCGTTCAAGTGTTGCATATTAAACCTACTATTTTTACAGCCATTCAAAAGCTACGAAAAACGAGTGAGAATGTCACCAATACTAACAAAAATTAAATATTCAAAATGACAATTTATAATTAAACTATTATACGAGGGTTGCCTTTTATATTTCGGAATTTGATATCAAAAACAATTATTTATCAACAAAATCCATTAAGCCATTGTTTTTCAAAATATTCTCCATGAAGATCAATACCATTTTGCATGCGTTTGAACCAATTTTCGAAGCACTTTTTCCACTCCGATTGAGTTTTTTTCCACTGCGATTGTCAAATTATGTGGGATTCAACGCGAACAAATCTTGTTGATGGCTAAATGTTCATTCAATAGTGAATGTATGCTGGTCCTACTAATACCCAAGGATACCTCAATCTCACGATAAGTCACATGACGATCAGCATCAGTTCACGCACAGCATCAATGTTTTCCGGAACAACAACCGATTTTGGGCGATCTTCACGAAATTCGTCCTTAAGCGAACTATGGCCACGATTAAAGTCCGCAAACCATCGATTAACAGTAGTCCTTGATGGTGCTTCATCGCCAGAAGTTAATTAAGTTCATCGATGTACTGTTGTTGAGTTAATCCAAGTCGAAAGTTGTAAAAAATAATCGCTCGAAAATGTTCACGATTTAATTTCATTTTTAGCCGAGATGCATTTTTTCAAGTTACTGTAAACAACACAAATAGCGCTCGTACATCAAAACGTTCCGAGCACGTATATCGTCAAAAATGTCTAACTTTACGATATAGGCTATACATTACATTTTTTTTAAATATTTATTTTGAACCAATCATGCAAAATTAAATTGAATGTTTGCTACTTGTTCTATTATGTCCCATAATATATCCCATACACATCTATTTCTTTTGATCTACTATCAGTGCGTATCATAAATGCAAAACTGTTTAATTTCCCTCCATTAAAAACTCTTTTATATTCAGAGAATGCTATAAATTTAAAGGCGACAAATCTAGTTCAATTTTAGCACATGGCTCCTCTACCATTTCACTCTCGATATCCACAAAAACCTCACTAAATTAAAATGCTTTGTGAGAATCGAACTCATGACCTTGATAGAAAAACCCCAGTGCGTAATAAATCACAAGACAGTTGCGATACGTGCCCATAAAAAAGATATTTTTTAGATTTTAGGCATATACATTTTTTTTAAAATTTATTTGAAAATTACGAACAGACCGCAGGTTATAAGGATTCGTGTTAGTAAATTTTTTTGGCGGATAGCTCTTCTGTTATTAGTGCTTTTCACAGCCTATTAATAGAAGCGGTTTGAAGATAGAGATCTTCAAAAAAGTGACAGTACCGATTTTGACATACGCGTCAGAATCCTGGACCACTACAGAGACTCACAGGTCCAAAATAAGAAGCTCCGAAATGAGATTTTTTGGAAAATTGAAGGTAAAACAAAATTGGACAGAATAAGAAATGAAGTATTTAGAGAAAAGCTGGATACAAAACCAGTGGAAACTATAATAGAAGGACAGCTAAGATGGCTGGGACATATACACAGAATGAGTGAAGACAAAATAGTAAAAAAAGTTTTTCAAGCAAGAACAGTGAAGAAAGTTAGACCAAGAAGACCGAAAAAAACCTGTCACCAAGAAACAAAAGAAGCTGCAACAAAGAGAGGCGTAAAGTGGGAGGAGATAAGAAAATATACAAAGGACAGAACACGATGGAAAGAAGTATGGACAACAAAACCAGAAAATAAGTAACTCGACTATAGCCTTATACCGCAAGGTAGAAAGGCTTCAGGATTAAGTAAGTAAGTTTTTATTATTATTATTATATTATTTATTTTACATCGGCCTTTATTTCCGCAACGAGGCTAATCGCCGATGCCAGGGGGCGAGCTCCTACACCTGGATGAGGGGTGAATGATTGTGAAAATGGGAGTAATGTAAACATATTATTCTCGCCCGAATAATATCACCAACGAACGAGGCTCGAACCATCGACCGGACAGCCGTACTGGGTTTCCGCCAGCACAAACCGCACGACTTAGTGCGCTCGGCCAGTCCGTTGGCTTAAGTAAGTAAGTATACAGGGTGTTAGGTAAATGTCCGGCACAATTTAAAAGACGTAGAATGCAATCGATTTTTCTTTTGTCAATTTTCTCTAAAATCTGAATTTTGTCCAAAAATAAATAAACAAAAAGATGCCTCAAATTTTGAAAACCACTGACTTTTTTTATTTTTCATATTAATCCAGTTGTGTAGTTGCCATAGAGAAAAATATTTGAATTGTAGTTCAATAATAGAATATCAAAGTACGTGTACGTCATAATCTAAAATTTTGTTCCGATTTTGTTAAAAAAATGGCACATTACACAAGCATGTTCAGATGCAAATGGAGCACATTTTGAGCATTTGCTTTAATTATATCTTTTTTTAACATTTTTTTTAATATTAAAGTTTTTCTTATTTCTTTTTTCTTTATAAAATTGAAAAAGCATTTTGTTGAAATAAAATTACGGTATTGTTTCCATGGTTTCTATTTATCTCAGTCACATATGTGATTGTTGTAACAGACAAAATATTAGTGGTTCCTAAACGGTGGTACTGCATCGATTATCAAGCGATATACGCATATTATCCAAAAATGGTTGATGACTTTTTAGCTCTAAATGGGCCAACAATGCTGCCTTTAAAATTGTGCAGGTAAATACCTAACACCTGTATATATTTTGTGTATACCTTTAAAGCAGTGGTTCCCAACCGGGGGTGCCGGCAAAAAGCATTTTGAGGAATGCGAGACAATTTATAGAAATTTATATAAAAAATCTAGTTTATTTAAATTTTAAATAGTTTTTGTAATAAATAATAATAAAAAATTATTTTTCAATAAGTATATTTTCTTTTAAGTTTATTAAGGTTAAGAACCGGTGAATGCTACATCAATTAATTTGAACAATTTTAAAGAAATATTGATGCGATTTTCTTTTTTTTTTGCTCTTCACATTTTATTTTGATCAATTTGACATATAAATATGACTCAACTGAAAAAATCTGAACACATTTTTTATAGGGGTACGGGAGCTTATTTTCACATTCAAAGGGATGCTCACCACAAAAAAGGTTGGGAACCACTGATTTAAAGATATTTAAAAAATGTTTAAATAAAAGTTGTTTCTTTTCAAAAGCTCTGTCCAAAGATACCCTATTTAACTAAATTACCCTATTAAACATGCGTTACCAGGTAAAAAATCAATCCTGTACTTCTGTTTTTTTCATTTTAAAAATGGGTGGACGAGTGGTCTGATACATCCTGTATATCTATAAACGTTAGAAAAAATTATCTAAATTGTCATCAGCTTTTTCCATTTGTCACACTAGGCGGTTTTCTTTATTTACTTTATTGCACATTCTTTCATTCTTTACAGAATCGCGCGACTTTTTCGTTCATTATAAAGTTATAAAATCAATATCTTCTTTTATAGTACACTTTAAAGCTAAAAACTTTGAGAAATAATAGCTAGTTTCTTATTAAATGTGCGGTAAAAAAGATCTATTCAACATAGTTTTTACTACTTTATTGTTCAAAGTTATAAATTTACAACAATCCTCCTCCGAATACGAAAAATAGCATTTTCTGGACACTATTTTGGTGTAGTTTGAAGTTTGAGAGCGATAATCAATCAGTTGAAACAATTACAAGTGATTATGTCCACAGAGTCATCAGTTCTTCACCCAATAAGAGCAAGTTTGTGCTGGTTTGTTTCTGTGAAAATAAAAGCTTGTGTGAGTTGACACTGATGAACGACATCCCTACTAAAGAACCGATCTGCACAGTGTATTTGCTGGAATTGTCTTGTACTCAAGGTAAGCTTTGTTCCCAACCGAAAAGAAATTGCTTCTGAATCACAATTTAAATTTCAAGAAATCTTGTATAAAATATCACCACCAGACAAAAATAATGGGAAGTGTTAAAATATTTTACAAGATTTTATATTCAGAATAGTTTTAAAGTTAAGAATTTTAGTTTGTTTGAAATATCGAAGCTTAGTCAACCCATATATCTTTTCTGTAAAGCGGGTAACATAACCTAACATCTGCAGGGGCAATTTTAGTACATTTGCATATAATTGCGTGTGTAGGCAAATTGAATAATTATAAATAAACAAACTATATAAACAACAATCGCAGTTAATTTAACCACATTTTAATTATCAATTAAAGGTCATTTAAGAATAATTAGACTAGAAGCAGGGGAAGCTAGGGCGAACTGTCATGTTGGCCTGGTTATTTGAAATCTTTACCGGACCATTTTTTGAGGTAATATGAGGCCAAAAAAATATATGTGAAGTGAATTTGCACACATTTCAGGATTTTGTATGTATTTAATAAATGTAAGAAGCCAACATAATGCTGGATGTCTAGGAAACAGGCGCGCACCCAGGAATTTGTCTTGGCGGGGGGCTCAGAAGACGAAATTATTTAAATTATTAAAACGGTCCTGACTTCTAAAGTATAAGTGTTGAACTAAAAAAAGTCCTTCCTTCTAAAATACAAGTGATGATCTGAAAAAAAGGTTCTCTCCTCTAAAATACATGTAATGACAAAATAAGAGGCCTCATTTGTATTTTGACAAAAATATATATTAATTTTTCTGGAGCTCTTGGAGGGGGGGAGGTCTCACCACTTATATTTTGACAAATACACGTAAAAACCACGTGTTTTTGGAGCTCTTGAGGGGGGTTTCGAGTCTGTGAGCTTGCCCACTTAGGTGCGCGCCTGCTAGGAATATTTGTCCTATAATCACCACAATATCAGTAGTTTTTTGATATTTTTAATTCGCTATTTAAGAACTAAGAGCTTTCATTTAATTTTTTTAAACAAAATTTAAACTAAAAAATCTCAGTTTTTTTTCTGAATTTGCTTCGTATTCAAGTCTTCATTAAATAAATAAAAAATATATTTAAAAATGGCTACAATTTTTTCAATTTCAGAAACATGTTTTTCAGTGTGAACAATGTGTTATTTGTCAGATAAGTATTTCATTACTATAAATAATTTATTACTCTGATATTATAAAAAAAAAATCATACAAGTTGAATCATGACGTATAATAGTAAGCGGGGCCTACTGAAACCTACACACTACACTCTACACACATGAACACGGTTCTCAGCCAGTGGCGGCGCTAGCTCTTAAAATATGGGGGGTTGGATATTTTTGAGAAAAATTTGGGGGTGGGGAGGAAATATTTGAAATCATCGTTTACATTGATGATAAAGTGATGATCTATAAAAAAGGTCCTCACAAAATTTTTAAAAAATATTAATTTTTTCATTAAATACATATTTGTTTATATTTATCACTTGATTTAACACTCAGTATTCTTCCTATGCATGGGGTCACAGAGTTCTACAAGTATGCCAAATTTTAACTTTCTATGTTTAGCCGTTTGGCTACAGTTTCTACAAACAGACAGATAGATAGAAATACAGATAGACAGATAGATAGACAGACAAACAGACAGACAGACCGACAGACAGACAGACACATGAGTGTTGATATAAGGATTTTCAGGTGATCATACCTACAAAACCATGAAGAACCCTACTTTCAAAATTTGATTTTGCCGGTCACCATGGCGTAGTGGTTAGTGTAGCGATACACTGATTTTTAGACCATGAGGGCTCGGGTTCGAAAATAAAAATGCATCTACTGGATAATGGCCATAGCAGCTGTCAAAAAAAAAAAATAATAATAATAAAAAAAAAAAAAAATTGAATTTCAAAATGAATAAATGAAAGGATTTCACACATTAACAACTTTTTTCTGCCGATTTCTAAAAGCTTAGTAAACTATAACCATATAGTTAGAAAATGGTTGCTATGGTTACTAATGGGATTGTTATATTGTAACTGAGTTTAACCAAGAGATTAAACTCGGCTAAGCTTTCAGAAACCGGCCCTTGTATGCCCTTAGAGCAGCTTCTGGAAAGTTTAGCCGAGTTTAAACTTTTGGTTAAACTCGATTACAATATAACAATCCCATAAGTAATCATAGCAACCATTTTCGAACCATTGTTATAGTTAACTAAGCTGTCAGAAACCGGCCCTTAATGTGTGAAAAAGACCTTTCTGAGTAAAACTGGAAAAATACGAGCCGATGACACCTGAGAACTGCAAATCGGTAATGGGAAAACGCCAAGAAAAAGAAGACACCATTTTGTTAACTTATCTCTCCATATTGTGATATTTCCAGTTGCTGACGGATGTTCATCGTTAAGACTTTCTTAACCATGTTGTTTTATTTCGCCCTCACCTCGAGTTTTATCCAAACATAATGCCTTATATTCCATTCTTATATTTATTTAATTACACAAAATGGTTCATAACGATAATTACTTCTCTTTACTGTTTATCTTTGTGTAAATTTATTTTTATTTTCTAGAAAAAACTAATTTTACAACGGAAGATACTAAAATTATTTAACCAGCAAAAAACTTTTATTCGTTTGTTTTTAAAAGTATTTTTATATTTCCCGTGTGTAAACAAGGTATATAAGCTTTTAGTTTTTTATTCTTTAAAGATATATCAGTTAGATAGATCTTCACCTAGACAGCGTTGATAAATGTCTGCAATTTTAAAAGTTCTTTTACGGTGTAATACAAATGAAAAACAACGAATTACGATTTACAATTTACTGATAAAATAAGATTTTAGCCAAATTAACAACTAAGCATTTTATTACAACAAAAAAAGGATCTTGACAAATTGTTTCAACCAACAACCAACAGCTCCAACGCCGTGATGGCCCTGATACATTCCTATATTCAGGGCCATCAAGAGATGAGATACGCCAGGACTTCTTTTTTTTTTAAATCGCTATTCAGTTTTGTTATTTTGATACATAATTTCTTTAACCTCCTTGTCGGTAATCGCCATACTTAGAATTTTGTAGGTATAACCACCAAAAACCCTTATAACGGCACTCATGTGTCTGTCTGTCTGTCTGTCTGTCTATACCAGTGATGGCGATGACCTTTTGAGCCTGGTGTGTCAAAATTCGAAAAAAAAAAAAACTAGCTTAACTCGGTTGCCGTGTCACGTCTAGAAAGGCGCAAATAGTCTTTGTTGCTGTGCGCCAAAAAAATTTAACTAATTAACTCACGGCTAGAAATATCCATAATTTTGTGATTTTTGCAGCCCGAATAATAAAAAAAAAAAAAAATAGTTAAAAAAGCTAAAACAAATAATTCTCTTCATTAGTGACTTTTTTGTTGCTGATTTGCATTTGCTAAATCTTCAATTGAAGGTTGGTATTTCGTGCACTTCAAGCCCAAGCAAGCTCTACTAACTTCATTTGTCAGTCGGTTTCTTTTATTGGTTTTAATATTATTTAACGCGTAAAATAAGGTCTCACAAAAGTACGTAGAGGGAAAAATTTTGAATAAATCCATCGCAGGATTCAAAAGATTACACATCGAAGTGCTAATCAGTTCCAAACGCTCCAAATTTCCTGTTCATAGTGGCACTTTTTTTCATTCTCCAACCGATTTCTTTCCAGATTCTCAAGCTTGGACCTCAAGTCGACAAACACTTGAGGTTCGTCCGTAAACGATGCGTGTCACCCGTAACACGCGTGTCATAGATTCGCCATCACTGGTCTATACATTAGAAATTGTAGTCAAGCGGCTTCACATAGAAAGTTGAAATTTGGTATGCTTATAGAACTCTTTGACCCATATATAGGAAAAATACTGAGAGTTAAAAAAAAAACACATCCCCAGGTAAATATAAACAAATATTTAATTAATGAAAAAATAAATATTTTTTTAAAATGAGTGGGGTATCAAATAAAACTTCTTAATGGGTGGATAAACAAGCAAATTTTTATTTTTGAAAAATCAATTTCTTTGATGGGATTTTCGCCAAAAATATGTAAAAGAACTTTTGTCCCCCACCCTATCTTTCAGAGGGGTTGATTAAAAATTCTGAAAAAAATCTTCATAATGTATAATGATAGGAACCGGAATAGTCCAACAGGAATTTTGGGTCAGATTAGTTTTTCGAAAAATATCGATTTTTTTGTCGTTGAAAAAAAAAATTTATTTTTTTAAAATTTATTGTGTGATATCAAAAGAAAGCTCTTAAATCGTAGATTAAGGAACAAAAATTATTTTTTTTAAATTCGTTTCTTTTAACACGATTTTAGTCAAAAATGTGCTTAAAAAGTTCTTGTCCCACCCCTTTTTACCGAAGGGGGTTAAACTAAAAATCTGAAAAAATTATAATTAATGTACATTGATCTGTGCCGGAATTGTATGAGAGGAATTCTTGATCAGATTTCGGTTTTGAAAAATATTGCAGTTTTTGTGTTTTTGACAAAATTAATTATTTTTTTAATTCATAGCTAAATTATGGGAAATTTATATAAAAATAAATCGTTAAAAAAAATTATTGGTAACCTTGGAAACAAAAGCATCACTTTACACACATCAATTCATTTCTCAATTTTTTGAAAAGTTTTACATTACCAACTGTAAAACATGTTGACATATTTATCAGAATGAAAATATTGAAAAAATCTTCACAAAGTTACGAGCTGTGAACAAAAACAAAATAAATAACGTAGATGATGGTAAATTAGAACGTTCGAGGTTATGTCACATTTGAAAACGAAACACAAAGTATATATTTGGAGGTTATGCTACAACTAAACAGTTGGCAATGTCTTAACAGATAAAAATATACCTAGAATTCCCTAAAAAATTGATGAAAATTTGATGAAAAATAGAACTTGTTCTATTTTCAAAATAAATTGATCAATTTTTTTGTCAATTAATTGATCAATAAATTGAAGATATTTTTACACTTTGAACAAATCAATGAATTGAATGTCAACTTTTTCAATTAATTGACCAATAAATTGAATCGTGTAAAACCCACTTTAGACATCCAGCATTCTGTTGACTTCTTACACTTATTAAATACCTACAAAATCCTGAAATGTGTAAAAATTCACACTTCACATCAGTGGCGGCGCTAGCTCTTAAAACATGGGGGGGGCAAAAAAAATTGAGTAAAATTTGGGGGGGCCAGGAAATATTTTTTTATCGTTTACATATGAAAATACATGTAATGACCTAAAAAAAGGTCCTCATTTCTAAAATATATTTTTTTTCAAGCAATTCTAGGGGGGCGAACTGGGGGCCAAGGCAACTTTTAGGGGGTCCGGCCTCCCCCCGGACCCCCCGCTAGCGCCATCACTGCTTCACATAAATTTTTTCGATCATATTGTATTACACGGCACTACTGTAAATGACTACTATATATTTTTATTATTTATGTGGTACATTTTTTTATTTTGCTTGTAGATACAATATTATTAAAGAAATATATTAAATTACAGAAAAGTAATTTAGTTTGTGGGTATAAAATATCAGATCACAAACTAAAAAATTTAGAAAATTCAATAAAAAGAAGTCAAAGTTTGCTTCTTTTCAAAACTACATGATTTGGTTAGCATATATATTACTTCAAATATGTTTGTCGTACAAAACAACAAAAGATACGAATGTATCAGAATCTGATATAGACTATCGATCGTATGGGAAATTTTAACAAACTTTTCTACGTAGACTATAGACTTGAACAGTTAGTGCCTTTATTCAGGTCGACCATACTGGAAAAGTGTTGCGAACGAATGTGGACAAGTTTTTTTTTTTTCTTGGAAAATTAAACTTTGTCCAGGAATAGGATTCAAACTTTTAGAAGTTAAGCAGGAAATAACAAGGATATAGGAAAGGACACAGTTAAAAATAACAGTTCAAACTTACCTTTAGCAATATTTTGCTTATTAAGCTCAGTGCCATAACTAGAATTTTGGGCGCCTATGGCGAAAATAAAAAATTGATGTAAAGTGTAAAGTGTAAATTTTTACACATTTCAGGATTTTGTATATAATTAATAAGTGTAAGAAGAACAGAATTCTGGATTTTTAGGACAATATTTTATTTTTAATCATATCAAAATCAACAGTTTTTTGATAATCATTTTTATTTGTTATTTCAGTACTAAGAGTTACCATTTAATTTTTTTAAAACTAAATTAAAGTAATTTGCAAAAATTTCGTCAAAATAAAACTTATATTAAAAAATCCTCGCAATTTTTATGCATTTCGTATCTAAGTCTTCATTCTTATTTTTTTTCAATTTCTGAAAAGTATTTCTAACTATTAACAATGTGTTATTTGAATTATCAGTATTTTACTACTATAAATGATTTATTCCTCTTTGATACTATAACGCAGGGGTACTCAACCTTTTCATACCTACCGCCCACTTTAGCATCTCTATTGGTAGAAAAATTTTCATACCGCTCACCTTTTGTATAATAATAATAACTTACCAAATACTTTCGCAAAATTTAGCTGCAAAATTCTTTAGAAAACAACTTACTGCATCATCTCTTATTATTAAACACAACAAAAAACACACATGCACCAAAACTTGGCAACGTTGGATGTCACAATGTTTTTAAAACGTCAATTAATTTAAAAAAAAACAGAAAGTAGCCAGCATTAGACAAAACCCCTACAACCCACCAAAAAATTCCTACCGCCCACTAGTGGGCGGTAGGGACCAGGTTGAGTACCATTGCTATAACGTATGATACGGCCAGACTTCAGCGTTATATAGTTGGGGTATACCAGCGTCCCGATCATCCAGGTCGGTCGCTAAAATCTAAATTGGAAAAATATTTATTCCGTAATCGCTGTGAAGTGATCGTCCAACGACTACCAGCTGTCCAGGACAAGGTAGAAGGCCGCCAACCCAGTCTAGAGGTAGATGTGACTGTGCAGAGTGTTCCTGTAAATTTACAACCGTAATACTAAATCTTTTTTTTATATGTAGGAGCTACTGCCCTAAAGTAGATTGCAAGGACATACTGCTAAATCGATTTAATTTATGATAAATTGGAGAAAATTTGATATTCTATTATTAAACTACAATTAAAATATTGTTTTATCTATAGCAACTACACAATTTCTGGATTAATATGAAAAATTAAAAAAAGTCAGTGGTTTTCAAAATTTGGGCCATCTTTTTGTTTGTTTATATTTGGACGAAATTCACATTTAAGAGAAAATTGGCAAGGGAAAAATCGATTGCACTCTGCGTCACCATGCTGTCTTTTAAATTGTGCCGGACATTTACCTAACACCCTGTATATGAGTCGGCAATTTTAATACGTAACAATACCTTAAAAACTAAAATAATTCAAACAATAAGTCGAATCAATATAATAGTAATAACGTATAATAGTAGGCGAAGCTTGCACACATGAACTCTACACATTATATAACATTACATAACGTATATTATCCCGCGTTTAAACTCGATTTTCAGCTGTTATTTTTTCATTATATTTAATTTACAATTTAATTTTTAATTTCAAAATAAGTATACAATGCCTTAGCCAAAAATCCATGACATAATTAGCTACAATGTAGCAATGAAAAATAGTAATTAATTTTGTCAAAAAAAAAAAGCAATATTTTTGGGGTTAAAAGGTGCGGAACAGTATTTTTTTAGTACATTTTGGGAAATAATCGTCTTAAAATAAAGAAATTAAAAGAATATATTTTGTGTACCTTAATATACGTCTTAAGAACTTTTTTTTGATACCACACAATAATTTTTTTTTAAATAATATTGTTTTCAACAATACAAAAATTTGATATTTCCCAAAATCTAATCTGATCAAAAATTTCTGTTGAATTATTTTGGTCCCCATCATTGTACATTATTGATGTATTTTTCAGATTTTTAGATCAACCCCTCTGGGAAATATGGAAAGTCACATAGAAAAACATGATTTTTCAAAATTAAAATGCCATACTGTTAGCAGGCGTTAGTCTCGAAGATGACATTTGAAGAAAAAGAACAATTCTAAGGATATTCACATTTTTGTTTTACTTGTACACCGAAATATGAAGGCACCTTTTGGCATGTTTTTAATACCCTGGTTCTATGTAATATTTGGCTTTAAATCCATAGATTACACGAAAAATGTCGGATAAAAGAAGACAGAATGGTAAAAAAATATTCTAGCCGTAGTAAGAATAGCTGGATGCTTAAAATAATTGATAAGAAAATCGATTTAAGTTAAGAACTAAATCAAAACTTTTGTATGACGCTTCTATTTAATTTTTCAGTGAGTACGAGTGCATCTTTAAAATATCATCAATTTTAAATATTTAAAATCATTTTGTTTGAAAACCATTATTGATTTCATCTCGCTATAAATAATTAAAAATTTCGAAAAAAAAAGGATTATTTATATGTTTCATATATGGCAGATAAAATAAAAAGGAAAAATATTATTTGATATTATAAAAACCACTGAAATTTTTTATATTTTAGTGAATAAATATTTTTATGAAACGATTTATTGGCACGGTAAAATGTTTCTCTGAACACAATTACAAAGTGAAAAAAATAACAATGAAACCAAAACAAAATTGTTGTTTCAAGCACGCAATTCAATAATATAGCCCCCAGAGGAAGAGTGCATATGTGTACATAATTTACAAATACTAAAAAAATAATAATTATTTTTCAGTTGATGATTAGATTATGTTTTCAACTATGGTAGTACATTATACAGTAATGCTTTTGAAAGGGATGTTCGCGAACTTTTTAATTATTATTATTTACATGTTTGGGAGAAGGCAGCTAACATAGCTGTTTATACTCCCGAATATATAAATGTACACACGAGTGATAATTATACATTACAATAGTAAGAAAAAAAAAAAGAAATAAAAAAAATCTAATACTACATTACAGAAAAGCTATAAATAGTATAAATATATAAATTAGCTTGCAAAGATATGAAATTTAAAGCACAAATAACAGTTCTTAACAATTTAAAAAAAATTCACCGAAACAGTCCATCTGCGACATTCCATAAAAAGTCCATCACGTAATTCACTCCGCATAGACAACGCGAACAAAACTTATCTTATAAATATAAGCTCTGTGTCAATTTTGTTCTTAAATGAATTTATATTTCTTGATTCAATAGCTGACACGGAAAGGTTATTCCACCTTAATTCGTAAGTATATCATTCATTCGTGGTTCTTACTTTCAAAGTGAAATACTTGATCTTTTTAATTTCAGCTCCTTCGGAAATTTTATAAAAAAAGTTATTAATGTTAAATATTTCTTAAAAATGCCCCGTATAATCACCATTCTGGAGAAAAAAGAATAAAAATTTGCCATCTGAGCAGTTCCGTCTTTACCATAAGGGCACATGGGGCACGAGCCCAGGGCCTGCGGCTTGATGGGGGCCTCAAAATGCCGAGGTCATCGTTTACACGGAAAAAAGAGGAGCTCAATTTTTAGTGCAATTTTATTACAGTTTTATTACTTTTATTAACAAACCTTGCAAATGAATCGGCAGACTTGAGTATCTCAGCCTTACATACTGTAATACAGTGTTTCTCAAACTTTCGACACTTGCGGACCACTTTCTGAATTCCACGCTAACCGCGGACCACCAACATCAAGAAAAAATGATTTTTTTTGCGAAAAAGCCCATTATTAATACTAATGAAATTTTGTGTTCGCGGACCTCCAAGAACTGACTTGCGAACCACCAGTGTTCCGCGGACCACAGTTTGAGAAACACTGCTGTAATAAAAGCAGACAAATTAGAAGAAATTTTCCCGAATATGGAAGTTGCTGCAAGGATATTCTTTTGCTTAATGGTCACCAATTGTAGTGGAGAGCGCTCATTTTCACGGCTAAAAAGAATAAAAAATGAACGAACGGCTATGTTAGAAGAACGACTTACTAATTTGTCAATCATGTCAAACTTTGAGGACATAATAGAAGATTTTGCACAAAAGAAATCCCGGAAGAAACCGTCATCATTAACGTAAATCCAGTTTTTAAAATAGTAATTACTTCACTTATATTTGATTTGTATAAAGCGAATCATAATAACCAATAAAGTCACTAAATGAAAGTACATACTTATGTTTTTATTCACATTTTTTTTGACTTTCTAAAAGGGTCTCAAACTCTATGTGCCCAAGGGCCCCTGCATAGCCTAAGACGGTCCTGCATCTGGGTCTGCAAGCGACAAATATCCAGTTTTTTCCAAGATTTTCCAAATTCATTGAGTTCCTGAACGACTGTTTTTCGCCACGTATTGGTAGAGCGACCTCTATGTTGATTTCTTTGAGGATTCCATTCCAAAGCCCTAATGACCTTAACCAGGTTTTACTATAGAATGTAGCCAACCTATAGCCACTTTCTAGTTTTTATTACCTCTAAAGTGGGTTTTACATGGTTTAATTTATTGATGAAAAAATTGATTAATTTATTTTGAAAATAGAACAAGTTTTATTTTTCGTCAATTTTTTATGGAATTCTAGGTATATTTTTATCTGTTTAGTTGTAACATAACCTAGAAATGTATAGTTTTTATGTTTTGTTTTCAAATATGACAGAACCGTAAATGTTCTAATTCACCATCATCAAGGTTATTTTGTTTTTGTTTACAGCTCGTAACTTGGTGAAGATTTCTTCAATATTTTCATTTTGATAAATATGTCAACATGTTTTAAAGTTGGTAATGTAAAAATATTCAAAAACATTGACAAATTAATAGATGTGTGTAGAGTTGATCAAATTATTGATCAATGGATTGAACTGTGTAAAACGAACTTAAGATTTCGCGTTGGACGACTTCAAAAATCTCTATTTAAGACTTTACCAATTGATTCGCGTTTTACTGCGGATATTTGTTAACAAAGACTTGAAGTTTGTGCTTTGTGCTTTTATAGGTTTTCAATGTATCGCTGTAGAGGAGGGACTTTACTTTTATGATGAAGATACGGAGCTTGGTGTAGCGTGAAATTTTTTTCGTCTCATATGCGTCTTAGCTTTATAAATATGTGGTGTCATAACTTGTCATAAGTCATAACTATTTAACGACTGGTTCGTGGATTTTTTAACGGCTCAGACAGCGGGCACAAAAATTAATAAATATAACAAATGATTTTTAAGTGCTTCGCAAACACCATGCGGGTTTTAGAGCACTAAACGAAATTGCGATTAACCGGGTAATTTAGTTATTCACTGGTGGACTGGCACACCAGGATACTGGGCAATTTTCCGATGTGATAAGGCCTTTTCAAACTCGCGCCATCAGATTTTGTGAAGATGAAGCTTCTTCACTTGGCACTAGGTAGATCCATAGACATATAGTTCTTAATGCATTGTTCTTCTCCATGTGGTTACAGGGTGACTTCTACGACGGTATCCATGAGGGTGTTTAGTACCATTCTGCAGATATCGTTTACTCCCTTCCGACAAGCATAACCAATGGAATTCAACTTTTTGCCTGGATTTCCAAGTGGATAGGTTTTTGTGCAGTCTATTCCCAAAGATGAGTATTGAGAATATGGTCTGACTAAGTAATGCGAACATTCTGCGAAGACATCTGTTAATAAATACTTGGAGAGCTTGGAGGGAAAACGAACCCATGGGTCCAATTTATTCCAATTTTCCAGGGTCCGTAAATTTTTATAGTCTACCACTGTTAGCATTATATAGGAATAGCTATCGATTTTTTCATAATACTTTGCAATGTTTTAGAGCTTCGCTCATAAATTAGGTCATTTCCTACGAATTGTTCCTTAATTTAGATTGTTGTTATATTTGGTTGAATACGTTGTTATTTTGTAAACGAGCTTTTAACAGATCAACGTAGTGTGTCATTCAATATCTCTTTCCAGGACACAATAAATCTGTAAATTGTAATGCTGTCAATAGTCCTGGTAACTGATTGCGTCACCTCTAGAAGGTACTGTCGGGTTATAGACACTGATTTAACCTTTCCTGACCTGTTCGTTGGCAGGAATGCATTGAAGAAAAAGATCAGAAAGAAAAGCAAAGATTCTCTTTGAAATGTCACTGAAACTCGAAACATCTGTTCCGGTTTCAGTAAATTTTTAACCCCAAGAATAATGTTCCACTCGAAGATAAATCCATGGTAACATTTGCTTTATTATTTTTTGGTTTTAGATTTTACTTATCTAGTTTTAGAAAAATAGAAATACAGTTGTCTGTTCTTACACAGGGGTGTTCAAAAATTCTATTCTATCTTTTACTACAGTTTATCGAAGAATTTAATATTTAATAATTGTTAATATAAATATTACAATAACGAATTACAATAACGAATATTGTAAATTTTCACTATTTTTATTTAATAACTGCTCACTAGTTTCAGCTTTCGCAATTTTCGTGAACACAGTAATTTCAATTGTTCCTTCATATTTGTTGTAATTTAATAAATATTAAACACATTTTTACAACAACCATTTCAGAAATAGTTGGCAAATAGTTACTGTTGTATCAATCTAACATTTATTTCCTCAGATTTTCTGGATGACCGACTTTAAAGTAGTGGAAACCATTCAACCATCAGTGTATTTTTTAGAGAAAAAATCTGCAAAAGAAAATAAATGAGATTTTACCTTTTATATTTCTAATTAAATTATATATCTCAAAGATCTGTGAACTTGATATTCTTAATATAAAATAAATGGAAACAAATTGTTACGACCCATTTAAGAAATTCATTTTTTTCTACCCTGTGGCGATTTTGTTCTTCTTCACAAGATCAATAAACCATCCTTGAATTAAAAAAATATTATTCTTAATTTAAGCCATAACACCCGTAAATTTTAACATGTTGTTTATGATATAAATATATTCCCAAATGTAAATTTTGAGTAAATATATTCAAATAAATTCATCCTTTTACAATTTTCGAGTATAAATTTAGTTAATATAGTCATAATCATCAGTAACTTTATGAATTTATTTCATTTGTGTTCTAGACTGAAACTGCTACTGGAGTAACAGTATTATATGGAACTTCCAAAAGTTAAACAATGGAGAAACCTGGACAGAGAGAACTTGGAAGGTTGGAACTTAATATTTCTCCATGATACAGTGGCTGCCAAAGATTTTAAATTAAAAATTAGATAGTAATACCTGTCAACTAAAAAATTGATGTGAAGTGTGAATTTTCACACATTTCAATAATCGTAGATAGAACCCGGCGATCTTAAGCTGGCCGTTGAGAGACTGTACTGCGCAGAGGACGACAGTATGATGAGTGAGTGTGTCATAAGTTGTGGCATCCGAGTAAAGTCGAAAAAAAAACAAAAGATTGATTTTTTAACGCTTAAGCGCTTCCCAGTTAGCTTTTAAAATTCATTTTTAGGGTTTTGTAGGTATGGACCAAAATACCGTCAATTTGTCGTTTGTCCGTCTGTCTGTCCGGTAAAAATTGTAGCCAAACAGCTAAACCTAGGGAGTTGTAATTTAGTATGCTTATACAACTCTTTGATCCGCACTTAGAACATCTAAAAAACATATATCCCCCTAAAAATATAAACAAATATATGCTCATCGAAAAAAAAATTTTTTTTTTTAAATTCTGGGTTTCAAATGAAATCCCTTAGTACGTGGATTAACGATCAACATTTTATTTTTGCAAAATAAATTATTTTGATGCGATTTTTGTCAAAATTGTGCAAAAAATTTTTGTCCCACACCCCGTAGCCTAAATGATTTAAACTAAAAATCTTAAAAAATTCTAAGTAATTTACATTGGTGTGAACCGGAATAAAACAACATTTTTGATCAGATTATGTTTTCGGAAAATAACGCATTTTTTGTGTTTCTTGGTTGACGATGTACAAAAGTTATAGTTATGTAACACACTATACTAGAAGGCGTATCCTGATCTAATGGTTAGCTTGCTCGCTTGCTACGCAGCAAACTAGAGTTCGCTCCCGGGCAGAGGAGACAATTTTATTTTTTTATTTTTTTTTCCATTTTTATTTTGTTTAAATTATTTTGTCAAAAGTCTAGTTATATTTCGGCGTATGTTGCATTTAATTTTTAAGAGAATAAATTTAATAACCTGAACCATAGTTTTTACAGACTTAATATAATATATAGTTAAATAAAGTAATTACTTCTTAAATAATTATTTTGTAAAGCTAATAACAGTAAGTAAATAAAATTTAAACTAGCATTTCACTTGAATTTCCTTTGTTCTCTGAAAAATTCCTGCGGGAAAATCTTTCTTTTGCAAATTACCAGTAACTTGAACGTTAAAGAAAATGTGAAAAGAGGATTGTGCCGCAGGACATAATTGTAAGAATGGTTGCGGACACACAGGAGACTTTTAGCTCTGGCAACTAATTGCTCAGAGCAAGAGTCATTTATGACTGTGTTTCGTGAATACTCGCCAATTAAATAAGTTACACAAATATCTATATATTACAGGATATAAGGGAACTGGGATACTAAGCAAATAATTAAAAATATTATTTATAAATACAAATTAAAATTCCACAGTTTTTAGAAAACATATTTTATTGGTAATTTAATCAAGATATCCATAATTTATTTGCTGATTTCAAATAGATGTACGACAGTATTCTGCCTGTAGAATTGTGTAATTCCATATACGAATTAGTTATTCCTAAAAAGTTAATCAATCTCCCAAAGATGTGTATGGACGGTTCTAAAGGTAGAGAAATCGGAATAGAATTTTCGGACTTGTTCGATGTTAGTCACGGTTCAAGGACTAAGCAACAGGAGGGGCTATCAAAGTTTAAATCAAAAAATACAAAAGCTTACGGTTATACAGTTTTGATTTCATGCAGTATGTCAAAAACTTCTACTAACTATGCATACAGTTTTGTGGTCGAATTTTGGTATGGTGCTGGGACAGTGTCCTCCTAAAACAAAAAGAATCTGAATTTAAAATCTCATTTATGCTTAAAAATTGCAATAAACTAGCTAAATATATCTACATATATTTATTTTTATTATTTCTAATTCAAAGATTTTTCATTTGTGTTAGATTTTAAAAATTTAGATCTAGAAAACAATGCTGTGGACACTACCTCGGAATGTCCTGAGACACAGTGTTGCCACATGCGAATTCTAACGTATTTATCTACGCAAGTAATAAAAATGAACTGGAATGAGCAACAGCGGCGAGTTTTAACGTGTTTGTGTTAGTGAATTTAGGCCGGCAGCCTTAGATTAATCAGACGTGTAACTGGATACTGTGCGTTATATTAAAACTAACGTGTTTAACTATGAGACTATTTTATTAATAAAAAATATTGGTCCACATTGGCCAAAAGTGAATATTTCACAATCGAACAAAAATGGAAACATTAATAGAAAGTTCAGTAAAAAACAATGGTAAGAATTTATAATGGGGCACCCAATGCTACAATTTTTTTAACGACCGATGATTGATCTATCTGTAGCTCGGAGCTTAATAGAAAAATATATATAATAAAAATTTATTCAGTTTCAAGTCAAACTTCAAAGTATAATCATTTTTAATGTTATTATGGTCGACTTAGGTCATCAAATTTTTTTACCAACTTACACCTCGCATTTTTGTGAAATATGGTGTTCCTCTACCTTGATACATTGTGTATATGAATTCTAAATATGTTTCACAGGCCAGATTGAGTTGGATTGGGGTAAAATTTAATCATTAATTCAGTAATTAAAAATCACAGAGGACGGGTGGGCGAAATTCTGCAAATCATTTGAGAACGTGGAGAAGAAATTTTGAAAATCAATTAAGGAAAGGGGGAGTGGAGAAATTCCAAAAAATTTTTGAGGAAGGGGGAGGGTGATTCTAAAATAAAAACAAGGGGCAGAAATTTCATGCGAGCCGTTTAAAACTTATTGTTGAGCCAGATTAGGCCCGCGGGCCGTACGCTGGACGTCATTGCAATATATGGATCAAAAAGTCCCCCCCCCCAAATATTTTACCCACCAGTCGCTACTGTATTTGATCATACGTGCGACACAGATTGGGAGAACTGGAAAACCTTAACCAAAGAGAGAATCTATAGGTAAAATCTCTATCTAGATTATAATACATCATTAATGATGTCATGACGAAGAAGAAGGGCAATGAAGGGCTAGCCCGGCAGATCAGTTCCGTCGCAGATAGAGGGATCGGGCCCGTTGGACCGGATCCTCTGTAAGGAACGCTCGTGTATGACAGACTAAAATTTAGAGTAAAGTAAATTTGGCTTTTTTGCTATGTGGTCATATCTGTACTTACTGTAATAAATATTATTTTGATTTATTCTTGCGCCTTTTGAATCAGTTCTTCGTGCGACACAGGACGTGGAAAAGTGGGAAACTTTAATCAAAGAGAGAATCTATAGGTAAATCCCCCAAATAGATCACAATACATCATCAATGCTGTTACGACGAAGAAGAAGGGCAATTAAGGACAATTGAAGGACAATTAATGCATTAGTGTTACCAAAACAATGCAATTTTCCATTCAGTACGCTGCTTTTGAGAGATAAAGGCTTAGATTATGACAATTACAAGACAAAGGAAACACTGCTCAATAATCTGAACGATGTTATCAATTTTTAAAATAAAATTCTCGAATAGTAACAATGTATGTAAAGTATACAATGTATAAAGCAAACGTAAAACAAATTTGTCATTGTCAAACTAAACCTGTGATCTGGGTTTTAAAATGCAATACCCTTAAAGCTCTTTAAAAACGTCCTGCGAGGTTTAAATCTACCATGAAAGTATAATTTGCTCTGATTATTTAGTTTTAACTTTTCAAAATGTACAACAAGGGAAAAATTAGAAGTTTTAAGTTTACATTTTTTAATTAAATTATTGTTTAAGTAGATTTAAAAGTTATAGGCTTGAATAATTAAAATTCAATTGTTAAAAATGAGACTAAAAAATTAATAATATTCCCAGGGCTGGCATGGCTCATAAGCGACCGGGATAATCACTCAAGGCCCTGCCTCGCGGTATACACAGGACAATTATTAGTTATTTTAGGTAATTTTCTGAATATCTACTTCCTGTCTTCAATTCAATTTTGGAACAAAAATTTCCACCTCTCCTTCTTTAGAATATTAGATATTTCACCCGCGCCCTCGATGAATACATAGAATACGGTAAATAAGAAAGTTATTGGCCATTCATTATTTTATAGAGACTATTTATATTTATAAAATTGGAGGCCATATCTCTTTTCTTTTATTTTTGCGGCCTCATATTTGGTTTCTACACGTTTCAGATGGTTGTTCGCGAAGAAATCCGCAAAAATATCAATTTTCTGTTTACCTGTCCGAGATTCACGCAAAAAGGGCTGGACATATTTTCACGTTACTAGGTATGATGATAGAGTAAAACCAGAATTCGAACATAGGCTATAAGGCATCTCAAAATTTTTATTCTGGGGGGGGGGGGGTTGTTAAAACTGTTTAGTTTTGGCTGAACAGAAACATGTATATAATAAAAATTGTTTATAAAAAGAAATCAAATATTTTTTGTTCAATGCATTTTTTCAATTAGATAAATATTTGAGGAGGTATGGAGGAGCATCTTATAATTAAAATCAACCTATATCTCTCTTATTATTGACAACAGCAATACAAACATAGTTTATAATAAGAAAACAAATCTTTAATTGTTATGCATTTTTTCATTTAGATGAATATTTGGGGAGTTATTGGGGGACACCCTAAAGCTAAACTTTTGAAACATCTCCCTTATTATTGACTTAACAGCAAAAATGTTTATGATGAAAATTATTTACGAGGTGTGAGCAAATTGAGTGGTAAATATTTACCTCCCAAATTGTTTATAATATTTTTAACACTCTCAGTTATTTTTGATTCAGTGGCGGATCAAGCCTTCGCCGGGCCCAAGACATTTTCGGGCCCCCAACCTATGATTTACGGGCCCTCAACCTATGTTTTACGGGCACTCAACCTAGAGGCGTTCAAGTGAAGAGCAAAAAAAAAAAAAAAGAGACTTCACCTCCCAAATCCAAGTGAAGAGCAAAAAAAAAAGGTCCTCACCTCCCAAATCCAAGTGAAGAGCAAAAAAAAAAGGACTTCACCTCCCAAATCCAAGTGAAGAGCAAAAAAAAGACCTCACCTCCCAAATCCGGGCCCTTGAAAATTACGGGCCCAAGACAAATGTCTTTTTTGTCTCATGCGAAGATCCGTCACTGTTTTGATTGCATAGTTTCTTTTTGATTAATTAATTTTAGATATTTGAATAAAATATCAGTATGTCTGTGGCCGGTTGCTATGGTTTTCATCAAACAAAGCGTGAATATTAAAAGCGTTGTGTCAAAAATTTGTAAAATGAATTTGAACAAAAGTGAAAGAGAAATGGGAATTGATGAGCCTGTAAACGCTGCATGTTTCTTCCTCCTGCCGGAGAAATCGAAGGGACGTTACCAGATGGCATAAATACTTAAGTTTTGTTTCATTTTTTTCACTTACTTCTCCGGGGGAGGTAAATTTTTACTTACATCCCGTTGTTAATAGTAACCAAAGCTTCCTCGGTAATGTCTATCTACTTCCATCAAATCAATGTCATAACAATGTACTTACTGTGTAGAGAGTAGAAAAATATTTTTTGTTGTATATGTAATTGTTGTTTCGTAAAAATTTGTATGAATTATAGTTGATAGATAATGGGATAATCGAACCAGTTATAAAATAAAACAAAATTTATTAACTGCGCTTACGTTTCGATTTAATTTAAATCTTCATCAGAGCTCAAAGATATGATAAACTTACCAAGTCATTAATTCTATATATCTTTGTAGCTCTGATAAATTAAATCGAAACGTAAGCGTTAATAAATTTTGTTTTATTTTCTGACTGGTCCGAATCCCATTACCTATTAACTATAATTACTATTTAAAGACGTAATTAATCTAATTAAGATTTGTATGAATGTTATTGTAAATGATTTATCAACTTGAAACACCAGATTTATTTAAAATTACCGGGTATCATTACATACACGTACATAGAGACATCTATGGTAGCTCGTTTCATTTTATTCAGTGTCTGTTCTGTAATTTCAACTTTACCATTAAATAAGCTTTTAATATAGCTTCCAAAAAACCATTCTATTACGTTGAAGTGTTTGTGAAATATAAGATCTTGCGCAGGCTTCGTAAGTGGGTAGTTCTTGCAGTGAAACCCGATTGTTGGTGACACCGCATGTTGGTTTTTTGTCGCTGATCGCAAATCCAATTTCTTGTCCAACCGACACCTTACCGAGAGCACGCATTTACTTTCTGAACTCGAATTCACATACATTCCGATAATACCGACATATATTACATATATGAAAGTTGATATTTCATTGGATATACGGAAGTTTTTACCTTACAACCAAAAATTCTTGTTTAAACTTGGTTTTTTTCATAAATAATGATTGGAATATTTATTTTTTCAACGAAACAAAAGGTAGTATAGTTAGCTAAAATTTTTAGCGCACAGCAACAAAGACTATTTGCGCCTGAAAAGGTAGTATACAGTATACAGTAGACGACAAGATTTGGGAAGGAAGTTTAGCTTACAAAATATTTAACGAATATTGCTATACACAATATTGGTACTGTGTGGTATCGTTTGAGTTGTGGTGTTACGGAAGAATGCTCAAGATGCTTTGGGTGGAGTCACAAATGAAGAGGTGTTTCGGAAGATTGGGGAGAGACAATCAGTGAATTCAATACGTCAGTCTCATTATCCGTTAGAAAACTATCTGATAAATAGATCTGTATTGAAAGACGGGATGACATTTACTCAACACAGAAAGTATCACATAACCTTATCTGTCAGATAGATACCTAGAGGTTTACCTGAAGGTGGAAAGACTGGGCCTTAGTGTCATAATGATACTCATTATATCACTCAACTCGGTGTCATAATGACACTCAAAATGCAAAATAAAAAAATATAATAATTTTCGGCGTCTCAACAAAATTACCCTGCCAAAAATCACTGGTACGCCTGTCATAGAATACCTTTCCTATACCGTAGCTGACTTTTCCTGAAACAATATTATTATTTTTTTTATATCTAATGAAGCTGAAACTTTTTTCAAAATTTTAGTGATTAAATTTGGAGCAACCTATGATAATATCATTAATAAAATACCTTTAGAAGAACTTTTAATTATCTTTAGGAGTTAATGAATTACAGTTTAAAATTCATCGTTTAGTTAAATTAACTTGAAACTTCAGACAACTTTGAAAAATCACAAAAATAATAGCTAAATTGAATTTTTCTTTGAAAATGCAATGATGTTATAACGGATTATATTTTATACGTCAGCGTTCAAAGTGTGGTCGACCATGCATATGATTAGATATGAGAATAAATCAACTAAATGTAAATACAATATCAAGTCAACTGAACTGCTATGGCTGATAATTATTTTTAACTTCAATATTTGTTTGCCTAGATTTAATTTCCAAATTAAAAAGATTGATATATCTGATTCAATATATAATCAAAAATTTAATTCAAGGTGCTAATTCATATAACATAACACTAGTGTATTAGTGCAGAACGCCGGTTAAGAACCACTGTTCTAGCTAAAGTTCCTTTCTTTTGTTGAACCGGAACTAAACGGGAGTTTCGTTTTGTGAAGTTTCCACGAAAATCGAGCTTACCTAGGTTATTTCATGTTTCATGTTAGCATTTATTTTAAAGTGATATTTATTATAAAAAATGTATGTGAAGTGTGAATTTTTCCACATTTCAGAGCTTTGTAGGTATTTAATGAGTGATGAAGCCAACATAATGCTGGATGTCCAGAAATATTTGTTCTATGATCACATCAAAATCAACAGTTTTTTGATAATCACTTTTATTAAATATTTGAGTATTAAGAATTTCCATTTCATTTATTTAAATAAAATTTAAATAACTTGCGGATATTACCCAGAGGGGGACCGGGGGCAAAAGAAAAAGGGAAATACCAAATTTTTTAATTTTTTATCACCGGTCTTAGGTAAATATATGTATTTATAAATAGAGAGATGAGGACATTTTTTTTTTAGGTCATCACTTGTACTTCAGAAGCGATGAGCTTTTCTTTATATCATCACTTTTTTAGAAATGAGAATAATTTTAAATAATTTTGTATTCCGCCCCCCCCCAAATTCCAGGGTGCGCCACTGATCCCAGCGTTTTTTCTGCATTTGTTTTGTATTCGAGTCTTCATTAAATTAATAAAAAATATATTGAAAAATAGCCTCATTTTTCAATTTCAGAAATGTGTTTTTCATTATTAACAATATGTTATTTGATTTATAAATATTTCACTACTGTAAATGATTTATTCCTCTTTGATACCTTAAAAAAAACTAAAGTAAATCAAACAATAGTTTGAATCATGATAATAGAAGGCGGAGTCTACTGAACACTACACACTACTCTCTATATACATGAACTCGGTTCTCAGCTGTTAATTTTTTTTTTTATTATATTTTTTATTAAAAATAAAAGACACACTTAGCCATAAACATAAAAAGTCCATAACATTATAAGCCATAATTTAGCTGTAAATTAAAAAAATAATTAATTATTGTGGAAAGCACAAAACTTGCAATATTTTCCAAAAGGAAGTCTTATCAAAAATTCCTCTCCTAAGTTTCCGGTTTAGATCAATGTACATGCCTCCGATTTTTTTAGATATTTAGTTAACTCCTTTGGGTTAACGGATGCGGGACAGTTATTAATTTTTAGAACTTGACAAATATCGTGTTTAATAAAAATTTCCCATTTATTTATTTATTTTTTATTAAAATATTTGTAAAAATTATTATATTTTTGACATAAGTCATTCGTTTCCATGGTGGAATTTTAAATTTTCACATACCAAACATGAAATAACCCAAGCAAGGTCCCTTCTCGTGACAACCCACAAGAATGAAATTCCCATTTAGTTCCGCCTAAACGTTGGAAATAGCCTACAGATAGCTATTCTGATTGATAATAATATTTTACGATTTTTTTATGTTGTTATTAGTAGCGTTATGTTAAACAAAGAGGGACATACACGCGACTCTTACAAATAAAAGAGAGATAGATACAACTGTAAAAATAAATGACAATTGTGAAAATTTTGTACCGTAAAATGTGCGATAAAAGCCCAATAAGCGCAAATTTCAATATTTCCGAAAAAAGGCAACTTATAAGTCTTGTGTTAAAATGTAAAAATGTTATAAAAAAAAAAATTGATGTGAAGTGTGAATTTTCACACATTTCAGGGTTTTGCAGGTATTTAGTAAGTGAATGATGATTATTTGGGGTGCCAAAACAAATTTTATGTTAAAATATTTTTTTTTGTTAATTTTAATTCGAACGCCTAATACCATTATTTAGGTTTCTAAATATGTGCAGATTTTTTTTTTTTTATATATACCAATGTTCATTAGGAATTTTAAAAATTGCGCCTATGGCTTCCATTGGTTGTTATAAGTTCCGCCCCTCTGATTTCGTATACATTGAAACAGAATTAAATTATAATTTAAACAATTTCCACTGGTTATTAAATTTACGCTTTTAAAAATTAAATGCAACATTTGCCAAAATATAACTAGAATTTTGAAAAAAATAATTTAAACAATATAAAAATTAAAAAAAAAAACAAAAAATAATATTGTCTCTTCTCGCAGGGTTCGATCCCTTTCGGATCGAGTTACTTGGGTGAAAAGTCAGCGACAAAACCACTACACCAGCATACACGTTCCAGTGTAGCGTGTTACAAAGCTATAACTTGTGTACATTAGCCAAAAATCACAAAAAATTTGTTTTTTTCCAAAAACGTAATTTGATCAAAAATTCCTGTTGTACTATTCCGGTTCACACCAATGTACATTACTTAGAATTTTTTCGTTTGTATTTTTAGGGGGATATGTTTTTAGATGTTTTAGTATTTTTCTTATGTGCGGATCAAAGAGTTGTATAAGAATGCCAAATTTCAACTCTCTAGGTTTAGCCGTTTGGCTACAATTTTTACCGAACAGACAGACAGACAGACAGACAGACATACATACAGACAGACGACAAAATGAGGGTATAAGGGTTTTTTGGTCATACCTACAAAACTCTAATAAAGCTACTGACGCTGTAAATCTAAAAGATAAACAAGGGGCCTGGGAAAAATATTATGTTTAATGCATCCTGAAAATTAAATACGACGATTTAAAATTAGTCAAAGATCCTCATATATTTTAAAAGTGATGACTTGAACTTCAATTACGGCGCAGTTTTTTTTATTCGCCATAGGCGCCAAAAAAAACACGTTACGTCTCTGGGCATTATTTAAACACTTATGCAATATATGATATTTTCGTATTTTTGTTATTGTGGTCACGAGTTCTTAACTCGCCTGAGACAAAACCAATCTGATTATACGCACTCAATATGTCATTCAAGTCCTATGAGGATTAAAAAAGTAAGGATATATCGATGGACATCTAGCAGTTTGTAACGTTGAAAAACGCGAAAAAAGAGATATTTCTCATTCGTAGACGAACAGAATAATAAACAGACATGATGAATTGATTAGAATAGTCTAGGGACAAGGAAAAACTTTTATACTAAATTTAGTTTATTTCAAGATTTCAACAGTATTTCTGAATAAGAAAATATTAAATGTATAAACAAAAATATGAAGAACTTCGATATTCTACACAGTATGCCAGATCCACGAAAATCAGAATTTTCAAATCCAACGTTTTACCAGTACTGGTCTATAGTTGCGAAACATGGGAAATTACGCCTACTAAACAGAGTCCACAAGTTTCTTATACAAAACTAAAATTACGCAAACACCCTATTTGTATTGCATATAGGATTTTATAGGATTTTCACCAAAAATATGTCAAAAATCTTTTGCCCCCTCCCCTAAGAATCTAAGAATCTGAAAAACTCAATGTACAATGATTGAAACCAGAGTTTAAGGAATTTTCGATTAGAATAGTTTTTCAAAAAATTTCGATTTTTTGGTGTCGTTAAAAAAATAATTATTATTGTTATCCTTAGATCTTAAGACATAGATTAAAGAAAGAAAAGTAGTTTTTTACTTATTTATTTATTTTTATTTATTTTTTTTATTTTATTTTTATTTTATTTTATTTTCCATTACATCTGTCCAACAGAATTAACCAATAAATGGACAGGTACAAATTAAGCTAAACATATAAATATGATAAACACAGCAATAATTAATAATTTACAAAAATCAAGAGAATAAAGATTATCTTAAAGTAACAAAACAAATATATACATATATAAATATTTTTTAAAAAATAGCATATAAACATAATAGAGTAAAGAGAAATGATACAGAAATTCAAAAAAGATTTACAACAGATTCATTTAGAATATAATTTGAGCACATACGGTTTATGGGAGATTTGAGAAATAAATTGGAATGAGTTTGAGGAAGGTAGAAAAGAGATGGATTTCTGGTACGGAGAATAGGGGTGTGAAAATTAAGTTGTTGTAAAGATATGGGATTGTCGACCTTGCCAGAAATAAGTTTTTTTGAGTAATTTAATGAATTCAAGTCCCGACGTTCACTTAAAGTTTTCATTGAAAATAGATGAATAAGTGTATTATATGGAAAGTCAAGTGGGGGATAGGAGCCCATGATTTTATAGTAGATGAATTTTAAAAACTTGAACTGAATTTTTTCAATAACCTTTTTCTGGACATCGTAAATAGGATTCCAAATTAGAGAGCAGTACTCTAGTTTAGATCGTACGAAAGAAAAATATAGTGTGAAGATTACACTGATGTCAGAGAAGGTGCGAGAGTTGCGAATTTTATTTAAGAATGACATAAAAAATCAAAATATAAAGAAAATGGTATTTACCTTAACCAAGAAATATTTATTGTAAGTATGATTTACAAAGCTTAAATAAAACGGCCAAAAAGAACGATTCAAAAGATGAAAGTAACTAGATTGCCAAATCTAGTTCCGCCTAATCGTTTGGAATAGCCTATAAGTGATAACTAGAGTTGGAAATACAGAAAGCAATTCATCCTGGTGAATATTAAGAGGATAATATTATCCCATTGATAGTTATTCTTATAGAAAACTGCACAGCGGAAATGCCGGGCCTAAAACTGTTTTCCCATATTTATTTGCTAGGGACACATTTAGAACGAACACCGAATATAATATAATCTAATATGGTATAATGGCTTTACTCGAGTACGCAATATTGCTTTAAGTGTTGGACGGTCACACGGATGGAATAGTTACTGTTTCTGACAAGATGTTAGTTATTCGCGGTAACCTTCAGACAATTACATAACCTGTTCATAGCAAGTCAATCGTGTTTGAAGATTACAGCAAAAACTCCACGACAGAACATGCGCGTTGTTAGTTTCGTTGAATTTAATTAATAAACTGAGTTCTCCCGCTTAAATTTACTACACCGTGATTGCAATCTTATCAGTCAGCTAAATTTAGCATTAGCGGTGACAAGAATATATAACACTTGTCAAGTCGGACATGAGCTAAGGTATATTTTAAATAAATAAATAGATAAATAAGTAACAGGTCTAAACACAATAAAATTTTGGTTGCTTTCTGTTTGACGCTTATGGCTGGAGCCACATTCGTCAAAGCCTCGGTACGTCTCTGATAATGGTAAAATAGATTCTACACGTTTGAGAAATTTTGTATTATGAATCTTTTGTTCGGATCTAGCGCTCGAGGATTCATTTGTCATGTTTCTTTTGTTTTCATAAATTTTTATGAAACTATTTTTAAAATTGTAATCTTGATTTAGTTGAAATCTTTAGAGGATTCACATTTGTCAACTTATTTTTTAAAGTAACAGAGGATTATATTTAAAGTTATAGATTGCCAAGCCCTTTTTTATAGTCGAACTGACATTAAAGCTATCAGCAAACGCATCAAAAATATAATTAAACTAGCACATATGTAAACCACCATGTAAACTAGTATAGCCAGTAGATTTAGTAGCTGAGACAACCAAAGATTTAAAAAAAAGTTCTGTTTCATAACAGATTAATAAACAATATATAAAAACCATCTTTATAAAAAATAATATCTTAAATGAGGTTAAGCTCTCCATAAAATCACCTACGCCTTTATCAAGACTTCAGAAAAAAATTAATTATTCTGACCGACTTTACTAATCATAAAATATGGTATTTTCCGTGAAATGCGTAAAAATATAGGTTTTGAATTGGAAACATAAGTATCTTTGCGTAGTTCATCTGATAGTGTTCTTGTGTTAAAAGACTTCCGGTTTCACTGCTTCCTTTTTGTAGTAGTATCGCGTTTCTCTCGGTTATAATACCTCTAATAGCTCAACTAATGTACATCCTTTTATATCAGACGAGTCAATAATAATCTTGTCAAATTAAGTAACAGTTTGTGTGTTATTATTCTCATGAAGGAAGGGAAACAGATAAAGAGGAAGATATTGTATAGGGAAGAAGCGAAACATTAGAAGAAAGAAATAAATAGAAAGGTAAAAAGATATGAAACAAAATATCTATACTCCGTTCAACAGTTATAATACAGTATTACTTTTATGGGAAACGAGAGCAGTGTTATCAAATGTTATAAAAGTGTCAAATATGTCAATGAACCTAAAACAATACGCGGAATTATATATTCTTTTGTTATTAATTAAATGGAAAAAGTATCAGGCAAAAGTGTAAATATATGAAAGTAAAGGCTTGTAGTGACTGTCAATAAAATCAATGTTCTATTAACTGTCAAACCAAACTTGTCGAACATTATTGTAAATATATACTCTGAGGTGTAATTTGATTCATGTTATACAGTATGTTCAGTAATTCAGTAGTTTATATAGTTGGCACGTGGAACAAGTATGAGACTGTTTATTATTGCCAGGAAGAAAGGACAACAAATCAAATACAAAGTTCAGTCCTAGAACCAAAGTTAAACTTTGTGAGTAAAGTTTACAGGCGCATACTCAGAACTTGTCAGAACTGTGACGCTGTATCAAGACAAGTTCACAACACTGAAAATGCAGTAATAAAAGAAAAACGGACTGTAGTTTACCATAGTTTTTGCTAGTGTAAATAAGCTTTTTTACGGCAGGAAAATATAGAGAAACAAGATTATAGAAAAGAAAGATTTTATATCTGCCTCTTCCTGCCTCTCTATTAAATTCTAATCAAACGCGCCCAATAATACACCGTAAATCCAGGGTGTCACATTAAGAAGTGAAGCTGCTATATAATAGTTTTCTTTCTAACTTTCCTAGTTAGATATTAGCGAATTTACATTTGTTTCGGTTACTTCACACACAGTGGCAATCTGTAAGTTTAAGAGAAAATTTATAAAATTTCTGTTATAATTTTTTGTTCCAACCATCGGTTTTTATACCGTTCATTGTACTAACTTTGTACGATTACAGATATTACGTTCGGCACATGCGTGAGCGATACATCGTTTGTGAATTGGAAGTGTAGTTGGAACGTTTTTTGACGCGTTAGAATGGAAAGTGAAGCTGGATTATACATTCGGAATCATAACCTACATTTTCCTAACGGACATTAGCCGTGTAAGACGGTATTTAGAAATTTGTTCAAGAATAGTAGCGTTTTCAGGGGGGGTCACGTTTGTTGTAAATTATTTAAGCCAGTTCAACACTAATTATGGTAAGGAACAGTATGGAAAACCGTATTAAAACTAAAAGGAACTATGGAATATAGCGTTAAATACAGAAAAATATGAAATAAATTGGAAGCTTATTCAGATGCAGACTGGGGAACTTGCATAAATGATAGAAAATCATATACAGGATGTTTTTTTTGGGCAAGAACATCAAATAGTTGGCAAATTTGAAAACGGTAGCTCTTTCAAGTACTGAAGCAGAATACATGGCATAAATGAGGCTAAGGAAATGATAAATTTAAAAAATATTTTACAAGAATTAAAAATGAACCAAAACAACTTAAAAATATATTGTGTTAATTTTAGGGCAGGGCAGGACTAGCCAACAATAATGTTATAATAAGCATATCGATTTAAAAACATCATTCTATTAGAAAAGCTATTCAAATGGAATAATGATTATACTGAAAATTTAGATTTTGATAGTTTGCATCTTTTTCATCTTTGAAATTTTACGTCATGTTGGTATTACAAAAATAATTAAAAATGTCACATTATTAATATGTCATACATTTGACATTTGTTGCGTAGAAGTTTGGTCCGTGTTAACCACGAGCTTATTTTCCCCCTAATAACTCACAAAACACGTTTTTAAGGAACACATTTGTCAATCGCAAGAAAAAATATTTGTTTTTGAGCACCCTTAAGAAAAAAAAAATGTTTCTTACAACCCCCCCCCCCCCAGGATGCGCGGTTGGGTTACCTGCAAGATGCTTATTAATATCACAACAATTCGGCTATCGAAATGCATACTGTATAGCTTGGTCGACTAACAAATCATATTGTCACGTGGGTGGTTATATTAAAAGGCAACTCTTGGTTTCAACAATTCAATTTATTGAATATACAGTGGAACCTCGGTATACGTCCTTAATCCGTTCCAGATCATTAGACTTATACCAAATAGGACGTATACCGAACGTATTTTTCCCATAAGAAATATAGGGAAAATGATTAATCCGTCCCACGAAAAAAATCATATTTTTATTGGCATATTATACATTGACGTGGTTGTATAAAATAATTTAAACACTGCTTAGTACTAAAATAGATAAATGTGGAATTTGGATTAAAACAATGATAAATTTAAAAAAAAAGTTCGTCATATTCCAAACGAAGGTCGTATACTAAGCAAAACGTTTCGCGTCCAAACAGGTTGTATACCAAGTTGGACTTATTCCAGAGCAGACGTATACCGAGGTTCCACTGTATATCACATTTACAATGTTTTACTGTTGTCAATGTAATTGTATGAATCTGTCCATGGAATTGGGGAAGTCTTCGGTCTACCCCGTGTTGGCCAGGATCGGCTTGGACCTATCTCCAAGGCGGATGCTACCCATCAGGGAGTCGAGGAGCCTGGAGAAGCCTTCTGTCACTCACATGGTACTGCTTGCTTGGCTCACCTGCTGTATGGGTATACGGTGTCGTTCTCTCGGTCGTCACCGTGTGGACTGGAACTTGTAGAAGAGTTGGCTAGGTTCCTCCGCCGGATCCCATGCGACGTCCATGTACAGATACTACTGATTGACCTAGTTCCAATATTCATTCGTCATGACAAATATTTCTTTATTGTGAAAATGCAGCGTATGCATTTCGTAATCAGGTATAATATGCCAGACGCTGACAAATAGTATTTTAATCAAACAGCTGAACGTCACAATGTCTAGATGTCACAATCCTAACCTAGAATTACCTTTGTGACAATATTGTCACGTGGGTGGTTTGATTGAAAGTCAACTCCTGGTTTTAACAATACAATTTATTAAATATGTATATCACATTTACAATATATGGTTTGAATTTGTCCATGGAGTTGGGGAAGTCTTCGGTCCACCCCGTGTTGGTCAGGGTCGGCTTGGACCTATCTCCGAGGCGGGGGCTACCCATCCGGGAGTCGAGAAGCCTGGAGAAGTCTTCTTTCACTCACATGGTGACTGCTTGCTTGGCTTCACCAGCGGTACAAGTATTTGGCGTCGGTGTCTTGGTCGTCACCGTGTGGACTAGTACGTGTAGAGGAGTTGGCTACGTTCCTCTGCCTCAATACTCTCGACATCTCTCTATTTTGTACCGAAGGTTTAACCCAGTTCCAATATTCATTCGTCATGATAAATATTTCCTCATTACGAAAATGCGGCGTATGCATTTCGTAATCAGGCCACATACGTCAGACGCTGACAAATAGTTTTTTAATCAGACAGCTGACCGTAACAATGTCTAGATGTCGTAATCCTGACCTAGGATTACCTATGTGACAATATAACCATAAATTTTATACTGGAAACTCTCGTGGTGTACCAACAACCCAGTCCGTCACTACTTTTATGTTTTCTTTTTGATGTTACTTTCGACATAAGCTACTTTAAAAATAAAACAAACTCACCTAGACAATCTCATTTTGTTAAAAATATTTCAGTGTAATCCAGTCTTACCTCTGCATCCCAAACTTATTTCTCTTGCAAGAGTTGAGCTCGTAACATCCCATCTCATCCGAGACTATGAACTTTGCCAGAGACAACATAACTTGTTTTAGGACATAATCTGATCTAACGGCATCTTACAGCGATATTAAGGTGCAATTGATTTCCGCAACTAAATTAATAATTCATCGGTAGTGGTAGTATACATTCGGCCTATGTCATAAAGTTAATAACACTGAGATGTAAACTGGGATTAAGGTTTGTAAAGTGTTATTTTATGATTAGAGTTCGGACATAATTATTCTTTGAATTTAACTTATAAGGTCTGCCCTAAAGCACGTTAATTGAACTATTAATGATTTGCTTTCAATTTTATTTACAGACACTCAGATTTCGCTCGGGGACAATTCGTTATTATAATAATAATAATAATAATAATAATTTATTGACCATAATACAAAATAAAACATTGTTTTAGTCAGTCAAGCAATACAATACAAAGTACAAATACATGTTAATAAGAAGCAAAAATAAGGTGCAGTACATAAATAAATTTAAAATTTAACATTCAAAAATTCGTCAGTCGAGTAAAATGGGTTTCTAATTAAAAATTCTTTTACAGTTTTCTTGAAATTTAGAAAACGCAGGACTTTATATTCCTCTGGCAGAATATTGAAAAATTTTATGCTGTAATAATTAGTGGCATTGCGTGATTTAGTTAAACGTAAAAAGTTTGGATATATATGGTCTTTATTCCTAGTAGCATACGAGTGCATTCTGTCGCCAGATGGCCATATATTTCTATTTTTATATGCATACAATACACACTGATAAATATAGAGATAGATATTATTATCCCTGTCATTTAAGTGGAGTAACTTAGAAGTAGCGGCGCTAGCTCTTAAAATCTGAGGGGGGGGGCAAACAAATTTGAGTAAAATTTGGGGGGCCAGGAAATATTTTTTTATCGTTTACGTATGAAAATACAAGTATTGACCTAAAAAAAAGGCCTCACTTCTAAAATATATTTTTTTCCAAGCAATTCTAGGGGGGCCAACTGGGGACCAGAGCAACTTTTAGGGGGGTTACTATTTTGTTCTCGGTTACAGTAGTAGGAGTTAAATATTCCATAATGCACCTGTGCTTATTTTTAGGATTTTGTAGGTATGACCACCAAAAAACCCTTATAAAGTCATTCATGTGTTTGTCTGTCTGTACGGTAGAAATATTATCCAAACGGCTTAATATAGAAAGTTGAAATTTGGCATGCTTATATAACTCTTTGACCCGCATATAGGAAAAACTACTAAGAGTTCAAAAACCACATCACGAAATAAATATAAGCAAATATATTTAATGAAAAAATAAATATTTTTTTATGAAATTTTCGCTAAATATATGCCAAATAACCTCTGTATCCCCACTCTATCGCCCAGAGGGGTTGATGTTGTTGAAAAAATTATTATTTTAACTTATTGTGTAGTATAAAAAGGAAGCTCTTAAGACGTAGATTAAGAAACGAAAAGTTTTTTAAAATTTGTTTCTTTCAACACAATTTTAGCCAAAAATCTGAAATAATTATCCTCCTCGGTCCTTTTGGTCAGCCCGCTGGACAATTTTCTATATTTTATTTACCGATTTGTATGGCAATATAAGCGCTGACGACCAAATATACAGCTTACTAGACATCTATATTATTGGCTGAATTTTTTGTTTGGTGCAGTTGGACATTCTGGCTGTGATATGTATTCGTTTGTGGTTAACTGATGGGTGACAAGTGTTTCACCCGAACGACAGTGCTTTTTTGAGTTTCACAATTAATTTTCTTATTTAAATTATTTCATCTAATCAAAAGTTTTAAATATAATTTTTTATAATAATATTTACTTATGTTTGAGCTTGTTTAAAATGTAACTTTAATACAATAATATGTTTTGTTTATACTTATATATGTCCTAAAGTTCAGAATGCTGGACAGCCTGTAATTATTGTATTAAATAAAAAAAAAAAATAACTAAAATTAATTATATATATATTCAATTTATATCCTAAATAACTCAAAAAATCAATTTTGGTGAAAATTTTATCAGAGATAATTTGTCGGGACTGAACAGGTTATAGGTAATATACATTGATCTGAGCCGGAAACGTACGAGAGAAATTAATTATTTTTTTAATTAATGGCTAAATTATGGATTATTATTTAAATTTAGTATAAAAAAATTAAATGGAAGCTGTTAGTACTCAAACAACGAATAAAAATGTTCAAAAAATTATTTTTAGACATCCAGCATTTGCTTCTTACACTTATTAAATACCTATAAAACCCTGAAATGTGTGAAAATTCACACTTCACATCAATTTTACTATACTTACTTTTCATTTATATGCATTAACGGATAACGGGTAATTATCAGATAGCAGGTAATTATCTGGTAGTGGGTAATGGGTAATTAACGGGTACTGGGTAATTACCGGATAGTGGGTAATATCTGGGTAATTGTTGCGGGTACCCGGTTCCATAAATTTCTAGTTCTCGTCATTCCTACCATGAACGTGTTTGGCGACCCGGGCAACGATATGCTGACTATATATCACCAAGAACCCCATTTGCAAGTGTCCATTTTTTTTTTTTTTTTGTCAAGTAGTCTAGTTTAACATTTTGTGGACCTTAAAATATTTAGTAAACCTTTATTTTGCAACTGTACGGTTGTTTGCTAAACCACACGTCTCTAAAAGTTTGAAAAACATCGCGTCTATGCAATATATATACAGAGAACATAACATTATTACGTGGCCTAGATTCAAGAGAAGTGTCTGTAATTGAAAACACTTTTGCTGTGATCTCTTTGTATACCCCTGCTACATTTAATTTAACCGCCGAGTCTCTTCTTTAATGTTAACACTGACTCAAGTAGTAGAGAGGAAAGATTCACTCTCAATGGCTCTGTTTCGTTATTGTCAAACTCAAAATAAAGTATTATTAAAAATAAAAGATTTTGAGCCGGGATGAAAATGAGAATCATAGACGTATGTAAAATTCTGATATAGGAGGGATTTTATTTTAATATAAATAACATTAATAAACACACTATTTGTGACATGGCAATTTTTAGATATTACAGATGTATTTTAATACGCTAAAAACAAATCTGAAAACAAAATTATTCTATTACCCATAGGTTTTCTGTAACATGCAAATTTATATTTCGCAATATGCAACATTTTTATATTGCGTCAACTGACGACATGTATCTGCGGTGACGAATACACATGGTTAAGATCAGTTTATTCCTATTTATCAGTCTAAATGTATGCTTCAAAATAGATTGCGTGTATTAGTAAACTACAGGAATCCCTATCTGTTGTATTTTTTATATCGCGGCTGGTAACTCTTTGAGTTCTAAGTAATTTATATTTTTTCTTCTACTTTGATTTTGCTTAATTTTAAGTATAATGTCTAGGCAGTACGTAAATAGTGCCAACACTTTTTGTTTAATATGCGGAGAGTTGACATTTAAATTTTGAAATCAAGGCAAAACATGGGTTCCTCATATATATTGTAAGACTTGTGTAAGGTTGATAACAAGTTGGCTGAAAGACGCAAACCGGAAAATGCGCTTTGGAAATACCAATGGTTTGGAGAGAACCAAAAGACCATATTACAGATTGCTATTTTTGCCTCACTAATATAACAGGTATTGGACCAAAGTCTATACAAACATACTATGCATTATCCTAATTTACCATAAGCTTTATGACCCGTCGAACATAATAATGTACTTCTTGTCCCGAAAGGACCAGAATCTTGGTCTTTAAATGAAGAAGAAGCTAAACCCGCTGATTCTTCAAGTGGTCATGCAGAATTTGTAAAAGAAATCGAAACTGATCCCTTATTCAACGCACCAGAATGTTCAACAAAGCCGCATCTGATATCACAGGTTGAACTTAATGACTTAGTTCGAGACTTAAATCTATCAAGAGATATCGTGAATGAAGTACTTGATTACTACAAAGAAATGGGATGTAGGATGTCTTTAAAAATTCACTTTCTGGACTCTCATCTAGATTTCTTCCTAGAAGATCTGGGTGCAGTAAGTAGTGAACATGGGGAAAGATTCCACTAAGATATTTCCATGGAAAAGCGATATCATGGTAAATGGAGCCCAAATTTGCTTGCTGACCACTGGAGGACATTAATTAGGGATGCTTCCGAAACGAAATATCGACGTAAAATATCATAAACAACATTTTGAGGCAAGTTAAAATTAATAATAATACGTCTATCGCTATATTTCTTTAGAAACCAAAACCTCAAACCAAATCAATATCTCATAGCATAAATATGATGAGTGATAGAAAAAATCTGAGGTAATTTTCGGCTTTTAGGTCAAATTTTACGTGGGATACACCATGTTTTGTCCATGTCCCCGGGAAATAGGAGAGAATATGATAAATACTGTACACAGTATTTGTAGTAAGACCAACAGATATAAAGTCAAACACAGCATAATAAGATAAAAGATTCAAGTTTATTCCTAATATATCAACACATCGTCACACGCATTTTCTGTTACACCCTGTAAGTGTTTAAAAGTAAAAAATCGTACGTATTTATTTGGTTAAATAATAATTGATCATATATGTAGGAGGTGAAAAAAGGTAATTTCGTTTGAAATTCCAAATTGCCTGTTGGCTACATTCTGATTGCAATCAGCTTACAGTCTCGCTAAAACCACTGCTGACATTTAATTTTTATTTAAAACGGTACCAATAATTTCGTACAGTTATTTCACAGTCGATATTTAGATAATAATTCGTTATTTGGTTGGGTTTAAGCCAAAATAAACATATGTTTTCAAATTATACATAAGTTAGCAAATAAACATTATCATCAATGATTTTTAGGACTGTATCAAGAAACCCTCATACCTTCAATCATTTGTTTCTACTTTATAACTAACTAGCTGCTTCGCCTGGCTTCGCTCGAGAACAGTTCGTTATTGTTGATCTACCAAATGTTTTTGCTAGAACTGACACCCGAACACGCTACACATAGTTACTCGTAGACTCCGCAAATCAACGCCAGGTATCTTCGGGGTTTGAACCAACAATTTATTAATAGCCATAGCAAAATAAACCGAGGCAGGAAATTGGTAGCTCTTGAACTGAAATGGTAAAATTGTAGGATCGTTGGTAATCTGGAGATTACCACCTTATCTCCTGTATCGCAATCAGTCATAATGATTGCCTTTACTACATAGTTTCTTAAACTGTTCACCTGTAAGCGTGTTCTTTTACATAATTTTGGAGGCTTTATGTTCCTCAGCAATACTTTTGGTACACCTAGTATCATAAATTAAAAGCGTAAGGTAAAACCACAGTATAATACAGTAGTTTCACTCGACCGTTTTTCTGTACCAGATTTTTCATGCGCATGCATTTATTTTAGAGTCATAAAATGCAAAATTCCTAATTTTGACATTTTAAAATTAAATTTCATTTTGTAACAAATTCGCAAATCTTCATAATTTTCAATTATTTCATTTATAACCTAATTTAATTTTTCGTCAGTTGTCATATAAAGCTTCGTCCGTATCCATACGCGTAATAGTCTGTATCGTTCTTTAGCGTCCTGGGTAGGACGAGGTAGCTCGAGGTCACGAAAATTTGGTACACGAACATCAAAGGTTCCGACAAGAGTGGGAATACTGTATTATACTGTGGTAAAACCTTAATTCTGATGGGTTAAAAATATCAGGAATTTATGATTCAGGAAAATTGGAAAAGATGTTTCCTCTCTATCTCTCTCTTTAAGGTTTTGTAGGTATGACGAAAAAACCCTTGCAACGTCACTTATATGTATGTCTGTCTGTCTTTCTGGCTGTCTGTTTGTGTGTCTGTACTGTAGAAATTGTGGCCAAATAGCTGGACCTAGGAAGTTGAAATTTGGCATGCTTGTATAACTCTTTGATATATAGAAATACTATTGGAAGTTCAAGAAAAAATGTGTGGTGAAAATATTTTTTTAAATTTTGTGTTGGATATCAAATGAAACCTTTAAAGGCATGAATAAACCAGCAAATATTTTTTTAAAAAATTTTTCTTATAAGATATATCAAAAAACTTTTGTCCCTCATCCTAATTCCCAGAGGGGTTGATATAAAAATCTGGAAAAAATTTCAATAATGTACATTGATGGGAACTGAAATAATTCAAGAGGAATTTTTGATTAGATTTTCTGTACAAAAATTATAATTTTTTAAAAATATTTGTCTGGTATCAAATAAATTTTGATTTTGCTGTTATTATGGAAAAAAAATAAATGTTTTAGTCATCTAGCATTTTATTGGCTTCTTAATCAGTATCCTTATTGATGTGACAGTCCGATGTGAGACTCCTCCTTCCTGATTTTATAACCATATTTTCAGTCTATGTACATTCAGGAGCAATATAGTCAGTATTACGTCCATTTTTTAGCGTACACAGAACGGCACCTACAGTTTATAGCCGGTTGCGAACGGCTAAGCAGAACCTGTAATTTGTATAAATATTTTTTACACAAATTATATGACATAAGCAAGAGTTGAACTGACATCCATACCCTCCCTAACGGGCAAATAAAATTAAAATAAAATAATATGTTCCCAACGTCTAGATAAGCGAATTGAGGTAGAGAAGTTCTTCGTTTCTAGACCGCCGGCCATAGATATGAAATCCACGTGGTCAGTGTGACGTTTCAGCCGGTCAAACAGCACGTACAAACAAATTAACGAGTGTGGTCACAGGCTGGCTTCTTACACTTATTAAATACCAACAAAACCCTGAGTGTCAAAATTCACACTTCACATCCATTTTTTTCTTGGGTACTGTCATTGGGTTTGATTTTTGCAATCACTGACAAATCCTATTTATTCCGCTAAGTTTCAGCTTTTTGTATACAAATTAACTAACCTTTTCATATTTTTTCGAGGTCCGGACAGACGTTCAATTTCTTTTTATCCTCCTCGTAAGAAATTAGTTCCATGAAAAAATTTCTGTGGGAAAAATTGGCTTACTATTTCTGATAACTAATCATGCAATGATCTTTATCTACTTTTTACTCCCCAATTTTGAAACGTGCGAATAGGAAATACGGTTAAAGCACAAAACGGAATCTGTTAATGAAAGCTCGTCCGTTCTGCGAGACCACAATCACCGGACAAATCATTTAACCGTCGTTAACTGAACGAAGGGAGGAACATAGTGGAACAATTTCATGTCATATGTCAACACCTGATCATGTTTTCTTATAATGATTACTTATCGACCTGGGTTTTGTATGTTCTTATTAGATGACACGAATATGCTCTTCAATCTCGAAAATGTGCTTCGTTGATAGGATCAAACTTACTACGCCCTAGTAAAACGCAATAGGTGATTTCAGTGGTGTATACCGGATGTTCTATTTAACCGGGATTTTGAAAACAACAATAGATAAGATTTCGGTTAAATTAAAGTAAATTGTCACTATAACTATTGGTGGTCTCCGATATCAAAGGATTTACAAGATCAAGCTAATAAAAACATTCAAAATGAAATAAACCTAAATTTCAAATATTTCCATTGAGTTAATACACGAATTTGTATGATTTTTTAAATATTATGGATGATAAACATATATCTTAATGAAAAACAACTATTATAATTTTATTTATAAAGAATTTTGCTGCTATTTTTACTTTGCTGCTATTGGCAGTATTCACATATAAATTGTTCACATGACATGATTCAGCAGTCAGCCGTATTTGATTATACCGGGTGAATTATTTAAGGAGCAACATACATGTTTCACATATAATGTTAATGAAGTGAGTTATTTCAAAAGCAACATAGCCATAATACGCTTATCGTATGCATAAAAAAGACCAAATATTATTTTTTTAAATATTTTTTAGACTTAGCTACTAAGGACAGTATTATTTTTGTTTGTATTTAAATATAAACAAACTAATAAAAAATCATTTATTGTTTCTAATTTACTATTTTTTAGCCGTCTAGGAACTTGTCAAATAACTATTATATCTAATCAACACTGCGTATTTGTTGCCATGGATATGAGCTTGCTTTCATAATTTGCTATGTGGCAAATGAAATAACTCACTTCATTACCATTATATGTGAAACATGTATGTTGCTCCTTAAATAATTCACCCGGTATGTGTCAGATTACCTTATGAAACTCTTTATTCTTAAAGCTGTGGATTAAAAAAAAAAATGGTCCTCACTCAAATACAATTATTATACGCCAATATTTTATCCTTTCTGGGCCCCTCCTTTGGTGGGCCCTGGGCTTGTGCCACTGTTGCTCCTGCCTAGATATGGCACTGCATAGCACACTAGACATAAACAAAAAAATAAAATTGGCCAAATTTAATTTTCTCCTATAACTATATTTATTGAAAATCATAAAACATTTTAAGCTTAACTTTCTTTAGGAAACTTTTCGTTTACTTTTCAGTGGATTACTCGTGAAAAAAAAAATCCACGGACCATTTTTCATTTATCAGTATTACATTTTTGTAATGTAACTTGCACAGTAAACTGCACAGCATTAACTTGGTTCTTTCCCAGTAAAAACTATTCTGGGGAATTATCCTAGTATAGTGCTTTCCAATCGGTGTAGCGCTACACTTTGATATGTCAGGATTTAGTAGTGAGTTTAAAGTTTAAATAAATATGAATAAAACTAAAAATAAAAGTTTCAGTTCAAAAGAATGATGGATGACAATGTATAGTCTGTTCTGGCACCTTGCTCTGTCTATTTTACTACAATTTTACTACTTTTATTAAAAAATCTTGCAAATGAATCGGCGGGCTTAAGTATCTCAACCTTACATACTCTAATAAAAGCAGATAAATTAGAAGAAATTTTCCCGAATGTGGAAGTTGCTACAATGATATTCCTTTGCTTATTGGACACCAATTGTAGTGGAGAGCGCTCATTTTCACGGCTAAAAAGAATAAAAATGAATTACGAACGACTATATTACAAGAACGACTTACTAATTAGTTAATTATGTGCATAGAAAGTGATACCCTTCAAAAATTAGACTTTGAGGACCTAATAGAAGATTTTGCACAACAGAAATCCCGAAAGAAACCATCATCATTAACTAAGTCCAGTTCTCAAAATAGTAATCACTTCACTTATATTTGATTTGTATAAAGCTAATTATAATAACTAATAAAGTCACTAAATAAAAGTACATACTGATGTTTTCATTCACATTTGTTTTTTACTTTCTAAAAGGACCCTTGCATGGCCTAAGAGGGCCCCGGGTGACCTAGTTCTGAAGATGGGCTAGTAAGCCGAAATACGTATAAATACATATAGTAAAGTTGGTATAGATGCCCCAGTGGGATAAACGCCCCACTTCGCATATATCCATAACGGTGTGTGTTTGTATCATTTCAGTACTGACAGTTTGTACGAGAAACACAGTCTTCTGAAATAAATGTGTTAAATTATTATCAATGTTAATAGTTTATGAAAAATTAAATTCTAAAGGTAGGTGCTCATATGAGTGGTTGTATTTCAATAATTACGACATTTTGTCTTAAGGTTTTATGACGTAACTATAACTTTAACAAAATTAGTTTCATTACTAGGTATCAGAAGACACTTAACCTCACATTATAGAGTAGAAAATAATGCTCAATACTGTATACATTCCAAATAGACAGATGGGGCATCTATCCCTTAGAAAAAGGATACAAGGCCGCAATAAATGTGGCTCGGGCATTGTATATATAATCTTATAATAATATATATATATAAATATATATATAATCTTATACTAACATTTCCCAAGGACACGCAACAACATATATGCCAAAATAGATACTTGGAAAAAATATCGCAAAAATATGAAAAGTTTTAAAAATTTATTAAGTCCTATCAAAAAAAATTTCAAATAAAAGTTGTTAATTATTACTTGTATAGTAATTTTTGTAGAATAGATGTTCTAGAAAATTTTCTCTGTTGTGAAATATTCGCAAAAATCTTAAAACCGACACGTGTAAACATTTATAGTTGACCGATTTGTACCAATAGTTGAACAACTGGTGCCATTGATGTCAAAAACTTAAATATGAAACTTCATAAAAATCCGTTTGGCCAAAATTGCTCTACACATCTCCATGGACCGACAGACACACAGACTAACAGACATCATGAAAAAATAGTCAAAATCGGTATGACCACTCCGTATATATGTTGGCAGTCGGTAAAAAAAAATAATAATAAATAGTAATTTTGATTAAATTGTAATTTTTAATTGTTATTTTAAAAAAATATTAAAATTGTTGGTCAAAATCAAATGTATTATTTTAGTGAGGCATAAATACCACCATATGGGGCAAAAATCCCATCGATATGGGATATATGGCCAATTACAGTACTATTTTAAATCATTAATTTTATATATTTAGAATAATTATAAGTGTTTTAATCTAAAGGTGCGTACTGACTTGAGCATTTGTACGCGCACGGATTTTCGTGCGGGTAAAAAAATTTGCACACACAACTTTCTAATTTGTGCGCGTAAAATCTCGCTCCGTGTATTTCAGTTATATCCACGCACATATTTATTTAAAGTAAGTAGTGTCAACGATGGCGGAAAGAAATGTTGTTGGCTTAACAAGTGTAGCGTACATAAGTCGCATTCAGCAGACTCATCGGTGTCTTACCGGTACAAACTTACCGGTGAATTTGACTAAATGCACATTTTTTGACAGCGTTGTCGAACGGCGTATATAAAAACTACAATATCTAAACAATGACAGATTGTAATGACAGTAAATTTTGAATGTAAGCTTTTACAGTAATTTTAAAAGTACATGTGCTTTATATACGTCTCCTCAATATCTAAGTAAACTGACTTAACACTCAATTCCATAATTTTTTACTTGCTTTGTGCTTGATTCTTTGTTACTATAGATATAACTGTCAAAATGTCCACCGGTGAGCAACTAATCGTTAATGAAATCCGGTGAATAAAATGGCGACCGGTGAGTAAGTACGGTAACTCACTGGTAGATCAACGTAGGCATACAGGAAAAAAATTTACCAACCGGTAACTCACTATTGAGTCTACTGAATGTGGCCATAGTAGACTTAGTAAAAAAAAAAAAAAACGGTGGTTCATGACACAACTATATAGAAGCAGGGAAATATACAATAGTTTAAGTTTGCTAGCAGAACTGCAAATGCAAGAGGTTAGTGGACAATTTCAAAATTTTGTTCGAATGTCAGCGGCAGATTTTGAACTACTCGTTAATAAAGTTGGTCACAAAATTGGGAGAAAGACAAGTTTTATAAGGGTTGTTCCCGCGAAAGAACGATTAGCCATAACCCTACGTTTTTTTGCAACTGGGGATTCGTTTACCAGCATACAATACATTTTTACTCCATTCCAGGTTGAATATTTACTGGTGTTTACTTAAATTTACGCGCACAATTATATGATTGTATAAACCCGTACACACTGAGCGCACAAGTTCTTTGATCTTATCGGTGGGACCGACAAGTTACGGATAGCATTCGTGGAAGGATTACTGTACGCGCACACAAATTATACCTCGTACTCACCTGAGCATTTGTACGCACACATAATCCGTGCGCGTACAAATGCTCAAGTCAGTACGCACCTTTATGTTATTGTGTAGTAAGATTATCTAAGAATTATAGCAAAGTAACAGATAAAGTTTAATAATTAAGATTAATGCAACACGATTGTTTTTCTATAACTGGGGCATCTATACCACCTTTACCCTACATTAATTTTTTTTTAAACAATAATTGAACGTTTTTATTTTTGTCTTGTTCAAAATGTTTCAACGAACGTGTCAACTAATTCAATTAATACAAGGTGTCTCAAAAGAAATTTTATATTTATTTAGCTTACTGCGTGAACGCAACGTATCCGAGGGGCGCGGGGGTTATGTCAATCGGTAGCCTGGCTCTTGGGAATTTAGTCGCTATGGAGCGTTTCTCGGGAGCAGACCGCGCGTTATGCGTGCGAGAGTTTTACAGTGTTATTAAAACAGTGATTCGGCGACTGTAGCGCGTAGAAAATTCTGCAGTATTCGAGGTTTTCGCCACTTAAATGATGCGCCAAGCATTCCTCTCATTCGACATTGGGTTAAAAAGTTTGAAGAGACTGGTACAACGTTGGATAAATCAAAATCCGGGCGACCTAGGTCATCAAGAACGGTAGAAAACGTGGAGAATGTTAATCAGTCTGTTCGTGACGACCCGAACCTTTCAATTCGGAAGCGCGCAAGTGCTTTAAATGTGCATAGATCATCATTACATCACATTATGCACAAAGACCTAAAGCTGCACCCCTACAAAATTAAATTGGTGCAAGAATTAAAGCCCCAAGATGCCAGTCAGAGGCTTAATTTCGTAAATCAGGTGATTGAGCGCTTTTCAACGTTTACCAACATTTTGTTTTCGGATGAAGCTCATTTTCATCTTAATGGCCACGTAAATAAGCAGAACTGCCGCTACTGGAGTGCAACGAATCCGAAACGCAAACATCAGAAACCCCTACAGTCGCCTAAAGTGACCGTATGGGCTGCGATGTCGGCGCGAGGAATTATCGGCCTTTACTTTTTTGAAGACGAAAGGGGGCGTGCAGTTACAGTGAATTCAGAGCGTTATGTGGAGATGTTAGACAACTTCTTGGTACCTGAACTGCAAAACTTTCCTGGCTATAACCAAAGAACATGGTTCCAACAGGACGGAGCAACTTCACACACGTCCAATATGTCTCTGCCACGTGTTCGTGAAATTTTCTCAGGCAAATTGATCTCCCGGAGAGGTGACATAAATTGGCCTCCACGCAGTCCAGACTTAACCCCTATGGACTTTTTCCTATGGGGTTATCTTAAATCTAAAGTTTACGCCAATAAACCGACTTCACTGGCGCATTTGAATGAAAATATCCGTCACGAAATGGCAGCCATCCCTGAGTCCACCTCGGCAGGTGGTTACGTCATAAGTAATTTTACTGTTCGATTAAATGAGTGCCGAGAACGCGAGGGTCTACATTTAGACGATATTATTTTTAAGAAATAAATCCCCAAAAAGTATATTATAATAATTAATAAACATTTTTTCTATATACGGCTTACTTTTTTTTTAATCGATCCACTAAATATAAAATTTCTTTTGAGACACCTTGTATTAGTATTATAATAATTGAACGGAGGCACAGTTAAGAATGAATAGTTGGAAAATTCTGAAGGCGACTATATTATTTCTGAAAATTCTCATCCAAAAGATAAATATGAGACGCGTTGTCACCTAAGATAACCTATATGTAGGCAAACCACACAATAGTTCAAGTTATCATAGTCATTTAGTAAGGTAGTTAGTTTTGTTGAGCCGCGGTTTCACGGGCATTCTAAGTTTCATTAGAGAGCGAGACATTCTCCCGTTGATCTGGAATTCCGCAGTGTCAAACTAAAGCACTGATACTTCGCTGGGCTTCTGGGATGGGTAGAATCGATCTGGGATACCGCGCGCGCGCTTTTCACAGTGGCGCGGCTGTCAGGCGTCTAAAACAGTTTTCCCTAGCCCTCCGATACTTGCTATTCCTACAGGCGCGCTCTGAACTTCTCCGAGTCGCTTATTTCCCGCGTCGAAACGATTAAGTGAACTATACTATTCGTACATGAAAGTATTAAAGTTATTTTAAGTTTTAAGCGCCGATTTAAAAACATTTTTTTAAATGATTAATTCAAGGACTTTTTATTTGTGATTGTTTGACTGTTTAAAAAAGTTTTTAAAGTTAAGTTTTGGATTATTTAAAATAACACAAAAGGTGCCTGCATTATTGGTTTATATCGCTTGAAAACGGTAAGTCTTAAACTTCTAATTTAGTTTAGTAAAACCAAAAATTACAATCGAAAAATAAAAACCGTTAAAAATATTCCTAATTCCAGAACTTTTCCTCAAAAATCTGTAGAAAACTCCATTAAAAATATCACAAAATCTACTTTAGAAAAAGCACTAATTGATAAGTTTAAAAAACCAAAAGTTACCAATAAAAAACGCCGTTCTAAATATTTATTTTTTCTTATATCATTCGTTAAAAGTTTACAAAAACTTGCGCTATCCTCATTTAAAATTTAACAGAGGAATTTTAAAGAAAGCCTCAATTCCATAATTTAAAAACTAAAAATTTCTTTCTAAAAATATTTTTCTTTCCTCCTGATATATTTCCTTAAAAATAAGTAAAGAACTGCGTTACTCCCATCTAAAATTTTACAACGAATACTTAAATTTTACAATTCATGTCAAAAAAGAAAAATTACTTTCTAAAAAACATGTTAAAATTATTTTTCCTTTCTGTGAAATTCCTCAAAAATATACTTGCGCATTTCCTTGCCAGTTCTAAATATTACAAAAACATTTTAGACAGAAAATTTTATAATTAAGTTATAAAGATAACGATAAAAAGTTTTAAAATCGAATTTTATCGCCTGGCCAAACTAGATAGCATTCTCTTACACCAAAAGTATATAAAAATCGAAATTTTATGACAATGAGTTTTATTCGCGCATACTTTTAAAATTTTTTTTGGTCCCCTTTAAAAATCAATAGAGTTTTAATTATCTATCGGGTAATTAATCTTTATTTAACTAACTAAGGTATCTAGTTAAATGAAAATTTATTATCTGTAGATAATCCTGAGAGTAATAAGTTACGTTACATTTTGCTTTGTTTCAACAATCTATAGAATATTGTTGCATAGATAACAAATTAATGATCTTTTTTATGTATTTGACGACAGGGAGAGTTGTGGGAAGGAGAAAGAGTTGGAGCAGAAATGGGGGAGGCTTATCTTCAGTAGTAGGCCAATTTGGCTGGTGATGATTTGTTAAAAATTTGTTTTGATTCAGATCTAATCCAGATCCCAAAATTAGGTTAATTAGAGGGAAGAATTAAAAATGGAAACAAAGAGAACGGCAAATTGGTTTCAAAAGAGTCTCAAAAGTCATGGGCTCAAACTCATTTATTCAAAAATGTTGTACTGATTCAAATCTGAACCAGAACAGAAAAATTAGATTAAAATTAAGATTTGAAAACAGAAACAGAGAAAAAATCTGACAAATTTTGGTCTCAAAACTCATAGACTCAAACTCACTTATTTAGACTTTTTCTACCACAAAGAAACAATTTTTTCTCCCAAAAATATGGTGTCAATAATGTAGTCGGAAAATGGGCGTGGATTTAAAAATATATTGAAATCATCCGAAATTTAAAATAAACTCTTAACCCTTTACTGCATGAATTTTTATTTTTGGATGAAATAATTCATGAGCATTAGGAATTGGTTCTTATTGATAGAAAAATTAATTAAAAAAATATATTTAAAATATTAATTATTATTTTTATGAAAAAATAATAATTAAAATAATAATTTAGGGTTTGTGCCATACATGGAACATTATGATTCTACATTATGTTACAAAAGAAAATGATTTGCTCGTCAATTGCTAGGTGTTCTTCATTAGGGATTAAAAGCAGTCGTCCTCGAATTTTTTAAAGAAAAGGTCGTATCTTCTAGTTGTCCTATCTCAATAAATTCAGAGTTAAAGTGCAAATTCCGCTTGATATCCTCAAATCTATTGCAGCCCATTACTTGAGATACTGCAGGATCCATTGCTGTGTATGTGGCATATATGAACATTCATGAAGTAACGTTCTGATTCAGTTTTAAAAGTAAAATAAAAAATAAAAATCGGAATGTACCGATATCGGAATGTACATATATGGCACACTATGCGGTAAAAGGTTAACTAAAAATAGTAGAAAGAAGCAGAAAAATAGCTCGGTTGGCTCCTTTTTGATAGTTATGTCATTGTCAAGAGTTATAAACTAAACTTAAAATCTAATACAACAATATATGTCTACAGTTGAAACCCTAGTCTTGAACCAATCGAGTATACAGTGTTGGTTTTACGTATAGATCAAGAAGGCTAATGCCTTGGACCTCGAGATTTTGGGCCCTCGAAACCCTTTTTTTGCTCATTACTCCAATTCGGCATTTTTTCATCAATTTTGGGCTCTCGAAACCCTTTTTTTCCCTTTTTTACCCTCGAAACCCATTACTCCGTTTCGGCATTTTTTTCATCAATTCGATAAGACTTCCTTTTTTTGCTCATCACTTCGATCCGACTGCCATTAAGGGTCCAATCTATCCATTCAGTCAATAAGAACCTTAGTCCAGCACTGCGAGTATGCTTTATTTTTTATCACATTATGTTTAACTATGAAATTTCGCGTACTTCTCTTCAATATATTCGTTTTAAAAACTATATTTTCATATAATTCTTGGTGAAAATGAGGCAAGGTGTAAAATTTGAACTAAAATGAAGACCCTGGATCTTCCTAGAACATATTATTATATTTTTAATTTGTTGATTCAAATTTATTGGACCCTGAAAATTGTCCCCAACAATTATTTTTTATAATGGATTACGTCCAGATCAACGATCCCTGTTTTCCATTGTCTCCCAATATTACATTTAAACACTAAATCTTTCCCAAAAAATTCCTTTTTGTAAGAATTTTGGGGAAATTTTGAGTCCACATTTGTCTAAGGAATTGATTCTAAAATTGGATACCAAACGTAAGATTTGAAACCTTAACAAAACATACAAAATAAACAAATTTTGAAATTATTGGACGCTAAAGGGCGTGTTCAAGTCTATGTAGTCAGGAATTTTCAATTCACAAACACTTAAAAAATAATAATTAAGCTTTTGAAATTGTAATTATTATTTTTATATAGTTTTTGAACGTACTTCATTAGACTTATGATTTTTTTGTGTCGGTGTCTTCTTCCTGGAAGCTTTGTGTGCTATCATATATTTACTTTCTTTATTATATTTTTATAACCGTTTTGATGATCCTGTCTCTCTTGTGGCTTCTATAATAGACTAACCAGTTTGCACTTTAATTTGATCTATCCACTTAGTAAGACACCTGCCAAGAGACCTTCTTCCATCAAATTTTCCTTGTAGAATTAAGTTCTCTAGATTGTCAATGCTTCGTCGTTCTAGATAATCAAACAAAGTACCTTTTTTTTTTTTTTTTTAATTTTTAATGGCCTTTGCTACTGTGGCAATTAGCCAGGACAATTTTTGTTTTGAGAAAATTTTCATGCCATAACCGGGATTTGAACCCGAGCCCCCATGGTTGGTAGTCAAATGAGCTGACCACTGCGCCATAGCGACCGGCAACAAAGTACCTACTCTGTTCTGAATTATTGTCAATAGTTTTATGGGTTCTTTTATATTTAAGACTAAGCGGGGTACATCTGTACCCTATGCGTTAACAACTGTGGCTATTTGTAAAATGATTTGATATACAAGGTGTCTCAAAAGAAATTTTATATTTAGTGGATCGATTAAAAAAAAAGTAAGCCGTATATAGAAAAAATGTTTATTAATTATTAAAATACACTTTTTGGGGATTTATTTCTTAAAAATAATATCGTCTAAATGTAGACCCTCGCGTTCTCGGCACTCATTTAATCGAACAGTAAAATTACTTATGACGTCTCGGCAGGTGGACTCAGGGATGGTTGCCATTTCGTGACGGATACTTTCTTTCAAATGCGCCAGTGAAGTCGGTTTATTGGCGTTAACTTTAGATTTAAGATAACCCCATAGGAAAAAGTCCATAGGGGTTAAATCTGGACTGCGTGGAGGCCAATTTATGTCACCTCTCCGGGAGATCAATTTGCCTGAGAAAATTTCCCGAACACGTGGCAGAGACATATTGGACGTGTGTGAAGTTGCCCCGTCCTGTTGGAACCATGTTCTTTGGTTATAGCCAGGAAAGTTTTGCAGTTCAGGTACCAAGAAGTTGTCTAACATCTCCACATAACGCTCTGAATTCACTGTAACTGCACGCCCCCTTTCGTCTTGAAAAAAGTAAGGGCCGATAATTCCTCGCGCCGACATCGCAGCCCATACGGTCACTTTAGGCGAATGTAGGGGTTTCTGATGTTTGCGTTTCGGATTCGTTGCACTCCAGTAGCGGCAGTTCTGCTTATTTACGTGGCCATTAAGATGAAAATGAGCTTCATCCGAAAACAAAATGTTGGTAAACGTTGAAAATCGCTCAATCACCTGATTTACTAAATTAAGCCTCTGACTGGCATCTTGGGGCTTTAATTCTTGCACCAATTGAATTTTGTAGGGGTGCACTTTAGGTCTTTGTGCATAATGCGATGTAATGATGATCTATGCACATTTAAAGCACTTGCACGATTCCGAATTGAAAGGTTCGGGTCGTCACGAACAGACTGATTAACATTCTCCACGTTTTCTACCGTTCTTGATGACCTAGGTCGCCCGGATTTTGATTTATCCAGCGTTGTACCAGTCTCTTCAAACTTTTTAACTCAATGTCGAATGAGAGGAATGCTTGGCGCATCATTTAAGTGGCGAAAACTTCGAATACTGCAGAATTTTCTACGCGCTACAGTCGCCGAATCACCGTTTTTGTAAAACTCTCGCATGCATAACGCGCGGTCTGCTCCCGAGAAACGCTCCATAGCGATTGAATTCCCAAGAGCCGTTGCGTTCACGCAGTAAGCTAAATAAATATAAAATTTTTTTGAGACACCTTGTACTAAGCTTGCTGATTATACATACAAAGGTGCAGAAAATAAGAGAAAATCTTCATTTTTTAACTGTTTACTGTTTCACCTTTTTACTTAAAAAGAATAAATAAATAATTCTAATTCCGAAATTCTGATAAGCCATCACATACATCAATTAGGGATCAACTAATAGTATAAACTAGTGTTTCCCAAATTTATTATTCGTGACAAACGATTGCCTGGTTCCAGACAATACAGTCGTTTGATTCGTCGTGTGACGTAAGTGCGTTGATTCGCCGACGCTAGTATATAGATATAATTATAGTCTTATTATAAATCAAAATGCTTTGGGGTAAATAACAAAGGAAAACAATAGTTAAAACAAATCATAATTTGTATAATTATAGGATAATTTCAGAAACATAAAAGACTGCAATACACAATTATGAAAACAATAAAATCCTAGAAAAACAGTTATTATTTTCTTGTAATTAAAATTTTAATTTTCGTAAGATTCATCTTTTCATCATAACATTTTTTACGTAATTGTTCTGAAACAATGAAAAGAATTTAAAACGTTGATTTAGAGCGTTAAAATGCGCTTATAATTTTGTTTTTGGAAACTTTGAGAAGTTTACGATTCAGGAGTACTTGTTGTAGAATTTGGGAGTGAAATAAGTCTTTTGGGACGTCTTTTAGGGTGAGTGTTGTTTCATAAAGCTTTCTTAATACCTAAATAAATTAGCGTTTGACAAAGAAAGTAAATAATCAATTAAGATATTACATAAATTATAAAAAAACATACAGTCACAAATTTTATTAAGATAGATAGATAGATGTAACTAAAATCTGTCAGATTTTGTTCTTGGTTATATCTGAAAAGTTTCTAATGAGTTTAAAATTTCATAGAAACTACACAAATAGGAAAGTTTTTCTAAAAGTTTCTTTAAGTTAAACCGAGAAATGCAGTGTAAATTTAGTATTCTGTGCGTTCTTCCAACATTTTTTAACCTAATATCGGGCAGCAGTTATAATAATTAAAGTACTTTTTGATAAGTCTTTGCACGTCTCTTATCAGTACCTGGGGATGCGTTTTACAAACTTTGCAAAATATTTATTTGAATGTGTAAATTAGGAACTTAGGAAGTTTAATTTTTGAAGATAAGTTACTTAAATTTCAGAACATTGTTTGTTTGTCATTCAGCTACTTGCGTCTATTTAAAAACAGTTAGTAAATATAATATTACTCTCTTAACTCTCTCTTCAGATATACCTATTTTATTTATATATACTTTCAGGTACATATTTCAGGTATTGTATACTTGCTAGACCTTTTGTCAGCTGATAGGTATGTCTTGAAATTATAATATTTCTCGCTCCCTCTCTTCTCTGGCTGTCAGTTAGGTTGATTTTGACCTCACATAAATTTTTCTTTCACTCTTAAGTATCTTTCAAAGTATCATGATTTAAATTTTTAAATTAGGAGATAAGAAATTATTGAACAATTACCGGCCAGTATCGATCCTTTCACCCTTCGCCAAGGTTTTCGAACAGATCGTATATAGGCGCTTATTTAAGTTTGTTTCTCCTAATATAACCCCATGTCAGCACGGTGTTATGCCTAAAAAATCAACCACTACGAATCTTCTGACTATCACCCAAACTATTGCGTCTATTTTAGATCAAAGATAGGATGTTGCTATTTAGACATGAGTAAGGCGTTTGAGGGTATTTCATACATTTTTGTTGAAGTGCTTAAGCTCATTCAACGTTTCTGCTGATGCACTGGAATGGTTTTTTTCATATCTAAGTCAAAGGTGTCAATACGTAGAATATGAAGGTTGTCGTTCAAGATCCTTTTTGACCCTGTCAGGCGTTCCGCAGGGATCTAATCTTGGACCGTTGTTATTTTTTATGGCCGTTAATGATATTCCACAATGTATCTTGGAAAGTTCTATCCTTTTGTTTGCAGATGACATAAAGTTGTATAAGGTATTTAGTAGTACTGTAGACTGTCTTGCTCTGGAATGCTATCTTGAAATACTGTCATTGGTGCTCTGTTACAGGATTATATTTTAGTCCTACTAAAAGTAAAATTATGTCATTTGCTAAAAACCAATCCCCTTTGCTATTTAATTATAAAATGAGCAATACTTGCCTGCAAAGAACCAAGGTAATTAAAGATCTAGGCATAATTTTTTATGAAAGTCTCAGTTTTGTAACTCATATAACCAAAACGGTCTGTGAATGTTATAAGTTGATTGGGTTTATTTTAAGAATGGTAAGGGATATCCGGAAAACACAGACGTATATAACATTATTTAATAGTCTGGTGAGAAGTAGGTGGAATATGGCTCTGTGGTTTGGTCTCCCTTTTATTTTAAATACATAAAACTGATTCAGTGCAAATGAAATTTTTGCGAAGTGTGGAATTTAGAACAACAGGCCTATATCCTAGACATGAATCATCTGAGGTATTACGTGCAAAATATTCAGTAGTAGCACTCAGTAAAAGACGTGATACTAGCAGCTTACTTCTGCTGTACAAAATACTAAATGGCGGTCTGTTTTGTTCGGAAATCCTTTCACAGATTAATATCAAAATTCCATGCGTTGGAGCGAGAAGGAAAAATATACTATTTAAAATTTGGCACGCTAGAACCGATCAGTACAGAATGAGCCCCCTTAACCGGATGGTATCACTTTATAACCAGACTCTACAAATGAATGAAGACATTGACTTGTTTTATATGAATTTCGTTGTGTTCAAAAAGTTTATCTTGAGCGTATAATTTGATTTTTACTTCCACATTTTCTATTTTTTTAGTTATTTTTTCTCATTTTCTTGCATATTTAATAAATATTTATAAGTTTATATATGTATACACATATTTTTAAATATAGGTTGTAAGTTGTGAATGTATATGTACTTTTATGTGTGTGCACATTTGGGACCATTGGTCTGTAGTGTCCTTAATTATATCGAAGAAAAGTTTCAGTGTCATTATTTAATAGTGTACCATTTTCTGGATCTTATAAGTTCTGCTTTAAACAAATCTTGGTATGAAATTTGTGCTTATTGTGTCATTTAATATTATCGCGGAGGCAAACGTGCGAGAATCACTTTGAGTGATCCTAAATTCTCTGTACAAATATAACTTGCATCAAGGATCTTAAAGTGGAATTATAGGGGTGCGAAATTTAACAACTCAACAAAGCATGATTATAACATTGAACCTGGAATTTTAATAATGGTGATAAAATTTAACACACCATAGTTGCTTTAAAATTACTTTGATATCATGGAGTACAATGTAGTTGAAAGTTCGACATAACAAGTTTGAACAAGAAAAAACGCAGAGTAAGAATATTTATGAAGTGACAAATCAAGAAACTTGAAAGTTAAGGAAGAGGCAGAGCAATAACGACTTTAATAACTGAACTAAAACAAAAGTAAGAACTTTGAAGAATTAGAGCGATATTAGAAATTAATCCGACAAGATGTTTATTCATAATTATTGCGGTTTTCCCACTTACCATTTGGATGGAACCAAATACTGTGGTAGTACCTACTTTGTTTTCCAAGAGTGTGAGTGTGTTTCAGTTCTTTAATGGACCTTACTTTCCTCATTTACGAGCCTAAATACGTACTTATACCAATCTTATCCAAGCCCATCTTTTTATATATTTTGTACTGTACGTGTCCATTGTCTCTCTCAACCTTCATTTCTCCTTCTGTGTCTCTGCATCCCGTGCTGATCAACAGTCTACAGAGCGCTAGACTGTCGACAGAATGTTTCTTAGTTTGTTTAGAAACATTATGAAATTTAAGGCATAAAAAATAAGCTTCAGCCTACGGAAGGAGTTACTGAACATGTTGGTATCAACCAGACTTTCGTAGAATAATAAGGTAGTTCTTGGCATGCATGTTTTAGGGAATATATTTACATATAATTTTAAGATTTTCGCTTGATTTGATAATAATAATAATATAACGGCATTACAGGCCATGAAAGCCCTTGGCTTTACTGATGTTCTTTCTCCTTTTTGTCCGTCATGTGCTTGTTCGTCCCAGTTTCTTATTTTTGTTTTCAAATCTTTCATCAACACTTTAAACCATTTAACACTTTGGGCGCCCTCTTCTCCTTTTGTTAGATTCTTCTCATTTAAATATCTTTATAGGCACTCTGTCCCCTGATTTTAATTATTTAAAAAAATAAGAGCTTTGAGAGTCATAAAAACAGGTATATTTTACCATAAACGATGCCGTGAACTCGCTGGTGAATTGTTTTTTTAATCGGTGTAGTTCTTTTTTAGTTTTGAAGTAACATACTTACATACACACAAAAGAACGAATGTATATATTAGTATATCTTTTACTGTCTTGTAGAGCGTCTATTCCTTTTAAGGACATCATTTTCTGATATTTCAAAAATTTCATCTTGTTTTTTGAGTTATGTTCATTTTGTGTTTTTAACCCATAACTTCTAAAAAATTTCTTTTAGCTCGAAATGGATCCGATTTTCTTAATCTACCGTGTAAAATATATAAATGTATGATCTTGGACTAAAAAGAAGACTTTTTGCTTAAAAATCACAATTTTTATAGTCCACACTTAAGATTTCTTTCGATTTTCGGTTATTTTCGACGGTTTTGTTTGTCACCGTATACAAAAAATTGTAGCCAGTTGATTAAGGTCCCAATTTTTTTCTAGACTAAACAAGATATGAATTCCACTACTCAAACCGTCTCTATCTCTAACCATTATTAAATTAAAAATATTGAAAAAAAAAACAAAATATGTCAAAAAGATGTTTTGTCTTGGAATTATTTTAGAATGAGTTGATAGGCTAATCTGGATCTAAAAATATATAAAACTTCAATTGTAAGTCCCTATTTTATGAATTTTTGTGATATCTTCATTCAAAGTTACAAAAATTTATAATTTTTTCCCGAAATTTGGCTTTTAGAAAACCAGTTATGTAGGATATATGACATTTAGAACCGGTCTTTCCACCCTCAGGTAAACCTCTAGGTAATTATCTGACAGATAAGGTTATCTGGAATTTCATCTGCTGAATAAATGTCAATAGCAATCAGTGAATTCAATATGTCAGTCTCATTATCCGTTAGATTACTATCCGATAGATAAATTTGTATTGAAAGATGGGATGACATTTATTCAGCACAGAAAATACCACATAACCTATTCTGTCAGATAGTCACCTAGAGGTTTACCTGAAGGTGGAAAGACTGGGCTTTAAGCTATTTTTTTTGTAGTATCAAAAATTAAATTCGGAAATCTCAAATTATTTTAGTGTTACGATTTTTATAACATGTTTTTGTGAACAATTTTTTTTCAGAATAATACCGACTAATGACAAAACAAATTTTCTAAAATGGTTTTTTAGAAGCAATGGCGCAACTTCATATTTATCTCACCCCCGCAGAATTTTAATTTTTTTTTAGACTTCTAGTTTATTAAATTTGTCTAAGAAGACCAAGCAAAAAAAAAAGTAACTTAGAGGTGCGATGGGCCTGCTTGAAGTACCTACAGTAAAAAGAAAAGTGCAAACGATAAATACCAATTTATCACGGCTCCTAAACGGATTTCGGTTTTTATAAGAATTCGGAATTAAGATAATTCAGATAGCCGTACATCGCAAGGTAGAAAGGCTTCATAATAAAGTAAGTATAAGAATCCCACGACTCCATATTTATGTTGTAGACGTTTTGGTGAAGGCTTGACATCGCCTTGACAAGTCCGACGAACAGGGCTCGACAAATCGCGATGAATTGTAGTCGCCAGATATTAAATTAACTCGTCTTCGGTAGTTACTCGAAATCGAATACGCTGGTGCATTTTTTAGTCGTCAGTTAAAAACATCTTGTCGCCAGACAAAAATGTTACACAGCCTTGGTAGTAAAGATACTCGAAATTTGACTCGATGCTGTAGTTTTTAGTCCCCAGGTGAAAAAATATAGACCGGGTGGCCGCTAGCAATAATAATAATCTCAGAAACACTTGCATTCCTACAATTCAATTATTCATCAAGTACGTTTTAATTTATCATATTACTGTATTAATTAATGAATACGACGTAATTTTATTAAGTTTCCGCCATATTTAATACTATAAGTAAACATTTAAAGTTCGGAAAACAATTGAAGTTTTGCATTGTATATTCCATTATTTCAACTAGAATCATTCTTAGTTAAATCTGCTGCATATTCATCAGGCCAGAAATGCAAAGAATACCAAAATTGCTCTTAATTTGATGCGGAGTTTCAAACTTTTCGCTAATTCTAATTAAAACATACATCAACTTAAAATTATTATACAAATATAATTTATTTAGTTGGGACTTATTTTTGTCTCATGCGGTCGGCCGTAAATTCTCATTTACACTAGGGCCATAGCACAAGTGTATGGTATAAGCATAAAGATAAATAAGCAGTTTATTATAAACAGAAGTTCGTACTATAAACAATGATACATCATTGATCATTTTATGCATGCGATGCGTTTATGTTATGGACCTATTATAAACGAGAGTTTATTCACCCTATACTATCCGTGGGGTTAAATTAATAGATGTGCTATGTTTTCATAGCATAAAAATCACAGTACTCGCTTTGTTCTGTTTATTAGAAACAAATGTTTAAAAGAATGAAAGCTTTTGGTCCCATTTTTAGGGTTTTGTAGGTATGACCAAAAAACCCTTATATCGTCATTTTGTCGTCTGTCTGTTCGGTAAAAATTGTAGCCAAACGGCTAAACCTAGAGAGTTGAAATTTGACATGCTTATACAACTCTTTGACCCGCACATAGGAAAAATACTAAAACATCTAAAAACATATCCCTCTAAAAATATAAACAAATATATGCTTATCGAAAAAAAAAATATTTTTTTACAATTCTGTGTACGGTATCAAATGAAAGCCCTTGGTACGTGGATTAACGATCAAAATTTTATTTTTGCAAAATAAATTATTTTGAAGCGATTTTTGCCAAAAGAGTGCAAAAAAATTTTTGTCCCACACCTTGTAGCCCAGATGGTTTAAACTAAAAATCTGAAAAAATTCTAAGTAATGTGCATTGGCGTGAACCGGAATAGTACAAAAATAACGCATTTTTTTGTGTTTTTAACTAAAACATGTAAAATATTTAATCTGTTACTTAACATAGTAAACGAGTGAACGTCCGTAGTCCAGTGGTAACGTTCTCGCTTCGTAAGTTGCAAACTACTGTCCAATTCCCGTCAATTTTTATTTTTTCTTTTTTTTTGCATTTTTATTTTGTTTAAATTATTTTGTCAAAATTCTAATTATATTTTGGCAAATGTTGCATTTAATTTTTAAAAGCGTAAATTTAATAACCAGTGGGAAGTGTTATAATTTAATTCTGTTTGAATGTATATGAAATCATAGAGGCGAAGTTAATGACTTAAACAACCTAGGAAGCGGTCATAAAAAAAAATTTTAACATAAAATTTGTTTTGGCATCCCAAATAATCATCATTCACTTACTAAATACCTGCGAAATCCTGAAATGTGTTAAAATTCACACTTCACATACATTTTTATGGATATGCTATGCATTAAGTTATGGACCTTATAAATGAGGCTTTAGACCAGGGGTGAGCAAATCTTTTGGTTGTCGGGTCATAATGAGGATGTAAATTTGACCGCGTGCCAAATAATTTTTTTTTCTAATTTTAAATATTGTTTTTGATACGAAGGATATTTTATAATATATCTTCTTCACCCTAAGCAATATTTTTAAACCAAAACATGTATTTATTATGCTATTTAAAGAAGAAAAATATAAAAGAAAATTTGAAAGAATATCCAGATAGTAATATTTTTGCAGGACACAATAATTAATAAAATGCTTCGCGGGCCGTATATAATTTCAGCGCGGTCCGGATCCGGCCTCCATTTGCCCAGTCCTGCTTTAGACGTAGTCCTATATCAAAATAATCGGTTTTATCTGTGTGAAATCTATCTTTAAAACCAAAAATGATTGATTTAATATACGATAAGATAAAGATTAGGTGAAGGGAAGTGAATAGAAAAGCATGCATGAGCGAAAAAGGGATGAAATGAAATAAATGATCTGAAAAGGGAGGAAGGTTAAAGTACTTTACCTATCCCAAAACTGAATATCATATGACCCCAGCGTAGCGCATAACTGAACCTTTGTTCTAGATATTTAATGAAACAGAATACATTTTTATAAATATTTTGTTATAAAAGATATTATTTGAAAAGATTATAAAAGAGAGTTGAATATACAATCTATTGTTATAGAAACAACAGAATTTTGATTCAATTTTGTCCGCATTTATTTAAATTCATCATCTTGCTTTGTTGTTAGGTTAGGTTACGTATCTTTTATAACAATACAGCTTATACCAGTGTTTCTCAAGTGAAAACGTACCACGAACCAGTAAAATATTTAATTTTCTACCGCGGACCAGTAAATTATTAATTTTTTTACCGCGGACCCCTAAAAATAAATATACTATTAAACAAACTATATATGTAAATTCTACATATATCTTGGTAATAAAAAATCACTGAAAAATGAACAAAATACAAAGAAAATGATACAAGATACAATCAAGCATTTAAACTGTTTCGGTAAATTATTGAAAATGTTAAATTGGCATATTTTCAAGAGCGATCTACAATAGGGGATACGCATAAAATTTGTATATCCTTAAAACTACATTATTTTGATATGTTAATGTTAGTTATATCACCTAACAAAACAAAAATTACATTTTAATTAATATTATAGCCAAATTTTTGAATTAAAATATTGTAAATTTGAAATAAGCCGACCACGCAGCGAAGGTTGCCGAGTAAAAAGACTGAGTATGACGTCAAACGATAGGGGTTTCACATCACAGATACAGCTACAACATAATCTTTACACGTGTGTGTATTGTATTGTTCGAGAGTTTTGTATTTGTTTTTAAACAATTTTTCACGCATTTATTATTAAAATGGCAGATAAAGATTTTGTTAGGGCTCAGAGTGATAATTTACCCAACATTGATGCATTTATGCTTATGGAATATATGAAAAATAATGAATGCTACAGTGATGAAGAAATACGTGGTGTCAAAGTAATTTTTATTTTATATTCTATAACTTTATGTAAACAAACGCTGCAACTCTGTAAAATGTAAATATTTATGTAATTTAGATGTCAAAATTTTACTACATTGTTTACATGAAGTTACAAAACGTTAGAGGCATAATTGAAATACTGCAATATAAGTTATCTATTTTAATATAAAATTTAACATGTATAAATTGTTTTTATAGAATTAAACTTTATTTTAATTAAAATCACTCTAACTTTACATAACCTATAAAAGTTATACAAACAAATAAGTTCACAACAGACTATGTACGCCGGTAAGCTAGTAGTGTCATGCGTCAGTTAGAAGGGGTATGACGTCACACGTCGTTTTCGCGCGCTACATACATTTATGATTTTTTTAAGCCTTCAAATTACAAAAAAAAAAATTAAAAACTGTTTTTTATGTTTATATGCAACAAGAGGAATATAATAAAAAAATTTTAAAAAATCATGCCTATCCCCTATTATAAAGTCAGCAAAAAGTCAATGGTGTGAATATTCAATACTGAAGTTACAATTTCAATAAATAGAAATCAAGATATTTCAAAATTTAAGCGGCTGCAAAAGAAAGAACGATGGATACGAACCTAAAAATCTAAGATATCTAAAAAAAAAAAAAAAAAATAGAAATTATTTTTAAAAAAATCCTTCATTTAATGTGTCAAATTGTACAAATTGTACCATAACTTTTAATATGCATAAATAAATAATTGTTTAATATTCTGTTTATTCTTCAAAATGATTTGTTACTTTTTTGTCCTGGCCGCGTAATTGTTACTTACGCTTAGCAAACGTAGACCTCAAACATTCACTTACATTTACATGCACGTTGCTGGGATAATAACAATCATTTACGGAGCAGGTAGTATAAAAAACACTTTTTCCTGTATAGTATCGAATACTTCGGCTCTTTTTTATAAAATAATCTCGTCTCACTCTTTAAAATAATTCAACTCTATCTTCTTTTGTATATTTTAATATACGAATACAGTAATACCCCGCCACTCGACTGCCCTTTAGCTCGACGTTTTCGACATTCGACGTAAATGTCGAGAGTGAAAGTCGACGGACCATCGCTACCCGACTCGTGATCGAGTACCGATCACGTGATATGTCAAGGTTTTTGACATTTTTTTTTAAAAATTTGTATACAATACTGATTATTATTCTTCTTTTTTTTCTGTTTTTTTTTCTATTTTTTCTATTACAGTTACAGTATTGTACAGTATAGTGTATGACTACTGTACATTATTGTTTTATGTATGCTTATATTGCTTCATTACTCAACATTTTAAATAGTGTATTAAAAAATTATACATATATGTATTTCCTTAAATGTATATGTATATATGTACATATGGTTCCCTTTATTTCTTATGGGAAATTCGACTCGCCACTCGACGAAATCGCTATTCGACGCTTTTTCAGAACGAATTAACGTCGAGTGGCGGGGTATTACTGTATTATGAATTCCAGTACATTTCAGAAGCTAGTTTTTTTTTAAATTTAACCTATAAACTGGTTGAGTCTAGTGTAACTTTAAACATTTATACAAAACATTATTAATAACAACAAAGTTTTCTTTCATATTAAACGAAATAACCCAACTTAATATTATATTGTTCGAAAGCGCTTACATTACCTTCAAAAGCATTATGTAGTTTAAAGAGGATTTTTATTTTAAAACACAGTTTACTTTTGCTAACAGCTCTGGGAGACAATAATAATAGGTTTCTCGTTTCTATTTTGTAGTATCGATTCTTAAAACTATTCTTTTATTAGTTTCTAGAAAGGTTACAAAGTTTTAATAGTTCAATAACAGTTACACAAAACAATATTTGAAACTTAATTTTAAAATGCACAACAAATTGTTTTAAGTTAGATAAACTGAATTAATTTATTGCACTAACATAAAATTTATAATCACTTCAAATAAGAAAGGAAACAGTCAGGATGTTTTCTGAATGAATATTTTAGCTCCTGAGTTTCGGGAATGATCTGTCCATCGATGAAGGCACTTTGTGAGTTCTTTCTACAGGTCGCTGTATGTTCTTTTCTACCTCAATTTAGTTTTAAATATATTTGCCAAGCTGTCTAAATTGAAAAATGTCTTAAAATCCTTCACCAAGATCTCAGAATAATGTTACAAAAGTAAATGACTGAGATGCTGACTGTTATATCTTTATATTCAAATGGAAGAAATATTATTTTTAAAATAGTATGAATTTTCCGATGGGAAAAGATGCAACTCAAAATCGATTCAATATGCAAATTTGTAGCACACGATATGCATTCCAAAGCAAAGTGCATTTTGGTTCTAAAATAAATATCTCAAATGTTTACTCTATCAAAATAAAAATTTTGAAGTGTTTATGTTACTACAGAGAAAATATTTGTTGAAAAGAATGTAAAATGTTCGGTAAAAATTGGCATTAATTAAAAAAATTTAAAAACGTCAAATTAAAAATCGATGAAAATATAAAAACTAGAATTCTTTTAACAAAAAATTGTTTAAAAAATATATTAGGTTTTCTGGTTTGCTAATTAATTAATTTGAATCAATATATTCTTCCCCTGTCTCCCTCTCACGAGTTGATTATTTTTTCAATTTTCAATTTTTCGTTTCTTGCAAAATAAAAGTATAATATTAATGAAATCTGAATTTTCTCTTCTATTTCTAAACTATAGAAAATAAATTCAAGGGTCATATTTACTTATAGGCGAGGCAATGAAGCACAAAAATCAGCCCAACTTCCGATTTTTGGCGCAGTAAGATGCTGGATGGATTTACATGCGGTTTGGTGCATTCGACTCGTTAGAGCCTCAGGAAATTTTGTGAACCAACGCGATTAATGCAAAATGAAAAACTGCATTTGTGCATAAGAAAAATGCATTGGAAAAGTACATTTTCCAGAGTTGCAAAATCAAAAATTTGTAACTCGGTATAAATTAACTAAAATAAGTCAAATTTTGATACTCGGGGGTTTTTGGGGTCGCTGAACACGAATATCGGGACGAGAAAAGTGTCCGAGGTACCTGGTGCCCAGGGTGGACACTACGTACATCGTCTCCTAGAGTTTTATGCAAATTTGATACAAAAGCAGATGAATCACGTTACTCGGGGGTTTTTGGGGTCGCTGAATCCGAATATCGCAATAGCGAACGTCTCCGAGGTACCTGGTGCTCAGGGTGAGCGGTACTTACCCTCGTCTTTAGGAGTTTTATGCGAATTCGATACAAAAGTAGTTGAAACACGTTACTCGGGGGTTTTTGGGGTCGCTAAATCCGAATATCGCAATAGCAAATGTCTCCATCGCATGTAAATTCATCTTACTGTGCCTAAAATCGGAAGTTCACTGCTTCGTTTCCTCGCCTCTTATTAGAAATCAACAAAAAGAGTCTAGATTTCTTTATTCGGGAAAAAAATTGAATTTCGGCATAATAAATGACAATAATAATACATTCATTATTTAAGTTATTCTATTTAGGCGAGCTTGTTGAGATCATACCGATTTTGACATTTCTAGATTTTGTTGGATCTCCAGGAATTGAGGTCCCTACATAACGTTTTGACTATTTTTAGCATTATTTCTGTCGGTCTGTCTGTCTGTCGGTTTGTCTGGCACGAGTTGATCAACTTTTGGTAAAAATAGGTTATCGAGAAATGGGAGTTTACTCGTGTCAGTTTTAATATTTTTGCGAATATTTCACAACAGAGAAATATCTCGAAAAAATTTATTTAACAAAAGTTGCTATAAAAGCAATAACTAACAACTGTTAATTGAGACATTTTTTGATAAAGCAGCATAAATTAAACAAGTACTTTGTGATAGCGATCGGTCCTGTGGTGGTCACAGCTGATTTTTACTATTAAAATGTAATTCTATTTATTAAATATCAAATTGAAAGAACTGTCTTGAAATTATTGATATCAGGACGATGTCAGTGAAATTTGGCCATACAATTATTTAATAATTTATATTCGCTATGATAACTTACAGTTTTGTACTGAGGTATAAGAACTTTTCTCCACGACCGCTAAAAAATTTACCAATTCTAAAATCAGTTTTGAGAAAGTTAATATTCTAACACAAGAGTTGGAATGTTATTCTAAAGCACTTCTAATTATTCATTTAACATGTATTTCGTTCCTTCATTAGTGAAGAAATAATTATTCTATGCTCGTTATCATAAGTTATTATAAGGTATGCATTCTTCCGCGCTGAAAACTAGTGCAGACGGTATCAATGGAGTATTAATACATTAAACAAAAGCAGTTTTTTTTTTAAATTAAACTAACATAACTTACTAAAAAGTAATAAAGTATTGGCCGATGTGCGGGAAATTAAACTAAAATTAAACAAAAAATAAGTAAAACCAGTGGCGAAGGAAACCTCCGCTAGATTTGCACTCCATAAAAAAAAAAAATATTTTTTTTTGTTTTTTTTTTAAATATTTAGATAAATCTTCAAAAATACATCAAATTATGTTCTATACTAATTTTTGTCCAAGGCTTGGTTTACTTGGTACGAATTAATTATCATGACCATGGAAACGTTACATATAAATATAAAAAAATTGAGACGGAAATATTTTAAATAATTTTACAAAAAATTTTCAAAATTTTTCGTTTTATCAAAAAACGTCTCAAATAAAAGTTATTAGTTATTGCATTTATAGTAACTTTTGTTCAATAAATTTTTTCGAAATATTTTTCTGTTGCTAAATATTCGCAAAAATCTTAAAATCGACACGATTAAACTCCCATTTCTATTCAAACGATCTTTATAAAAAACAATAGGGTTCTTCCCATTTAATAGGAGAATTTTTTAGTACCAAAACGAATTCTCTAAGTTGAACCGTTCTTGAGTTATCGTGTATACATACAGACACACACACAGACACACACACATACGGACGGCACTTCGAAAATAGGTTTTTTGGATTCCCTGGACCATGAAAGTTGGTCATCAGTCAAAATCTCGACATCGAAAATTTTCGCGATTACAATACTTGTCCCTTATATATTAAGGTCGGGCAAGTAAAAATAAGTTTAAATAATGTATTAATTTGTTATGTAATGTAAATTATGTGTTAAAATAAAAAGTTTGTTAAAATTATTATTTGTTAATTTTTTTTTTCTGGTGGTCGTGGAGAAAGTAGGTTCTGTGACTCGGCTGGAAGAGAAAACTCGATGTTCGTGGTTTCCCACTCTCGTCTGCGGCTCCCGCTCGGAATGTTCCACTCGCATCGAATTTTCTCATTCCAACCTTGCTACAGAATATACTATTATAAAAACTTATAAATCTGTATAACTATTATTCGAGAATAGTACACACCCGGATTTATTCTCTAAGGAAGATGTTAAAATCTTAACGTCAAAAAACGACGTTATTATTAAAGCCACTTCAAACGTAAATTCTATTCGCTACGCATATTTGTAGTAAAATTTTAATGTGCCGGTGTTAAAATTGTTAACGTTCTAGAATAATTTCCTACATAAACGGTGGCTTTAAAATTTAACGCTGGTGTTAAATTTGCAAAAATGGCGGAGCTTATTTTAGTAAATGTCATGTTTCTGAAATGTCTTGGCTCTCTTGTCTTGGACAAGCTTGGTGCAATACAAACGAACAAACCTTAAGTATTGCTAAACGCGCAAAGTACGCGTAATTTCTATAATAGAGAAATGCAAATAACAATTTTAAAAATATTTCCTCCTGTATCTAGTCATGTGTGAATTGTAGGGAATTTGTGCAGGTTGTATGCATGTAACAATGTAGCAATTTCGTGCAGTAACAGTGCTGATGGCGATTTTACTGTTTATTGCCTGAATGCGGTGGCTGCATAGAGCTCAGTACAATTTGATTCCGGTAAACGTGCTTCCGTTATCGTTAATGGAATGAAGATATTTTCTCACAGCTTTGTTTTTATTTGCTTTTGAATTTATAGGCAACATTTAGTGACAGATAACGAGTTAATTGTGGCTGAATAAAATCCTTTCATTGCCGTTATCCTCTCTAATTACCTGAAGAGAAACGGGAAATTCTAACCACGTTATGTGAAGATGGTAAATTTTAAAAATACTTACACTAAATGTTTGAAATAAAATATGTCGTTAAGTACTACAAAGCTAGAATAAGTTGGGAAGATAGATACATAGATAGATAGGTAGAAAAGTGCTATTGAAAAGAAAATTCTAAAAATATATATGAGATAGGTAAAAAAAAGGACATAATAGAAAAACATATCAAGATCTCTGAAGTAAACGATAAATGGAGTAAGATAGTAACAGAATGGATAATATTGGAGAGAAGGCAGAGACGTACCGAGGCTATGGCCAATGTGGCCCCGGCCTTAGGCGCCAATCTTATGAAGGCGACCCCAATTTTTAACAATAGTTTGTTGTTGTAGGTTTTGATTTGTAACCGTTTTATCTAGTTACTTATTTAAAATAGTAGTTAGTTTTGTTCGAGGATGAAGTATCTAATAAACTACTAATACTTGGTTTATATACGGAACACGAATAAGGAATAGGAAATAAGAATAGTAAACAAGATGTTAAAACCGTATTAGCGCCGTATATCTATTTATGTAGGAATGAAATTTAACTTAAACACAAGAAAAGTTGGTAACATTTAACATTTTATTCTTATTCCAAGAATAAGAGACGAGAAGCATGCGTACAACGGTCAAGATGTCGGCCGTAATAAAATTTGTTCAACAGATGTTTTCCAGCTGTGATCAGAGGGTTGAAAACAACAATATAATGTGGGAAACACAAGCAAATAAATTTACAAAATCTTCTGAATCCATTTTACTGAACACAATATTTTTTTAAAGGTTATATTACCCACAACAACCTGTCAAGTGACAACCGTTAAAAACAGGCCAAAGCAAGTACGCAGGCGCAGCGACGAAATGTTATGTCCGATATAAACGGTTTCATATTTTTATTCTTGTGTACTATTCTTATTTCCCATTCCATATTCTTGTTCCGTATATAAACCAACCTTAACAATTAAGGAATAGGTTCATGAACACATTAAATGCGCATGCCCGACTTGAAACGTGTTAGATATTCTTTTCACTGCGAATTTGGTGTGGGAGCGGTAATTTCAGAAATAAAATTTCATTATTATTTAAAATAAAATTATTCAATTAGTTAAAAATATTCAAATTATTTAAATATAAAAACTAATATATTTAAAGATAAATATCTTCAAAGATTAGTTGAGCTATCATATATTTTTTTAGTTAAATATTGAGAGACAAAAGTAGAATTTACGGTCGTATATTATATGATTTATTTAAAATGTCACCGTTTATCTCAAGTATATGATCGAATGTTTACACAGATCCTGATATGCGACCATATATTTTCAGTGATATGGGCTTCGTAGGTAATTAGAGTCAAAATTAATTATTTGGGGTTATATGAATTATTGGGAATAGAAATATGAGTCTTTAAGATAAGGTTTTTGTTGTTAATTGGAGAGCTGATTACTTTTACAACCACAAAAAAATGGGGCTTAGAGATCAAATTATTAGTTTTAAGAAAAGGGCAGGGGAAATCGTGTGAGAGACAAGAAGGTAATGACTAAACCATCACCGGAGTCGGACGAACCTCCCAAGCATTTTTAGTTAAGAAACCCGGTAGCGTGTAGTGAACCAGAAATAGTTTGGAAGTGTTGAGGACAGTTTTGATGAATTGAAAGAACCTCGATAACGGGTTAAAGACTGTGAGGTTTGTGAGGTGTTTAACGGCTTGTGAGGTGTTTAAGACGCTTATGTGGTGTACGGTGATTGTGAAGTTTTTGTGGAGTGTCTCTCATGGCATTTCGTAGACAGCAGTTAATTTAAACCTTAATTAAACATTAAACGTAGATCAAGTAAAATGCAGACTTTAATTCAGACACCCTTATTCCTGTCATAAAGAATCTAAGCAACCAACCGACGAACCTTTAGGGTTTCAGACTTGATTCCGCTCGCAAGTCTTGGAACCCACTATGTGGAAGGGCCTTTCAAAGTAAGTACCATGAAGTACAATGAATATACTTAAATTCATTCAGCCAACCCTGACGTTTCGACCGATCCTAGAAATGCCCCCAGATTGGCTGACCAGATTGTACTCACGGTGTAGTAAATTTAAGTGAGAGAACTAAGCTTATTAGTTAAATTCAACGAAACTGATAAAGCGCATGTTCTGACTTGGAGTTAGGTTATTGAATTGTCTGAAGGTTACCGCGAATAACAAACGTCTTGTTAGAAACAGTAACTTAACACGTCTATTCTGTACCAAATATCTGACGCCTGTTGACGGTGAAAATTGTGTCCTATTCTATATCATGCACATGTGCCCAGAAATTGAACGTAACACTGCTCTATAAATATATATTTTGGTACAGAATAGGGGTATAAATATGTTTCATTACTAGAACTTCTTTCTAAATAATTGAGTACAACATAATAAATTAATTACTTCATTTCCCAACCATATTTCAACTAAGTTTTAGTACATGTATTCCCTATTACCAACTAACTAAACATATATCATAGTTTAATATTAATTAAATTAGTTTACCTCAGGTACAAATTTAAAGCCACGAGTACCAACTTTATATCACATTAAAGCGAAATATTTATATTTGATTTATAAGAGGAAGATCCTACAAGTTTTAGAGTACTGAAAACTAAAAGCACATATTACACCTTGCACACTATAAATATTCAAAATAATCCACTTAGAGACATATAACAGGTGCCCAACGTTGTAGTTGGCAAAAGAACAATTAGGAAAAAAGGCAATTAGGAAAAAAGGTTAAAATATATCTTAGTAATTCTCCGCTTTTAGCCCCATTTTAATCTTTCGGTTTTTCCTAATCACTTTTTTTCTTAATTGCTCTATTGATGATAGTATATATTTGTTTTGTAAACTCTTTGTATTCTGATGATGGCTTCATAAGCCAAAATACGTATTAATAAATTAAAATATTTTGAAACATTACCGAGTGTTTTATTTCGAATTCTATTTTTTCAACGAGAGCACTGAATCTATTAATTTTATTTTTGAGATACCGGAATTCCTTCTCCAAAAGTCTATTTCCACGGCGCCTAGTCGGGATTTATTTCTTTTTGTAATCACCCATGTTTCTGAACCATAGGTACAGATATTTTCGACAACGGTTTTGTAGATAAACTTTGTTATTTTACGCATTACGTTTCGTCTGCTCTGAATAGCAATAATCAGGTAGACGTTGTATATACCGATTTTGCCAAAGCTTTTGATACAATTGATCCCCAAATTATGATTGAAAAACTTAAAATTTTTGGACTTTCATCAGCACTGGTAGCGTTATTGTCGTATCTTCTGGATCGCAATCTATCTGTTTGCTATTGTGGTCATACAACCTCACCTTTTAAAGTCACTTCTGGAGTCCCACAAGGATCAAATTTACGTCCTCTTCTTTTTTTAATATTTAATGATGACATTAATAATGTAATAGTCAATGAAAGATTAGTTTTGCGGACGATCTCAAAATTTTTCGAACTATCTTCAAATAATGATTGCCACATCCTTCAAAACGACTTGGAAAATATCTCTAATTGATACACCTTAAACAAACTTAAGCTCAATCTTTCTAAATGCAAAATTCTGAAATTTACACGAAAATATAACCTCACTATTTTCCCCTATTCGATACTTAATCAGTTGCTTACTCGTTGCGAAAGTACCCGGGATCTGGGCATTGAGTTTGATAATAGACTTACTTTCAACTCACATATAGATACGATTTGTTCTTCGTTTTATAAAATGCTAGGATTTATTATCAAGAATTCACGCATTTTTTCGATTATAAACGTTATCTACACTTTACTATGCATTCATTCGCTCTAAAATTGAATATTGATCAATAATATGGGATCCCATTTATGAGATTCAAAAGAATGGCATTGAAAAAGTGCAACATACATTTTTAAAGTTCATCTACTTTAAAGTTATGGGATCCCATTACGATCTCTCATATAGTACTCTTCTTAATATTTTTTCCACCAAATCTTTAAGTGAGCGTCGTAAGTTAAGCTCACCAAATTATCTGAAAAAATTAGCATCAAATCTAATTGACGATCCACTTTCCTTTCAACAATTAAATTTCCACATCCCATCTTTCCGTACAAGGCATTCCTCACTCTTTATCTTCCCCAGGCACATACCAATCTATTCCTTAAATCCCCATTGAACAGGATGTGTTCATATTATGAGCAGAATACAATAATTAAACTGTTCTAGTAATTATTCATTTTTGTGTATTATATTTTCTAATGTTTAATAGTTTTTAATATTTAAGTCTTAATATTGTTAATTATGTTCCTGTCCAATTTTGGCTATGCTGTTGGAATAGATGTATTAAATAAATAAATAACCGTTTTCGTCTTTTGGATTATATTGTTGTTTCACAATATTAGGTTTAACTACTTGATGACATGCTTTCCTTGTCCTATTTTATTATTTATGTCATCCTCATACTTTCCTCTGCTTGATAGGGTGACGCCTAGATATTTGAATCACTAGCAGCTTTTTATTATGTCATCGTCTAATTTTAGGACTTTTTCCTGCTCACCGACAATAAGATATTCAATCTTCTGTGAGTTTAGTAGTAAAATGAAAATAAATTATTTAAAAATAATCAACATTATTTTGCATTTCACACAATGATTATAAGTTATTAAACTTTTAAATAAGTACAATCTTCAAAGACATAATTATAAAATTTCTCATTACAAAAACTGATGTTTCTTGACAATTTAGCACCCTTCTCGATGTGCCGTCAACTGAAAAATGTTGAAAAACGCTGATGTAAATTTATAAAATGAAAGATTAAAAAATGAAAAATGGATTTAAAATATTTTTTGATTTTACGCGTTTACAGCAAAAAATGTTTCATCATTCAGTATTCAAGTTTTCTATGCTTCTATTTCACTTTAAAACCTAAAAAAAATCTGAAATATGTGAAAATTTATATTTAATATCAATTTTGAGTTATTTCCAGGTACACGTATAAATTCCACAAATGTGATATTCACTAAATTCTCAATTGAACAAGTGTAAACGTTGAGTATTAATGTTATTGTAGACTGAGCGTATTTGTCTTGGATCCAAGATGTTGGCTTAAGAATTATTTAGTAGCTGTCTTAATTTAGCTATCAACTAACGGTAACATAAGGGAATTGCTACTAAAATAGAAACTGTATATTGTATTTCGGAAGGAGTTAATGTGGGGAACTTTAAAATTTATTACAGGTCCTTTCCGGGATAGTTTCACAAATTTCAGTTTGGATATAGTTGAAGTTTAGAATTACTGCGTTGATATTTAATAATTTCCTCTAAAAGACATATGAAAATTGTAACAGACACAACAAGAAGTTCTTAACAACATTTTAGAACATAAAGTCTAAGGTAGAATAAACATAAAGTTTGTCTTATCACATAACAAAATTTTAATATTAATGTTCTTGTTACTGACGAAAATACTGACCTAATCCGAATAATTAAAGTTTCACAATGTTTCTTTGTTTACTATGGATAGGTTATTGTTACCTAGTTACAATAAAAAATAAGACGAATTTGGTTATGTTTTAAAATCCTTATTAACCTGCTTAAATATTGGACTTATATATTAATTAATAGACAGCAATAACACAAGCAATAAACGCTCAGTCACCGTACTAAATTCCACTAACTCAATATCTCCACTTGAGTTCAGTCACTTGTCTAACTCCACACTGATATTGAACACATGATACTGACTAATTGACGACCTTAACTTGACTAACTGTTCTTAAAGGCTCGCAGGCTTCGTTGTTTGAATAATACTGCCCCTCCGACCTCAAGTACCGCGCGTTTTATAGATCTTATTTATTTCTATAAAAGTCGAGAACATTCGGGTAACTCAATGTTCAAGGTTTACCGTCCGCTTCAAGGCTACAGTATTCTTTGGCAAGGCCATGCTCGTAACCGTATGCTAAGAGTAAGTCCTAAGATAATCCAAGTAGCGCAGATAGAGTGTGTCTGGTCCTAAAGTGTTGCCAACACTACTTGTTTTCAGTGATCAAAACAATATAGATAAAATAAAAGTAAGTACGACACTTGTCCGCAAATATTAAATTTAAAAATAGATTGCAAATAAAAACCAATCAGATGATACAATTTTATGTATATCAGAAGCCTGCAAATATTTCAATTCGTCCGGCACCCGTGAAAAGTCGGATCGGACGGATTTCTCTTTCTAGTATATGGCGATCCTTGTCGAAGCGAAACGTTACATATATATTTGAGAAGTTAACTTCATTTTTGGCTCCACTATCCTCACTAAATAATCAAACTGGTCCTTATTCATGCGTAAATATTTATAAAACAATTCCGTATCCTTTAAACGTAATTCTGCTACCAAATTATGGCTTCCATGACAACTGGGGCCGTAAGACAATTCGGGCCGTAAGACAATTCGGGCCGTTCACAATTGGGGCTTTTCACAACTGGGGCCATTAACAACTGGGGCGATGACAATGCGGGCCGCACACAATTGGGGGTTTGCACAACTGGGGCCATTAACAACTCGGGCGATGGACAATTCGGGCCGTTCACAATTGGGGCTTTTGACAACTGGGGCCATAACTATAAGACTAGAGTCTTCTTTTGTTTAAAATAAAAAATAATTATTTTACAAGGCATAAACTAAATTGCGTGTTCTTTTGAAAAAAAATAAATATTTTAATGGTTTGATTAAGTACATTTTGGTGGGAATTAGAATAAATAAAAAAAATTGTATTTTAAGGGTTGGCTTAAGGAAATTTTTGTGTTCATTTGATTAAAAAGAAATTGTATTTTAAGGGTTAGATTAAGTAAAATTTGGTGCTCTTTTGACTTTAGTAAAAAAAACGTCAGCTTTACTGAAGAACTCTTTAAAGTCAATAATTTAATTTGTTGTTGTTTAGCCTATATTCTCTTGTTTTTTTCTGACCTATTGACCTTAACCATAGAACTAACCTTACTAACAAAGCTTTTATTTTGTTGAAATTGTTTTAAACTTTCACCATTAATATCCCAATTTACCTCAAAATGTCCAAAATGTTTTTATAAAAATGTTTTTAGTTAAAACCGCCCTTAAAAACATTTATGTTATTTATGTGGCAACCACAAAAGGGAAGTTGTATTTCATTTTCCCATCTGTTAAATAACCCAACTCATTTAGAAAGGGTTAGGTGAAAGCATTTTTTTATTTTGAGATAAATATTTAAATCAGGGGTGTGGTAATGTAGACATCTGGAAGCAGTGGCGTATACTACGTAGGTGTTAAGCAAACAGTTTAAATCTTACTTAAATTACAAGTATGTATATCTTCGTTAAAGATGCAGCATAAGATCAAAGGGAGGGTACGGAAACATTACAACTACTCGGACAAAACTGTGACCCTTGGACAAGACATGCACTGGTCAAGCCCATCATCCTCTACTTAGCGTCTATTATCCTGACTAAATAGGATCAGACAATCTATAGAATGTTAATAGGAAGAAGCATAAATGTTCAATCCAGCAGAATTAGTACACGGAACGAATGAGAAAAGAAACAGAAAAGAAAAGAAATGTCGGATAAAGGAAACAGTCAGAAGAAATATCCAGACTTATTATTCTAAGTAATTAATTTGGAGTTACTTCCATAGAACTCTTTCAGATTAATGTAAGCAAGGTGCTTAATTGCCATTTTGGGATAACATTACTATTCAGATTATTTACAGCTATCAATTTTATTATTAAACGTCGATCTGTATTCAATCTTTTGACATGTTTTTCTAATATTTTAATCCTTCGTATAGCATCATGATTCAGATTGAGTGTCCTAGCTATTATTTGCTCTGTCAAACGTCGATGTGTTTTCCAACAACTGGCAATGCATTCGTTTCGAAATAATCTTTGCACATAATTTTCTAAAATTTAAATGTTCTGTGAAAATTTTGTGCATATTCACTGCAAATCTTAGTGAGTAATAGTACTCCTTTTAAATGAGTACTTTTTATATTACTCATTTAAAGTGCGTACTTGTACTCACTTTGAAAAAGGAGATAAGTGTACGCACTTGAAGTGAGTACTAGTACTCGTTATAAATGAGTACTTCAAAATACTCACGTAAAACGAGTACAAGTACTCACTTCTAAAGCGGAACTGAAACTACGCGTTATATGTGGGTACTAATACTCATTTTAAATGCGTACTTTTAATACGCGTTATATGTGAGTAACCTAACCTAACATATTAAATTTCCTGTCATATAAGCTCTTTAAAACTAAACAACCAAATAATAGTACAATATTAACGTTTATTAGACAGTTAAAAATTAAAAAAAAAAGTGCCAAAGTATCTGCTGATTAATAAGTGAATTTAAAGTTAAGTAAAAGTGAAAAATAATAATAATAAAGTGAAATGTAGCATTGAGAGGCTGCTGAAGCCAGAATTTATTTTTGCATAGTTTTTGTTTAAGAAGGTTCGGAAGCCTCAAAGTTAGTTATACAAATATGCAGTTTTAATTTAAATGCGATATAATAATAGCACATGTAATGATTGCATTATTTTAGGAATAAATGCGCTCAGATTAATTCAGGTACCTTCTAGATATGTTTAAAGATTTAACATTGATTCTATTATACGACATAATTACCGAGACAATTACATTATATTTTAGATACTAAAATAATACGTTTCAAAATGTAACTAAGGAGAAAATCATAATTTTTATCTTCTATTATTCGTAGAAATTGTTTAGAATAATTTATTGAATTTTAGATGATAACTAAGTTCATACTTATACTTAATCATTATGATTATTTTAGTTGTAATACCTGAATGGTTTGAAATTTTTTTAAATAAATATATTCAAGAAATAATAATAATCGCATTTTATTATTTACAGAAAAATATGAAGCTTCATAAATTCTGGAAAAGGATTGCATTGAAAATTGGCAAAAAAGTGTATAAATTATTGATTATAATAATTTAAAAACTATTTTTCTGATGTTCAATCAACATTTTTACTTTTCCTGAATTTTAAAGCTTTATTGTGACGTCACTCAAGAAAAGAGTTTTATACCTATGTACGTACTATAAGTGCGTATTACTACCCTCTCTTCCTTTCCACTACCCATTTAAAACGCGTACTAGTACTCACTTTAAGTGAGTACTAGTACTCATTTAACGTGCGTACAAAAGTACTCACTTGTACGTGAGTAAAAACGAGGACAAGCAATGTACGCACTTTAAATGAGTACTAGTACTCACTTGAGATTTGCAGTGTTATTATGATCAGATTGAGTTTTTTAGCTATAATTTGCACTGTTAAACGTCAACTTTTATTCCATAAACAACTGACAATCCATCTTTTCTAAATAATCTTTGAACATAATTGTTTAAAGTTTAAATCTTCTGGATAATTTGGTGCATAGCGTTACGATCAGATTGAATTGCTCTGCTATAGTTTGCACTGTATTTTTTTTTTCCAAGTTTTAATCTTTGTAATAATCCTGAACACAGAATCACGATTTGAATTGAGCTCCCTGGCTAAAATTTGAACTGTCAGACAACAATCCCTTCGTTCATAAAATAAGGAAAGCTTTTATAAATTTATGCTGCTATGTTTGTACTATGACTTATTCTACGACACTGTTTGAAAGTAATATTGAATTATTTTAAATAAAATGGAGAAAAAGTGTCATCATCCTTTATGGAAAGTCTTTGATGTGTTTTGTAATTGGAGTTCGCTTCCTTATGTACTTATTTATAGAGGCGAAAGGGTACTAATTGAGTTACTGTTTACTCCTTTTCAATTTAAAAGATCATAGTCTTTCAATAGGCTGGAGAAATGTAATTTGAGTTTCAAGAAAATTAAATTTTCATGTTGTAAAAGCACAAAGGTTACCAAACAATGTCTGTGACTGATGGTTCATGACATTCTTAATATAAAAATACTTTATTTCTTAAAATTAATTAATCGCAAGATCATCATGACGTTAATTCCATAAGCAGCTTCGTTTCGCTTTCGAATATGCAGGGTATTTTTGGGAACTGTTTAAGCATTGCTAACTTAATAATATATTTATTGACTGAGGTACTGTTTTAAGTCAATCATAATATACTTTTCATTATATACATAATTATTATTCAATAGTACAAGATTGTGCATCACATTATTAAAATTTCTATTTAAGGAATTTTTCTGTAAGGCATAACGGTGTTTAGTACAGAACTATTTCATCCTTTTTTTGAGATCGTTAGAACACAATCTGCTTAGTTCCATAAGTAACTTATTCATCAGTTTTGTTACGTAGCTGATTTCATAGTTCTGAGATTTAGAAAGCCTCAGAAAACCTGGGTACAAATTCGACATGCCTCTTGTGTTGTATTTGTGTATTTCTGCAAGAGTTTGAAACTTTATATTTTTGTACGCTAGTAATACGGAAGGGTACTTGACCATAGAGGAAGGGTCATTACATCTAGGGAAATAAAATTGTCTAGGCAATCATCTCTGCAGGATAAGTGTGATATTACTCAGATTGAGCTTCGCTGTAAGCTCAAAATTCTTTTAAATGCTACCGAATGACCCCATGCTAAATGCCATATGTCATCTGAAAGTGGAACAGTGCATAGCAAGTAATTCTCACGTCAGTGTTTACCATAGATGTCAGGTTTTTTAGCAAATAAATAGCAGAACACACTTTGTTTGCCAGTGCAACATGTTTATCTCACTTAAGTTTGGGATCAAATTTTATCCCCAGCAGTTTCACAGAATTCGAGTTAAAATTGGTTCCTTTTAGCATTAAGAGGATTTATTGCATCTTGTTGTGGTCTAGGAATTGACGATTGGTGTCACCATTGGTTGAACCAGTACTTAGATCTCTGCATTGCAATTTTATTAAGAGAGATAATGTCAGCAACTAATGACGATCTTGCAATTAATGTTGTGTCATCAGCATATAAAATATTGAATCCATCATTGTATGAAGGGAAGTCATTGATATAGATTAGAAAGAGAAGAGGGCCAAGTATGGATCCTTGCAGAACGCTTGAGGTAACAGTTAAAGGATTTGCCATTGCGAAGGCGAGGACCTTTTTTTTGCTTATACACTTAGATTTTGGAAGGTGAAGACCTTTTTTTTTGCTCGTCATTTGGATTTTAAGAGGTGAGGACTTTTTTTTTGCTCATCGCTTAGATTTTGGGAGGTGAGGACCTTTTTTTTTTGTTCGTCACTTAGATTTTGGAAGGTGAGGATCTTTTGTTTTTTTGCTCATCACTTGAATTTTGAAAGGTGGGAACCTTTTTAGGGTTTTGTAGGTATGACCAAAAAACCCTTATACCGTCATTTTGTCGTCTGTCTGTCTGTCTGTCTGTCTGTCTGTTCGGTCAAAATTGTAGCCAAACGGCTAAACCTAGAGAGTTGAAATTTGGCATGCTTATACAACTCGTTGACCCGCACATAGGAAAAATACTAAAACATCTAAAAAACATATCCCTCTAAAAATATAAACAAATATGTGCTCTTCGAAAAAAAAAATATTTTTTTTAAATTCTGAGTAGGGTATCAAATGAAAGCCCTTAGTACGTGGATTAACGATCAAAATTTTATTTTTGCAAAATAAATTATTTTGATGCAATTTTTGCCAAAATTGTGCAAAAAAATTTTTGTCCCACACCCTGTAGCCCAGAAGGTTTAAACTAAAAATCTGAAAAAATTCTAAGTAATGTACATTGGTGTGAACCGGAATAGTACAACAGGAATTTTTGATCAGATTTTGTTTTCGGAAAATAACGCATTTTTTGTGTTTTTAACTAAAATATGTTAACTATTTAATACGTTGTGTAACATATCACAACACTAACTCTCGTGGCGTGGTTGGATTCGTCGTGAGCTTAATAATATAAGTTAACTTGCAAACTAGGGTTCGAATCCTGTTGATTTTACTTTTTATTTTTTTTTTGCATTTTTATTTTGTTTAAACTATTTTGTTAAAATTCTAGTTATATTTGGTAAATAGTGCATTTAATTTTTAAAAGCGTAAATTTAATAACCAGTGGAAAGTGTTGAAATTATAATGTAATTCTATGTTTGACGAAATCAAAGGGCGGGACTTATGATGTAAGCAAGCAATGGAAGCCATAGGTGCAATTTTCAAAATCTTAATGAACTTTGCTATGTAAAAAAAATACTGCATAGATTTAGAAACTCAAATAATGGTATTAGGCATTCGAATTAAAATTCATAAAAAAATATTTTGACATAAAATTTGTTTTGGCATCCTAAATAATCATCGTTCAGTTACTAAATACCTGCAAAACCCAGAAATGTGTGAAAATTCACACTTCACATCAATTTTTTTTATTTGCCAAGGGCGCCAAAACACGGCTCTGCCCCTAGTGCAACTTTTCCTTACGGCGGCTCTGATAATATGGCTTCATTAGTTGATTTTTCGCTGTAAATCCATACTGTCCCATTGAACATGTTGTTATTCTCAAAGTGGTAAAGTATTTGTATAGATAATATCTATTCAAAAATTTGTAAATTATTGGCAACAGTGAAATTAAGCGGTAATTTCCTTGATCATTATTATCAACTTTCTTATATATTGGTAGTACTGTCGCAGTTTTCAATTAATTTTAACTTCTTTATTATAAGAGATATGAAGGAGATTAAAGTAGGAAAGCTCGAGTATTCCACTCTCAAACTAAGAATATGGAATTGGAAACACTATTGAACATCAAATGGATTATTTGATGAATTTAATGAGTTATTTCAAAAATATATATTCTTTTAAATTGGATCACCTATATTTTTATATATATTTCAAAACACGGGACATATATAATTTTTAACTCATAAATTAATCATAATTCATAACTGGATCGACCTGAATAAAATAAAATGCAGGCCAAACTCAAACCGCGCACTTAACAATATCAATAGTTTTAGTGGGTAATAATGAATAGCCACTTAATGAGTATTTGAATAAGGATCTCTGTTGCAGAAACTATAAGTGTAATTTAACATAACAAGTTCTCATTGAAGATCTGGTTCAATTAGTAACTGTGAATGTTCTATTGAACAAGATGATACGGTTCGGCACGGTCACCATAAATTGATTGTAAGTCATAGTTCCACAGTGCAGTTAGAACATGCAAGGAATGCAAATATAACATCAAAGAGATGATCCCAGACTTCATAAAGATGTACTTGTGGACAACCTTTCAAGATTCAGTAATGAATTCGCAAACCATTTGCTAGCATTCATTTACTACAAGTTTTTACAGGTTTAGGTACAACTGTAAGTCTTGAATGTTCTTTGTTTATTTGAAACTAAATCCATCTTTTTAGTATTTGAAAATAGTTAAGTGTGATACCATAAGTTGGTAAAGCTCAGTGGCGTCCATGGAAGCACGGGTTTCAGTGTACACCTTGCTCAATAAGACTGAAATATTTTAAGTTATAATACTTACTTAAACTAAGTCGAATGTACGAGGGCATATTGAAAACTAATGCCTCCATGGCCATAACTTTTATAATGACGGAACAGACCGTGTCAAAAGTGGTTTGCCATTTACCTTAACTATCTATACATAAGTCCTTCTAGCGGAGATTCTCAGCAACATCGCGTTTGTGCATGAGAGTTCTAAACATGGCGGCCGGCATGGATGTGCGGTTAAAACAACGAGCTGTCATTGAATTTCTTACTGCGGAGGGTGTAGCGCCCATTGATATCCATCGAAGGTTAAGTGCCGTCTACCGTGACGCGTGTGTTGATGTGAGTACTGTTAGGAGGTGGGTAAGGACTGTGAAAGACGCAAGTCCTGCTGAAACGTATGTCCATGATCGGGCACGCAGTGGCCGACCAGTGTCTACCTCATCCACCTTATAGCCCAGATCTTGCGCCTTGTGACTTTTTCCTCTTTCCAAAGCTTGAGGAATATCTCAAGGGCAAACGTTTCTCTTCGGATGCAGATGTGATAGCGGAGGTGCGGAAATGGTGCCGTGGAAAGTCTTCAGACTTTTTCCGCGACGGACTTGAAAAACTCGTACCACGTTGGCGTAAATGTATTACTGTCAATGGCGATTATGTGGAAAAGTGAATATATCAGTGCGTAGAGCACAGTTTATACTATTATTTCACATTTATATGTAAACCATACGTATATCAATTACTAATAAAGTTATAGCCAGGGAGGCATTAGTTTTCATAAATATGCCCTATAAATATATCGTATAAATATTAGTACGAAGTATGTTAGATATTATTAAGAAACGTTAATATAAAACTGACGAATGCAGTTTTATATTGGGCAATGAGATAAGGAGAGTTCGGATATATATTGGGTGTTTCAGCGCTAGATCTTATTATATTGTAGGATACGAAGGAACGCCACGACAAGAGCAGCAATTTTTAGAGAGTTTGGAACCAAATTTCATTTCATTTTTAGTTGACTGGCGGCGTTTACTAGTCTCAGAGTCTTAGAGAAACGGTTCACATCATAAAGCTGGATCCATATTAGCGAGTCGATCCTGTAATGTACCGTGTAACGTAATGCTTGCTTGAAATCTACATGTCGCCAACGTATTGCAAACTTCCTGTGGTCAATCTGAGAGTAGATCATGCAACGAACATAACCAAAAAATTAAAATTTCAGTTTGAGGTTATTCTAAATACACAGTGTAACTTATTTTAGGCAAAGTTTCATAGCTAAATTACTCCAGCATTACTGGATTAAGATAGTTACGTTAGGAAAAACTTTAATTTGTAGTTTTATTAAATTCTTGTTAATACTTCACATGTATAATATATACAACCCATAAAAATCTTGAAGAATCTAAACTGATGGCAAAACATGTCGAAAAATAATTAAAGCAATATATTAACTAACATTTACTATATATTCTAGGTTATATAACTTTTTATCAAACATTCATACTTGCGAGCGTCAAAACTACCTCGAACGCGTCCAACCAAATTCGGCGAATTTCTTTGTGTTCACGACAAAAACCGACACAGACCGAATCAGGACGAGCGCCTTGTGAAGCGCTTGGCTTTTGCGCGTCATCCCGTCCAAACTTAATTATAATTCTCAAATTACCTTGTGCAAAATTTCTTAGACGGCAGGATTAGTCACATTAAAGTTGCGGCTATTATACAGCTGTTGCAGTTGTTATTTTTATAAGCAGTTTATTCGAGTGGGATGTTTGTTTCAGCAAGATTCCCGACCCGTGTTTTAATGTAAACCTATCACAAATTCCGAACGAGGACAAGTGATAGGTTTGATCGTTGTCGTTTGTTATATTTAAACGTACCATTAGGTAAATATGATTTAATAAAGACAGAAGTTTTTAGTAATATAAAACTTGTCGTAAACAGTAACTCTGTAATAGGAGGTCATATATAAGACACGTTTAACTTCTGGATGACAGCCATAATAGACATTAAACAAAGTTCTTAACTCCATTTCTCTTATATTCCGGTAAAGTATTAATTAATTTATGTCGTAAACTGAGAAGAAACAAAGTATTATATTGCCCATAAAAATGAAAGAATATTCTACAATAAAACAATTTTTATGTCAGACAAACACAGAAATTAGCGATTGTTAACAGACAAGAAAATTAAAATGTTATTTTAAAACATAAAACAATAAATATGTTTCTGGAGATATAAACTTTGCGAAATGTGATTTACATTCTTTGTGCGACCTGAATGATTAGAATTCCGTGTACAGCGAAGCGCATCAACACCTCTGTGTTAGATGAAATAAAACTTAAAATGCTCCTGTCTTCTAATATCTATACTCGTATCTTTAAATTCCCAAGTTATATAATAAGAAGAACTGAGATCCTTGAGAAAACTAAGGAAAGGTAAATGGCGAGAGGAAACGAGGTTGATCTTCACAGCTTTGGATCGAAATAATGACGAAAATACTACAGGAGCCATTAGAAACGTCTTTAGAACAGCACGAGGTCGTGAGAAGTGCTATATATCTGTTAAGATATTAAGATGGAAAAAGAAAAGATTGACAACTACTTCTAAAACTGACAAAAAAACATTTTTCTCCAAAATCCTTTGTTTTAGCTTTTAGTTTATTATCCTCCGACGTTAGCTACGCACTTAACGGCGCGCCACTTCAATCAGTACACGAAATTGATGATCGTGGCGTACTTCTAACTAGCGATCTCTCCTTTACTAATCGCGTGAACTGGATCATAAGTAAATCACTGCGGTAGGCTTTGTAAAAAGACAAACATGATTTTCATCATCTACACTCCATTACGGTGCTGTATTTCAGGCTAATAAGAAGTAATCTGAAGTATGCGGTAGTTATATGGAACACAAGTCAACAAAATTTTGTTAACCGTCTAGTAAATGTTCAAAACAGATTCTATAAATATGTTCTTTTCAAAGTCGGGGATTAAGTATAATTCGATGTCAAGGTGTGAGCAACAAAATATACTAAACCAGACACTTTCCACGAGGCGAAAAACATTTGGTTTATGTCTGCACAAAATAGTTATTTGTGTACCATGAACAAAAAGTAGATCTTTTTCGGCGGCATATGAATTTGAAGGCCGAGGCGCAGCCAAGAATTTTATTAGAAAAGAAATCAGCTGTGGCCACCACAGGACCGACAGCCATCGCAAAGTTGTATAAAATACATTCTAGCAGCAGAGTAAAAATAACTTGGCCCAATATTTTCTAACAGATATTATTTATCATGATCATGGAAACGTTACATATAAGACAGACATCATGCTAAAAATAGTCAAAACGTTATGTAGGGACCTCAATTCGTAGAGATCCATCGAAATATCGAAATGTCAAAATCGGGATGATCACAATACCTCCCTTATATATGTTGGCGGTAGGTAATTAAATTTATTTATTTACATTGGATAATTTATGGTTACTGAATAATTATTATAATTGTATATGTTTGAATGTCAATTTTTTCAATGTAACCATGTAGATCTTGTAATTTAAGAAATGACACATAGATGGTTCTACCATCTAGCAGCCAAAAAAATAAGCGAATCGGCCTAGGTCGGAAAAGATTTACTTTTTGGCCGGTACTAGATAATAAAAAAGAACTGTTTCTGATATGGTCGCCCAAAAAATAATTAATAGTATTGTACCTATTTCCAACATATTATCTAGGACAGTGGTTCCCAAATCCTGGGGCCCGACCCAAAGTTAGGTCTTAAAAGAATTTAGCGGACTCGCTCTTGATATTCACAGACATATTTGTTTTGCTCATTAGGTTTCTCGAAATCCTTCTTTTTTTGCTCGATAGATTTATTTTAATTTTCTTTTTTTTTAATTTGTTTTTTTTAAATTTATTTAGTTGGCTACACCACAGGACATTAGCCTAATAGTCCTAATAGTTCCTTATCCTAATATCCTAATAGTCCAGAACTAACAATAAAATGTATTCATATCGGTAGCAAATGTTATAAATGCAGTTCTATATTATTTTGGATAAATAGAGAATATTAAAAAATATTTTATTTTTTTATCATTATCTTTTTTTGTTTATCAGATTTCTTGAAATCATTTTTTTTTGCTGGCCAGATTTCTCGAAATAATTTTTTTTTTTTGAGTATCAAGTTTTTGATTTTTATTTTGTCTTCAGCTTTCTCGCAATCCCTTTTGTTTGATAAGTCAGAGACTTTTTTTTACCAAAATGACTTATTTTCAACATAGTCTTTTTTTAGCTCGCCACTTTTTCCCAACGATCTTCCAACATCTTTAAGCCTTCCCAAAATTACAATGTCACAAACTCTGCAAAATAGGCTTTGATTCAGCGATCTCCTCGTTCAAAGCGAATCTTTTCGCAGCGATCCATTTCTTCATATTTGGAAAGAGAAACAATGCGCAGGGCTCCAAATCTGGAGAACAGGGTGGACGAGGGAGTTGTTCGTAGCACAATTGGTCTAATTTGGCCGTTGCAATTGCGAATGACTGTGCTGATGCATCGTCATGTGGAACAGAACTTATTTCTTCCCCAAATGGAAATGCATCTTCATCAATTCAGCGTGTAATCGATTCAATAAAGTGGCATAATGGGTCACCAAAAGAATAGGTTATACATCTTTGGGTTACGACTAAAAAGTTTGGTCTAAGATATCTTTTCGAGTTCGTGCTTATATACTTGTTCTATACTTCTCAGCATAGGATTTCTTCTGGTCGACAGGCATAAATTAATAAAATAATTTGGGCATTTTTGTGCTACGAAAAACGAATTTTTCATATCATGTTATTGTCTACATCAGGGGTCGGGGAACATTTTTACCCATTACCCAAAGATATATTTCTTTACACCGACGTTACCCCCATTGGCTTGTAAAAAAAAGTGACAAGCAAAAAAAAATGGTCCTCACCTCTCAAAATCCAAATGATGAGCAAAAAAAAGGTCCTCACCTCCCAAAATCTAAGTGATGAGCAAAAACAAAGGTCCTCACCTCCCAAAATCTAAGTGATGAGCAAAAAAAAGGTCCTCACCTCCCAAAATCTAAGTGATGAGCAAAAAAAAGGTCCTCACCTCCCAAAATCGAAGTGATGGACAAAAAAAAGGTCCTCACATCCCAAAATCTAAGTGATGAGCAAAAAAAAGGTCCTCACCTCCCAAAATCTAAGTGATGAGCAAAAAAAAGGTCCTCACCTCCCAAAATCTAAGTGATGAGCAAGAAATAAGGTCCTCACCTCCCAAAATCTAAGTGATGAGCAAAAAAAAGGTCCTCACCTCCCAAAATCTAAGTGATGAGAAAAAAAAAAGATTCTCACCTCCCAAAATCTAAGTGATGAGCAAAAAAAAAGGTCCTCACCTCCCAAAATCTAAGTGATGAGCAAAAAAAAGGTCCTCACCTCCCAAAATCTAAGTGATGGACAAAAAAAAAGGTCCTCACCTCCCAAAATCTAAGTGATGAGAAAAAAAAAAAGATTCTCACCTCCCAAAATCTAAGTGATGAGCAAAAAAAAGGTCCTCACCTCCCAAAATCTAAGTGATGAGCAAGAAAAAAGGTCCTCACCTCCCAAAATCTAAGTGATGAGCAAAAAAAAGGTCCTCACCTCCCAAAATCTAAGTGATGAGCAAAAAAAAGGTCCTCACCTCCCAAAATCTAAGTGATGAGCAAAAAAAAGGTCCTCACCTCCCAAAATCTAAGTGATGAGCAAAAAAAAAGGTCCTCACCTCCCAAAATCTAAGTGATGAGCAAAAAAAAGGTCCTCACCTCCCAAAATCTAAGTGATGAGCAAAAAAAAGGTCCTCACCTCCCAAAATCTAAGTGATGAGCAAAAAAAAGGTCCTCACCTCCCAAAATCTAAGTGATGGACAAAAAAAAGGTCCTCACCTCCCAAAATCTAAGTGATGAGAAAAAAAAAAGGTCCTCACCTCCCAAAATCTAAGTGATGGACAAAAAAAAAGGTCCTCACCTCCCAAAATCTAAGTGATGAGAAAAAAAAAGATTCTCACCTCCCAAAATCTAAGTGATGAGCAAAAAAAAGGTCCTCACCTCCCAAAATCTAAGTGATGAGCAAGAAAAAAGGTCCTCACCTCCCAAAATCTAAGTGATGAGCAAAAAAAAGGTCCTCACCTCCCAAAATCTAAGTGATGAGCAAAAAAAAGGTCCTCACCTCCCAAAATCTAAGTGATGAGCAAAAAAAAGGTCCTCACCTCCCAAAATCTAAGTGATGAGCAAAAAAAAAGGTCCTCACCTCCCAAAATCTAAGTGATGAGCAAAAAAAAGGTCCTCACCTCCCAAAATCTAAGTGATGAGCAAAAAAAGGTCCTCACCTCCCAAAATCTAAGTGATGGACCAAAAAAAAGGTCCTCACCTCCCAAAATCTAAGTGATGAGCAAAAAAAAGGTCCTCACCTCCCAAAATCTAAGTGATGAGCAAAAAAAAGGTCCTCACCTCCCAAAATCTAAGTGATGGACAAAAAAAAGGTCCTCACCTCCCAAAATCTAAGTGATGAGAAAAAAAAAAGATTCTCACCTCCCAAAATCTAAGTGATGAGCAAAAAAAAGGTCCTCACCTCCCAAAATCTAAGTGATGAGCAAGAAAAAAGGTCCTCACCTCCCAAAATCTAAGTGATGAGCAAAAAAAAGGTCCTCACCTCCCAAAATCTAAGTGATGAGCAAAAAAAAGGTCCTCACCTCCCAAAATCTAAGTGATGAGCAAGAAAAAAGGTCCTCACCTCCCAAAATCTAAGTGATGAGCAAAAAAAAGGTCCTCACCTCCCAAAATCTAAGTGATGAGAAAAAAAAAGATTCTCACCTCCCAAAATCTAAATGATGAGCAAAAAAAAACGGTCCTCACCTCCCAAAATCTAAGTGATGAGCAAAAAAAGGTCCTCACCTCCCAAAATCTAAATGATGGACAAAAAAAAGGTCCTCACCTCCCAAAATCTAAGTGATGAGCAAGAAAAAAGGTCCTCACCTCCCAAAATCTAAGTGATGAGCAAAAAAAAGGTCCTCACCTCCCAAAATCTAAGTGATGAGAAAAAAAAAAGATTCTCACCTCCCAAAATCTAAATGATGAGCAAAAAAAAACGGTCCTCACCTCCCAAAATCTAAGTGATGAGAAAAATAAAAGATTCTCACCTCCCAAAATCTAAGTGATGAGCAAAAAAAAAGGTCCTCACCTCCCAAAATCTAAGTGATGAGCAAAAAAAAAGGTCCTCACCTCCCAAAATCTAAGTGATGAGCAAAAAAAAGGTCCTCACCTCCCAAAATCTAAGTGATGAGCAAAAAAAAGGTCCTCACCTCCCAAAATCTAAGTGATGAGCAAAAAAAAGGTCCTCACCTCCCAAAATCGAAGTGATGGACAAAAAAAAGGTCCTCACATCCCAAAATCTAAGTGATGAGCAAAAAAAAGGTCCTCACCTCCCAAAATCTAAGTGATGAGCAAAAAAAAGGTCCTCACCTCCCAAAATCTAAGTGATGAGCAAGAAAAAAGGTCCTCACCTCCCAAAATCTAAGTGATGAGCAAAAAAAAGGTCCTCACCTCCCAAAATCTAAGTGATGAGAAAAAAAAAAGATTCTCACCTCCCAAAATCTAAGTGATGAGCAAAAAAAAAGGTCCTCACCTCCCAAAATCTAAGTGATGAGCAAAAAAAAGGTCCTCACCTCCCAAAATCTAAGTGATGGACAAAAAAAAAGGTCCTCACCTCCCAAAATCTAAGTGATGAGAAAAAAAAAAAGATTCTCACCTCCCAAAATCTAAGTGATGAGCAAAAAAAAGGTCCTCACCTCCCAAAATCTAAGTGATGAGCAAGAAAAAAGGTCCTCACCTCCCAAAATCTAAGTGATGAGCAAAAAAAAGGTCCTCACCTCCCAAAATCTAAGTGATGAGCAAAAAAAAGGTCCTCACCTCCCAAAATCTAAGTGATGAGCAAAAAAAAGGTCCTCACCTCCCAAAATCTAAGTGATGAGCAAAAAAAAAGGTCCTCACCTCCCAAAATCTAAGTGATGAGCAAAAAAAAGGTCCTCACCTCCCAAAATCTAAGTGATGAGCAAAAAAAAGGTCCTCACCTCCCAAAATCTAAGTGATGAGCAAAAAAAAGGTCCTCACCTCCCAAAATCTAAGTGATGGACAAAAAAAAGGTCCTCACCTCCCAAAATCTAAGTGATGAGAAAAAAAAAAGGTCCTCACCTCCCAAAATCTAAGTGATGGACAAAAAAAAAGGTCCTCACCTCCCAAAATCTAAGTGATGAGAAAAAAAAAGATTCTCACCTCCCAAAATCTAAGTGATGAGCAAAAAAAAGGTCCTCACCTCCCAAAATCTAAGTGATGAGCAAGAAAAAAGGTCCTCACCTCCCAAAATCTAAGTGATGAGCAAAAAAAAGGTCCTCACCTCCCAAAATCTAAGTGATGAGCAAAAAAAAGGTCCTCACCTCCCAAAATCTAAGTGATGAGCAAAAAAAAGGTCCTCACCTCCCAAAATCTAAGTGATGAGCAAAAAAAAAGGTCCTCACCTCCCAAAATCTAAGTGATGAGCAAAAAAAAGGTCCTCACCTCCCAAAATCTAAGTGATGAGCAAAAAAAGGTCCTCACCTCCCAAAATCTAAGTGATGGACCAAAAAAAAGGTCCTCACCTCCCAAAATCTAAGTGATGAGCAAAAAAAAGGTCCTCACCTCCCAAAATCTAAGTGATGAGCAAAAAAAAGGTCCTCACCTCCCAAAATCTAAGTGATGGACAAAAAAAAGGTCCTCACCTCCCAAAATCTAAGTGATGAGAAAAAAAAAAGATTCTCACCTCCCAAAATCTAAGTGATGAGCAAAAAAAAGGTCCTCACCTCCCAAAATCTAAGTGATGAGCAAGAAAAAAGGTCCTCACCTCCCAAAATCTAAGTGATGAGCAAAAAAAAGGTCCTCACCTCCCAAAATCTAAGTGATGAGCAAAAAAAAGGTCCTCACCTCCCAAAATCTAAGTGATGAGCAAGAAAAAAGGTCCTCACCTCCCAAAATCTAAGTGATGAGCAAAAAAAAGGTCCTCACCTCCCAAAATCTAAGTGATGAGAAAAAAAAAGATTCTCACCTCCCAAAATCTAAATGATGAGCAAAAAAAAACGGTCCTCACCTCCCAAAATCTAAGTGATGAGCAAAAAAAGGTCCTCACCTCCCAAAATCTAAATGATGGACAAAAAAAAGGTCCTCACCTCCCAAAATCTAAGTGATGAGCAAGAAAAAAGGTCCTCACCTCCCAAAATCTAAGTGATGAGCAAAAAAAAGGTCCTCACCTCCCAAAATCTAAGTGATGAGAAAAAAAAAAGATTCTCACCTCCCAAAATCTAAATGATGAGCAAAAAAAAACGGTCCTCACCTCCCAAAATCTAAGTGATGAGAAAAATAAAAGATTCTCACCTCCCAAAATCTAAGTGATGAGCAAAAAAAAAGGTCCTCACCTCCCAAAATCTAAGTGATGAGCAAAAAAAAAGGTCCTCACCTCCCAAAATCTAAGTGATGAGCAAAAAAAAGGTCCTCACCTCCCAAGATCTAAGTGATGAGCAAAAAAAGGTCCTCACCTCCCAAAATCTAAGTGATGGACCAAAAAAAAGGTCCTCACCTCCCAAAATCTAAGTGATGAGCAAAAAAAAGGTCCTCACCTCCCAAAATCTAAGTGATGAGCAAAAAAAAGGTCCTCACCTCCCAAAATCTAAGTGATGGACAAAAAAAAGGTCCTCACCTCCCAAAATCTAAGTGATGAGAAAAAAAAAAGATTCTCACCTCCCAAAATCTAAGTGATGAGCAAAAAAAAGGTCCTCACCTCCCAAAATCTAAGTGATGAGCAAGAAAAAAGGTCCTCACCTCCCAAAATCTAAGTGATGAGCAAAAAAAAGGTCCTCACCTCCCAAAATCTAAGTGATGAGCAAAAAAAAGGTCCTCACCTCCCAAAATCTAAGTGATGAGCAAGAAAAAAGGTCCTCACCTCCCAAAATCTAAGTGATGAGCAAAAAAAAGGTCCTCACCTCCCAAAATCTAAGTGATGAGAAAAAAAAAGATTCTCACCTCCCAAAATCTAAATGATGAGCAAAAAAAAACGGTCCTCACCTCCCAAAATCTAAGTGATGAGCAAAAAAAGGTCCTCACCTCCCAAAATCTAAATGATGGACAAAAAAAAGGTCCTCACCTCCCAAAATCTAAGTGATGAGCAAGAAAAAAGGTCCTCACCTCCCAAAATCTAAGTGATGAGCAAAAAAAAGGTCCTCACCTCCCAAAATCTAAGTGATGAGAAAAAAAAAAGATTCTCACCTCCCAAAATTAAATGATGAGCAAAAAAAAACGGTCCTCACCTCCCAAAATCTAAGTGATGAGAAAAATAAAAGATTCTCACCTCCCAAAATCTAAATGATGAGCAAAAAAAAAGGTCCTCACCTTCGCAATGGCGTCCCTTAGTCAAGCCCCTCAGCACCCTTTTCCTTAGTGCGCTACTAACAGGTTTTTAAAATAGCAAATTGGAAAAATTTCCTTATTACCCCCAAAAATTTAATTTTTACCCCATTTGAGGTAATTTACCCCGGTTCCCCGACCGCTGGTCTATATGTATATAATTTTAGATAAAAAATTATAAATTTATGATAGGTAAAAACCACGACTATCTAACTAAACAATTATTTACTATAATAAATTAATTTGACACCTTTTGATATATCACTATTTGTTTTTTAATCTGGATAAATTCAAAAATTAAATTAACGATTTAGAAGTATATTACAGTTTTTTTAGTTGATTTGGACGTAAAATCAATACCGCTGAACACATTTTACCGTACTTGTTTTTACATCATATTTTAACCAATATTTTTAAAAAAACTGTCAGCTGTTTTTTACTGCTGACATCACGCAGGAAATCGAGGAAAATTGCTTGGAAATTTTTTACCTTAAGTGATTTTTTTCTGTAGAATATTTCCTTGAAAATAACGATTAAGTATAAGGATTCATAATCTTATTATTTCAACATTATACCACATAAAATAAACAAGATTAAACCGGATTAAATTTATACATCAACGCGTTTTTTTTTTTATTTTCTTTTTGCTTTAAGCAAAATGACATTTCACTGAATTCAAATAGATTATGTATTGTTCATTCGTTTAGTTGAAAACCAGTAGAGGATTTAGATTTTGAATTTGGCCACACCAGCAAGATGTGATACCATCTGTCGGCAGTAGGCCTCCTTTCTGTAAATAAGTACCGCTTCATATTTTAGCGTCATTAAGAGTATACCAAACAGTAGCAACGACATAAATCATACATCGTCCTTATTAAGTTATTGGTACACAAGAAGAGGTTTTGAGGTGTACTTTTAACTGGTATAGGGGTCTATTCTGTAACCAAAGCTGTTAATTTTAACAATGCTTTAAAAGTAACATTATAACAGGGGTGTTAATTTCGATTTGACATTTTGCTATTCTGTAATGTTAATTTTAACATTGCCGTTATATTATTATTTTTAAACACGCCTGTTAAAATATACCATGAAGCTAGCAAAGGGTAGTACAAATTGCACGTCGTTTCTTGATCCTTACTATTATTTGTCTAACGATGATTCATAGGACATAGGGTTGTTTATATTTTTACATGTTAAAATAGAACAAAAAAGAGAAAGAACGACAAAAAAAAAACAAATTGAATTGTTGAATTACATCGAAAATAATAGAGACATGACATATTTATCATCTTACAAAGAAAATTATGATAATGCAACTAGGAAATGGGAGAATTTGAAAAATTTATAAAATACAGCCGATGAATGCAAAAAAACCTGTATGGATGCTGTATGGATGCAAAATACTAGTACTTTCATATAATTTGGTATGGCTGTTGATCTTCTTGTTTCCGACATATGTGGACTTTATTTAATCGAAACAGTTTAACAAATTTGACATCAGGAAGTTCAAATGGATTACCCGTATTTCGAAGTCTTCTATTATATATATATATATATATATATATATATATATATATATATATATATATATATATATATATATATATATATATATATATATATATATATTCTTTATTTTTCCCTAGGCCTTGCGGCGTTCAGGGTATTAGCCATTACAAATAGAAATAAAATAAATAAAATAACCAAAACAATCCAAATTACATAATGTACAATACAGTACAATTTAATTTACAATATATTACATTTTCTCATTTCTTTCTTCTTGCTCCAGTGTCCCTCTCTTTCTTCCTATTCTCATTCTGGTTTCCCTCTCCGATCTTCTTCCTTCTTGCTTCCAGTTCTCTCGCCCATCTTTAATTTATTTTATTCCATCGAAGTCTTCTATTAAATAACCTTAATTCGTTTCTTAAACAGATACATTGGGTAATTTAGATATTTGATGTATTCACTAAAAATGATTTTCTTACCTTTCTTCTCTCTCCCGCTCATTTTCATTTATTAAATAACCGAAATAAAAACCTGCACGTGCCATTTTGTCAAAATAAACAAGATGTTTAATTTTAAAGGCTCCTGTTTAGATGGCTTTAATTTTTTTAGTTTAACAGCTGTTTTTATCATCATCTGTTATTTTTTTAACAAGTTACATGTTTACAGAATAGCAAACGTGTTAAAATGTGACTTTAAAATTTTAACACCATGTTAAAATTAACAGCTGGGTTACAGAATAGACCCCATAGTGCCATAATTCAACTTGCACAAGTCTTCGCTAGAGAGTTATTTGTAGCTTTGTTGCATTGATTGAAGTTCTTTACATACTTTAAATGAGTTTCCTGAAAAACCTCTCTATATCGTTAGTTTAATAAAAGAAAAAAATAAAATAAGAAGAACTTGGCAAAAAAAACGCCACCCGGATCACAAGAAATTATTAAACAAGCTGGTGCACCAAGTCAAATGGGAATTAAATAATTTCAGAATAAAAAAATATCAAAATTACATAGAGAGTCTCGAAGCAGGTGACCCAACAATATGGCGAGCAACAAAAAAATTATTAAATAAAAACAATACAGTGGCGCCGATAAAGTTAACAGACAAAATATTCAGCCCACACCAAGAAGCCTGCAATGCGGAATTTTACCAGGAAGTGCACGAAGTCGCAAATCAATCCCTACCGGAATCAACAGAACCGTTTTCAACAACCACATCTGGAAAAGTTAAAGAAATTATAAAAAATCTAATATTAAAAAAAGCACCCGGTCATGACCTCATTACTAATAATATTCTAAAATCCCTACCACCAAAGCCCATAACTCAACTTGCAAACATATTCAGTGCTTGTGTGAGGACAGGATACTTCCCCAAACATTGGAAACATGCTGAAATTAAACTGTTTCACAAACCGAAAAAGGATAAGCATGACGTATAAAGCTACCGTCCAATAAGCCTACTACCCTCACTTTCAAAAGTCCTTGAAAAAATTATATATTCCCTACTGATAAAATTTCTAAACGAAAATAACATCATACCGACTTTCCAATTTGGTTTTAAAAAGAAGCTCGCCACTGTACACTAACTACTTCGCATTACCGAAACAATTGAAAAAGGCTTTGAAAACAAACAGTTCATACCTCTAGAATTCTTAGATATTGCGCAAGCATACGACAGAGTGTGGATCCACGATCTTATTTATAAATTATTGAAATTTAAAACTCCTACATACCTCTTGAAAATATTAACATCTTTTTTGAAAAATAGAAGCTTCCAAGTAAATATCAATAACACCTTATCAGAAATTAAAAACATACGATTAGGAGTCCCACAGGGATCAGTCTTAGGCCCTGTTCTATTCAGTGTATTTGTGCACGACATGCCCGCTCCAGCAGATGCAACAATCGCCATGTGTGCAGTTGATACGGCAATTTTTACAAAAAACGAGGTTCAAAACAGAGCAGTCAGTGATCTACAAAAAAAACTTGACATCACTACTGATTATTTTAAAAAATGGTGCATTAAACTAAATACAAGTAAATGCGAAGTAAAAATGTTCACGCTAAGAAAAACTAGTAACCTGCCAGATATAATTATTAACAACATTATTCCATGGAACCCGCCTAACCAAGCAATAAGATATTTAGGGGTGAATCTCGATAACAGACTAACATGGAGACACCACATTACGAAAAAACTACGAGAAGCCCAAACTAAATTAGCGATGCTCTATCCATTAGTGAATAGGAAATCAACCTAAAAAAGAAAATGTTCCCTCTTAATATATAAAAGCATACTGAGACCTACCTTGACCTACGCGTGCATGGTATGGGGTCCTGCACACCAAACACACATTAAAAAACTGCAAGCTTTTCAGTCGAAAGTATTACGGATCGCCACCAACAGCCCGTGGTTTATCAGGAACAGCCATTTACACGAGGAACTGGGTATAATGACAATTGAAGAATTTATGAAAAAGCTGTCAACAACATTTTTCCACAGAATTGGACAGTGCTCCGGTGCCACACACTATGAACTGGGCAAGCAAAAAATCCACAGAAGATTAAAGAGAAAATTACCGCAAGACACTATAATAGACAGTGACAGTGATAGTGCGGATAGCGAACAATCTAATTAAACAGTAGTAGCGAATTAACAGACATAAAATTAAGTGTCAGAGTTCTTCGAACCGACCCCACAACGTGACAAACCCTGACAAACAATGTATAATCAAAACTATGTGTTACATCATGTATGTAGATCTAGTTAAATAAAAAGTATTAATAAAAAATACACATTTGCAAGATGTGCTTTAATCATCTGCAAAATATTGTCAGAAATAGATTAAAACAAAATGGCAACCAGAACACATCGTTGACCTATCTTTCTATTTTGTGTTTTTGTTCTGCTTTTAGCTCACTCAATTTGTTAATACTTTTATCCTATGACCTCCTTGTTCATAACTGTATTTGATCTTTTTTATGTTTTAGTTTATTGACATAAAATATGGGTTCAATATAATGTGGAATGTATCAAAGGGAATAGAATAGGAAAGAATATATACATATATCATTCAACTTGTGTCCTCAATATTCTATTCAAATTTACCAACTACGTACGTACATAAACTCCTGCAGTTTGTACATAAAATTTTACATATTTTTGAGATAAGGTGACATTGGAAACCATTTATTGGTAAATTTGAAAGTATAGAAATTGTTCTGAGAAATTTTGACATGGTACGAAAGTTATTTGAAATTTCGATAGTACAAGATCAGGAGATTCGACATATGTCAAGAAACATTATAGTAGAAGCCATTTGCTGCCAATAAAAGTAATAATATCGAACTTCACCACTCTCAAACTTGACAAATACTCCATTTATCACGAAAATGTTTTTAGAAATAATATTTAAACTTCTAAACCGTTTTCACATCTTCTAGTTGTCAGTTTCAACAAGAAACCCAAAAAATTTTAGTGAAAGAGTGAATTTTCACATATTTTATGCTTCATGTGGAACTGAACGGAATTTAAATTTTTTTAGTTGTCACGAGCTCACTGACGATTAAAATAGACTTTTGCTAAACAAAATGATCAAAAGCTCCAATCAATCGTTTAAAGTTACTAGTAATCAATATTTAGTTCCGCACGAAACTAAGAAATGAATATTATGTAAAACCGGACAATAGAGCTGTGTTTTTCAACCTTTTTGCCCCCGCGGACCGGTGACAATAGGATCAATATTTAGCGGATCGGCTAAAAGCTAAAACAAAAATAAAAACCAATATAGATAGTATCTTATTATTATATAGGTGAGTTATAGAGTTATATAATTACGAGGGATGTTTCCTAAATTCTGGGAATTGTGCTATAATTAAATTACGTAGAACTTATAGGCAATGTTATTGGTACCAGACAAGTCTTGACATGTTTATGCAACTATCTAGTGCAATATTGTTCAGTCTGATTTAGGTGTTCGACTGATATAGGCGCGTTTTTATAGCACTGTTTTTGTAACCATGGAAGACGCAGCAAAATCTCAAAGAGCAATAATTTTCTTTTTGTGGAAAGAAGGTGTGAAAACATCAGAAATTATTCAGCGTCTGCAAGGAGTATTTGGTGAGTCTGCAGAATCCAAAAGTACTGTTTATCGGTGGGTCGATCGTTTTAAAACCGGTAGAACATCACTAGAAGACGATCCACGCAGTGGGCGCCCAAGGGCACGTCCAACATGGGCACGTCGGTATATGAAAGAAACATTACTGCCGTCGACGACCTACTGAAAGAGCACAGGCGAATGACTATTCGTCAAATTAGTGTGCGCCTAGGGATAGGTACACGACAAGTTCATGACATCTTGCATGATTGTTTGGGCGTTAGCAAGGTTTCGCCGCGCTGGGTGCCAAGGCTGTTGGGACCAGAACAGAGAGTCAATAGGAAAGTTCTTTGAGGACGGCTTAAAAAAATTAGTTTATCGTTGGGATAAATGTATTCAGTTAAGATTATGTTGAAAAACTACATTGTAATATTGACGAAAATTAACAAAATAATAAAAATTATAGCTAAATTCCCAGAACTTTCGAAACATCCCTCGTACAATTTTTAGTGCGACATCTGCTACTGCTTCTTTGAAAATGAATTATTAAAGAATGGATTATTAATCCAGAGATTACC
>OZ020612.1:58631088-58876088 GCA_963971575.1 Liopterus haemorrhoidalis | reverse complement strand
TCCAACCCCACCGTACGCTACTGGTTCCATAACAGACAAATCTTTACATGTTATGATGTGCTATAGTTTATTATAGCACTATTTTCCATTTTTCCACATATATTTCCTAATATATTCCAAGTTAATCCATTATTTTTCATTTATTCTCCATATGTTACCCGCCTACTTTCAACCGAATGAGGGCAATTTACATTAATTTTTCATAAATTTTACCTAGCAGAGGAAGTATGACCTCATTTTAACTTTATAGTTACATTATTATTATTGAAAATATATTCAATTATTTATGAAAATTTTGATTGAAATATTGTGATTGAATTACACGTACATTCCATTTTGAATCTATTAAATATGCAATTATTTTATTGGTTTTCAATTAGTATTATATCGAATGCAGATAACTTTAATCATTTGTCCTGAAGGCATTTAAAAATGACAATTATAAGACACATAAACCTATTATCAACATGTGCGAGATAACATGTTTAATGTTTTCTTTGATTTTTGTGAATTATTTATAAACACTAAGGGCCGGTTTCTGAAAGCTTAGCAGAGTTTAATCTTTTGGTTAAACTCGGTCACAATATACCAGTCCCATAAGTAACCATAGCGACATTTTTCTAACTACTTGGTTATAGTTAACTAGGCTTTCAGAAGCCGGCCCTAAGTGAATCATGTTGCTATATTGTATATGCAGACGATTGTATGCTCTTCCATTTAACAACTGGTTTGCAGACAGCAGTAAATCTATTCGCAACAGTTGCTACAAATTTTGGTTTAAATGTTAATTTAGAAAAAACTGTTACCCGGTCACACAATAGTCATTGCAACAGCCCTCACGTTCTTAACATAAATGGCAAAGACATAATTAATGTAACATACTTCTTTTGTAAGTGTCACAAAAAAATATCCTTTGCATACGAGACTATCGGAGTTCTAAGAACATCTATATGGATCTGCCGAGATTTACAGCTTATAACGAAGATAATGATGTTGTGGGGAGCTCTGATATATAAATATGAAATGTCACAGTTGGCTGATTTATTTATTTCATTTGTACTTACTCTGTACATCCTCCACATTATGGGTAAAAGACTTGCTTGCGGATCAAGTCTGGACTCCCCCCCCCCCCCCTATTAGTCCGCAGCGGATATTCTTTGTGACACTTCATCGTCAAATGAACTGTTGTAAGAAAATATGCTACCTAAGTACTTGAAAAACGTTGCATTAATTACGTCTTTGCCATTTATGTTGAAAATTTGAGGGCTGTCATTTGACATGGTGACATTTTTTTCTAAATAATATTTAAACCAAAGTTTGTAGCAACTACTGAAAACATCCTATAACCACTTGTCCTATGACCAAAATTTTTAAACGCCCGTTTTATGGTTGTGACGTAACTCTAAAATAATCTATAGGAGATTCATTTATTCTCATTTCTTTCCACTTTTGCTCTGTTTGCACTGTTTCCATATTTTAATTCACTTGAAAATACAATTTATTTTTAGGTGGTTTATAAAAAAAAATTAAAAGGTTATCAACAATAACCTAAGATAGTGCTTTTAAGGTGAATCACTATCCCTGACCCTGCGCAGAACAGTATTCGTATTATAGGCAGCTAAAAGTTACCTTTACCCTATTATCTATATTGATGTTAAAAATGATTTGATTAAATATTTGTCAAACATGTTATTAATTCTACATTCTTTATTTTCAGTGTCAGACTTCACTCAACAGTTGTCTCAAATTTACGAGCAGCATGCTGAAGAACTGCAGATGCTCGTATCGAATTTTCGTAAAAGAAACGGCGAGCTCAGGAAAGAAAGGTGAGATATCATGAATTATTGAGTGTTTTCTCCCAATTCTTATTGTATTGTTTCTTACTGAAGTCATTTCATGATTGGTTTTGTGGCTGGAACTACATATAAAATAGCTATTTTTATCACAACTTAGAGTTTATTTACGAACAGTTTATTAAGGTCTGATGTATTTATAAGGTTACCAGAATAATAATTCAGTTGTAAAATAAATGTGAATGAAAGAGTTATGAATCATATTATAATTTTTCTTACGCATTCCTTACGAAATAAAACACTTGGAAGAAAACCAATGCATATTCCGCAGAAGTTTTAACATAACATTTTAATATTCTGAAACATTTTGTTGTACCAGATTAACATACACTTGATATTAAATGGAACAAAGATAATGACTGAAATACAATATTAATAATCTGTGATTAATATGTGTTTCTATGAGCGACGTACCGTCCATTTCTTTTATAACCTATTGTTTAACATCTGTTTAGTTTAATATCAATATTTAGTTTTCTACATCTCTATTTATCAACAATTCTATTAAAAATTGTTTTCCGGAGTTCGTTGTTCAGGTGTGTATATTGAATAATCTTTTAAATAAATTGTCAAAATCTGTATATATATGTATAGTATTTACAATACGAAATGGCCGGTCTTGTTAAGAAGCTTAACAATGCGATAATGGGTTTATGGCAGTAATACTAGGGCTTATTGCGATAAAATGAATATAAGGGGTACTAAAGGAATTTTAAATTTAAATCCAATAAATGTAATAGTAGTTCAATTGAAGTTTCTTAAAAACCATTAAGGATATTTTCCAAATTTATAATCCTATTGTTTCTAAATTTTAGGGGTTATACTTGTTTGTTAGTTAATTTTCAACATTCAAAGAAAAATGTCATATGTCAGAAGATTGCAAAGTTCTGATACTGAACGTTTATAAAAAGTTAGTTTCAGAAGGTAATGATAAACCTATACTTAGAACTGCGGAATCAGTGGCGCACACAGATTTTTGGCTTTGGGGGGTCCAATTATAGACATAATTTTTATAAAGACATATTATATATTTAAAACTTATTGTTAACAATAACAATGATTATGAAATTTATTGTAATATTATTTATAATTTATAATCATTTTGGCAATGTTTTTATGAACATTTGTACAATGTATTTCAACGTAAGTACACTTAAAATTTTGGTACGAGGGTGGTCCGGACCCGTTGTATCCCCCCCCCCCCCTTGTGTGCGCCAGTGTGAGGAATTAACTAGTGTTCCATACAGAACAATTCAACGTATCATTGTTCGTGGCAAAAATCAGCAACGAAAACGACCCCTTTTACAAATTTTCAAGAAAATAGATAGTTTTATGTCTAAAACAATAATAAATAAAATATACGACTTTTATTCGAAAAATATAGTGCCGACTGTGCATCTTTTAATAAAAAAGTTTTGAAGAAGACGGAATAAATTTTCCATACAAAGTTAGCCATATGGAACTAATATGGAACCAATTAAAAGGTAATGTGCGCCGGAAAATAAAACATCGACCGAAAGTGACATTGAAGTACAATTAATTAGAGTTGAAACAAGTGCAATAAGTAGTGATTTGTGGAAAAAATATGTAGAACATGTAAAGACAATTGAAACAAAAATTTTTATAAATCCACCAAATAAATCTTCAATAATTATTAATTTAAATGACAGTGGAAATGACACAAACTCTGATAGTGATATAAACAATGATAATAGTGATAATGATTAATATTTTATTAATTTTAAATTATCATAAATTGACAAGTTCAAAAAAAGAATGATTTTTGTTTGTGCAAATTTGAAAGATTTAATATCGACTATAAAGACTTTAAAACAAAACGATTTTTAAACATTTCTATATTTATAATTCAAATATAGCCAGTCCTTTCTTTAGCCAGTGAAGATGTTAAAACTTTGTAACTGAAGTATATTTCTCCCAATTGACTTTCAAAGCCATAATCTGTATTACATTTCGAATTTCGAGATAATTTAAAATAAAATTTTCATAAATAACTGCATTTAAAACATTTCCTGAAAATTTATCGAAATATATTTGCATGTATTTTTGATAAAAGATATTGAGATGAATTAATTTCACGCTCAAACCTCCATAAAATTACTAAAAATAAACTACCATGTATATTATCTTTCTTACAGAATTGATCAAATATTTATTAACAAACAGTGATTTGTCACGTCAAATGTGATTTTACTAATATCATTTAAATTATATGTATTGAATGTTAATCGATGCCCTCATTTGAGGGGTAAAGGTCGTACGTTTTATTTTTAAAAATTTATTGAAAATCTCACGAATATATCGACTCGTAACCTGTAAATGAATATTCATCAACTATCAGCTGAATTCACCCACTGCTGAAAATTACTTTTCCAAACCTTTCTTGGGCTAACAAAACCCAATTTCTGGTAATTAGAGGTAAAAAATCAGTATAGGGTGTGAGCAGGCACTTTTGTTAAAACCCACCCTCAGTCTCATTAAATTTACCTGAGCTAGCGGCCTTATGTTTGGCTGGCCTTGGCCTTGGCCTTGCTGTTATTATCATTAGCGTCATTCTCCTTATCCTGTACACAGGGCCGGCGAGAGAACTTTTGGGGCCCCGGGGAGAAAGTTTCTTTACGGGATCCGGGGTCCTCACTATCAAAATACAAGTGTTGAGCAAAAAAAGGCCTCACTTCCAAAATACAAACGATGAGCAAAAAAAAGTCCACACTTCCAAAATACAAGTGATGAGCAGGCCACGCGTCCTTGCCTCGATGCGAGGCCGTTTCTACGACTCTGCCCAGGACCCCGAGCCCCAAAAACCCCGGGGCCCTGGAAATTATCCCCGGCTACCACCCCCCACATATTGCACTCGCCCGGAAGATAATCAGACACAGAAATAATTTTTAAACGGCCTATATTAAATTTAAATTTTAGTCTTCCCCGTCCTCAATTGATATTTAAAATTTTAACCCTTGTCCGCTGATAAATTTATAATTTCTGCACCCGATCCTCAAGTGATTTTTTTAATTTATCCTCTCCTTCGACGGATATTTAGAATGCCTCCCAGATGATTTTCTGAATTTTTACCTCTCACGACCAAGTGTTTTTTTTTTTTTTTTTTCTTAGTTTTATCCTGTCCCCGGTTTAAGTCATTTTTAGTATTTTCACGCCCCTACCACAAGCTTATTTTCTGAATTTTCACGTCCCAGATCCTCATGTGATTTTTTTCTTGTACATTTGCCCTCCTTTAAACTGATTTTTAAAATTTTTCGTTCTCCTGCCCCCAGTTTATTTATTTATTTATTTAGGTGGGTTAACCAACAGAAACGTCCTAACAGACGGTCCTAGTTTATTTTCAAAATTTTTACCGTCCTCAGGCAGTTTTTTTAATTACTGTTCCTCCTTGGTTTAAGTGATTTTTAGAATTTTACTAATATACGCGAGGGGGCGCGTATATTAGCCTCCCTGTATATTATCTGATTTTACCTTCCACGTCCAGATGTGATTTTTAAAATTTTTGTATAACCACCCCCTCTCTAGTTTATTTTCTGAATTTTACCTCCTCCGTTCCCAAATAATTTTTAGAATTTTTGCACAATGATATTTTATTTGTTTAGTCCATAAATAATTTTTGTATAAAAATTTTTAGTGCTTACTACTTTTTTTTACGTAATCTGTAGTAGACTCCATCTACTACAGATCTACTGCCACAGTCTACTACAGATGGAGTCAAATGTGATATTAAATAAATATTGTGTAATTTTAATTATAACTTCGAATCTAGAATTTTAGAGGTTAAAATACGTTGCAAGTTATCTCTCAACGCTACAGTTCAGTTGACGTTAAATTTCTCTAACTTTCAGCGTTAATGTACACGGTAAAAAAAAACTGGCGTGACTTGACGTTAACCTTTTTCGTGACTTAACGGCATCTTTCGGAATCCCACAGATTGGTATACATTAAATACAGATTTTACTTCAAAATGTAACACAAATATATGTTAAGACTCGGTTTTATTATTATTATTTGGGGTTGGTCAGGTCTTGGCAAGCGTCCTCTAGTTGCAAACTTCAGTAACCTTTTGAACCACGTCATACTAGAGACTAGAGATTATTTAAATCATCACTCTTTATAAATTCTTTACAAATATACATTTCCTTCCGAAACAGTAAAAGAACCTCTTAAAGAATTTTATTTTTCAAAAATTACAGAGGATTGTCAATCTAATTTAAATCTAATCCATCTATCAAGAAATTTACACTTTACCCACTTTTCCGTTTCTTTTACTGGTGTTTTCATCATCAGTTCTTCTTTATCATCAGTCATTCGGTTTAGCACTTCCGACAGCACACTTCAATCCGCTTTTTCCTTTCCTTTGTTTCTTCGCACAGACACAGCACGGAGAAGGAAAATAACCGCTAATGTGCCTGTATTCAATTAGATAGTGATAAATTAACAGCGGCAAGGATTTATTAAAAAGTTTGAAGAAAAAATTTAAATTTGCGGTAAAAGTTATTCACTTTAGAATGTATCCTCATCACGTGTCATATCTACAGTAATCATGTCTTTCACATTTTCTGTTTGATACTTCTACGTAACGTTTTGACTATTTATAGCATGATGTCTGTCGGTCTGTCTGTCTGTCCCTCTCTTTGTCTGTCTGTCCATCTCTTTGTCTGCCTATCCATCTGTCTGTCTGTTTGTTTGTCTGTCTGACGTTTAAACTGATGTTTAGTCGCAACAAATTACTTGCCGGTAGTTTTCAAATGGTTCAGTATAGTTGTGGCTAACCAAAGGACCCCGGGCCAGATTCGCATCGACAATAAATTTCAAACGGGCCGCACAAAAAGTCTGTGCCTTCATTCTCAAGTGATTATTTGAATTACTACCACACGTCCATTATTTTCGTAATTTATCAAGCATTTTTAAATATCTGGCTCCATTTAAAACATTAAAATATATTATTTAATTGATGATATACATATTCAGATCAATTTTGTAAAAATTTACTATGTAGTAACGTTACTACAAGATAAAATATTATAAAAAGTATAATGATTTTCATTCATGATAGTAACTGACCTTGCTCATAGGGACAAATTTTGTTACAATGATCATAGTAACTGAGTTACAGAATTGGTCTGATATTATTTGACTGCGTATTCTGTGGTGGTAACAGCTATTTTATTTTTATTATTTATACTATTTATTTATAGGCGATATCACAAAAAAATTTTAGCGTTTTTTATACAATATTATTTTGGTATAGAATTATGTTTCTCTGTTAACATGGCCATTTATTATGTTCTTTTTTAATTAAATATTGAAATGTTAAGTTATATATGATTGGTGTTTGTTTTCAGACCAGCTTGTCCGAGTTCACTGTTTCATACGTGGGAGACGTTGCTTCAGGAAGTGGAGATAGACTCTCAGGCACATAGTGACATCGCTAGCATTCTTGGTCGTCAAGTATCTAGGCCACTTCTTGAAAAATCCTTCCATAGGAAAATTCAATCGAGAAAAGTCTTCACACACCGTGAAAGCTACGATACTATCATCACTAAAACAGAAGAAAAATTAGTTAAAGTGAGTACTTGAAAAAATTAAAACATTATTGAATATACAGGGTGGGGCAACACTTATGTTCTTCTTGATTATTTCCATAATAAAAAGATCAGTATCATTCTTATCACCAAGTTCAACGACCTTATAAACCATGGACACATATACCGATATATTTTATTATTTAACGTTTTATTTTAAAATTATGTGACTTTAACTAGCTCTTAGGAAGATTTGATTAAAATCGAAACGTAAGCTTAGTTAAATAAACTTTTTTATTTATTTCTACACCTGTCCGACTCCCATAAACTTAACTATTATAATAAAAAGAGTTATAAACATATTGTTCATATTAAATTTATTACGGATAATGGGGATCAGACTATAGTGGTATCAAACATTTCTTTTTTCATTTCTGTTGCAAGAGGCACGGCAATTTATTTTTCAAATAACACTACACATATTATTTAACACTACATTATAGAGATTTTTCTTCTCTTTTCAACGGTGTAAAACTTTTATATCCTTACATAACAAAAATTTTGAGAAAAGCGACTTTTTGTCGTCTTAAAAATAATAAGTGATTAGTAACTCATAACAGAAATCTACCTATTGTACTAAATGTTCAAAATAATGACCTTGCTATTCAATACACTTTTGTACACGTTTTTTAAAAGCTTATTGAACAGAAAAAGCCTTATTTTCCAAATTTATTGTTTGAAACGCTTGGCTAATTCTAATTTTCATGTCTTGTGAAGTAGAAACAATTAAATGCATTTATTTCCATTATTTACCAACAAATAAGTAGTCATTTTGAAGGCCACAAAATGCGATTTTCTCAAAAAAATTGTAATTTAACGATATACACTGTTGAATAGAGAAAAAAGTTCTATTATAATATGTAAAATAATATGTGTAATGTAATTTTAAAAATAGTATATTCTCTTCCAATAGCTATTAACTATTATTAGTGATGTCACGTTGTTGTAAAACTGAGACAAAAGTTTCTTACGGCGCCAAATATCAAATATTTTGCAGACTAATAGTTTGTTTTAATAATATGTAATTTTTCATAACGAGATTTTTTATTACATCAGAGTTGCACATTGTTACAACGTTCCAGACTAATTTCCTGTCTAAGCAAAAGGAGCAGAGAAAAGATCTTGATATTTCCAACACAACATAAATCTTCATTTCAACCAAGAAACATTTCACTGACGACAATAAACGAGTCTCGTTTTTATTTCCTTCTCGTTCATAGAGACATGAATAATTTGAGAAATAATTTGATTTGTGAAGATAAGTTATCATATTAATTATCGTAGTACATCGAAACACCACTTTCTAATCACAGTCGCAAAATACGTTCAGGATGAATTTTGTTATTAAACACAAATTACTACGAGAGTAATTTTTACCCACCGTCAACATATATAAGGGAGGTATTGTGATCATACCGATTTTGACATTTCGAAATTTTGATGGATCTCCACGAATTGAGGTCCCTACATAACGTTTTGACTATTTTTAGCATGATGTCTGTCGGTCTGTCTGTCCGTCCGTCTGTCTTTCTGTCCGACTGTCTGTCTGTCTGTCTGTCTGTCCGCCTGTCCGTCTGTGTACACGTGCAGAGCAAATTCGGCTGAAAGGATTTTTATGAAACTTCATATTTAAGCTTCTGCCATCAATGGCACGAGATGATAAATTTTTGGTAAAAATCGGTTGACTAAAAATGGGAGTTTACTCGTGTCGATTTTAAGATTTTTGTGAATATTTCACAACAGAAAAATATTTCGAAAAAAATTATTGAACAAAAGTTGCTATAAAAGCAATAACTAATAACTTTTATTTGAGACGCTTTTTGATAAAACGAAAAATTTCGAATAATTTCTGTAAAATTTTTCGAAATTTTATCATATTATATGTAACGTTTCCATGGTCATGATAAATAATGGGTGGGATTAGAAATGGGCATAGCTGATATTAAATCCGTGTTAACGGTAAATGGACGCCGTAAGAATGAAATTTTTGCTTATTCATTTTAACGATATGATGAATTTATACATTTCTTTTTATTCTCTCTCAAAAATATTTTTCATCTAAAACATTTATTTTCTCATATAAATAACAATAAAATTTAATATCCTTATAAAAAATAAAATAAAGCTAAAGCGGCAAATTGTTTTAATGTATTTTTATAACAAATCCCTGTCATAAAAAACCGCAAATGTAACAAAAAATAATGTAAACAAAATTTTATTAAATTTATAAAACTGCTGAGCAGATTTTATTTCATTTTACACAGATATTCTTTTTATTTACCCAAATCATTTTATTACAATACAATCGATGAAATGCGCAGTAATTTATTATTTAATTAAATGAAAAGAGTAATAAAATTTTAGTTATAAAAATCTGTTACAGGAATATATGCGTTTGCTGAAATAAAATTAAAAAACAAGTATATTAATTCAAATAAACTAAATTGAAATATATAATTGCATTTTAAAATGATTAATATTAATAAAATACAAAATAAATAATTTTCTAAAACAATAATATAGACTCTAAAATTGCTGTAGGAGATTAAAATTGCAGATTAGGAATTATTTTTCATAAATTTATATTTTAGATATTTGTTCTTAAACATAAAATTTCCCATTCCCTAAATAATTTGTAGCAGTGGCGGCTCCAGGACTAATCAATTGGAGAGGCAATAAAAGTTTAAATAAAAGAATACAAAAACTTAGCAGTTATATAGTTCTCTGTTCATATTACAGATCAGAGTTTCCCAAACTTTTTGAGCTGCGAAGCAATTTTCACGAGAAGAATTCGTTGCGGAGCACTATCGTTGCTATATATATATATATATAACGGGTGTTTTTTTTAGAGCTATAGAACTTTAAATTGCAATAAAACAACGATGGATTATTCGATTGACATGAATTTTTTTTTATTCGAAAGATAATCTTGTGGCATTACATTAAATCATACCAACAAGACGGCGCAACATGTCACACAGCTCGTGCCACAATCGATTTATTGAAAGACACGTTTGGTGACCGCCTAATTTCACGTTTTGGACCTGTGAATTGGCCTCCAAGATCTTGTGATTTAACACCGCTGGACTACTTTCTGTGGAGCTATGTAAAGTCATTGGTCTATGCGGATAAGCCACAAACGCTTGACCATTTGGAAGACAACATTTGCCGTGTTATTGCCGATATACGGCCACAAATGTTGGAAAAAGTCATCGAAAATTGGACGTCCAGATTGGACTACATCCGAGCCAGCCGTGGCGGTCATATGCCAGAAATCATATTTAAAATGTAATGCCACAAGATTATCTTTCGAATAAAAAAAAATTCATATCAATCGAATAATCCATCGTTGTTTTATTGCAATTTAAAGTTCTATACCTCTAAAAAAACACCCATTATATATATATATATATATGTTCAGTTAATTTTTGACAGTTGCTTTACTTGCACGTGTTTTGGCTCGTCTTCGATTTTTGCCTATACCAAAAAATGGATCAAAGAATCTGTATAAAATTTTGTGTGAAAAACAAAATTAAGTGCGCGGCCGCATTCCGAATGTTGACTGTGGCATATGGTGAAGCTACCTTGGACCGAAGCAACGTTTATCGGTGGTACAAAATGTTCTCAGAGGGCCGAGAAGATGTGAACGATGAAGAGCGTGCCGGACGCCCGAGCACATCAACATCAGACGAAAACATTGATAAAGTGAAGAAAATAGTATTGGCCAATCGTCGAATCACCGTTAGAGAAGTTGCTGAGGACCTAAACATAACGATTGGCTCGTGCCATTCGATTTTTACCAATGATTTGGGCATGAGACGGGTCGCCTGCCCACTCATCGTTGCTTGTGCGTAATTTTTGGCCAAAAACAACACACTAATAATGGCGCAGTCACCGTATTCCCCAGATCTGGCCCCCTGTGATTTTTTCTTGTTCCCGAAACTGAAGAGGCCCATGAAAGAACGACGCTACGCTACGAGTGAAGAGATAAAGACGGCATCAAAGGAGGAGCTGAACAAGATCACAAAAAATGATGTTTTCAAGTGCTTCGAGGATTGGAAAAAACGTTGGCACAAGTGTATAATATCTGGTGGGGATCACATCGAAGGGGACAAAATAGATATTCATGAATAAATAAATAATTTTTGAAAAAACACAAAATTCGCGATACTTTTTAAACAGACCTCGTATATATATATATATTAGCAACACTAGTAGATCGCGGAGCACTAGTAGACGCTGTTATAGATTGTTCAGATTAACCATGTGATATTTATTGGACTGTAAAAGAGCAAATAGCCTGTGATGCAGTGTGTAAAGCATTTCAACTAACAATACAATTTTATTTTGATTTTTGATTTGAATTATTTGAATAAAAAAATCGACATTTTTCGAAATACTAATCTGATCTAAAATTCTTGTTGAACTATTCCGGTTCCCATCAATGTTCATTATGGAGACTTTTTTCAGTTTTTTAGATCAACCCCTCTGAGATATACGGTGGGGGACAAAAGTTTTTTGGCGGATTTTTGGCAAAAGTCTCATAAAATGGATTGATATTGCCAAAATAAAAATTTTCTTGTTTATCCACGCATTAAGAGGTTTCATTTGGTATGCGACTCAAAATTTAAAAAAAAAATATTAATTCTTTTAATAAATACATAATTGTTTATATCAGCACCTCAGAGGTAAACTGTATTAAGTCATAAATGATAAACAGCTCAGAAAAGACGATTTAAGATTGTTTACCTGCTTGCGTTGATCGACTTGATACAGTTTTAAAGCAACGTACATTTAAACTGGCTAGAGCTATAGTATAAATTATTTTCCATTCGACGGACTATGAAGTATTAAGTCACTTGGCACTAAAATGTCATTTCTGATAAAAATGTGACTTGATACAGTTTACCTCTAAGGTGCTGATATTTATCTCGAGATGTGTTTTTTTAAACTCTCAGTATTTTTCCAATATGTGAGTCAAAGAGTTGTATAAGCATACCAAATTTCAACTTTATAAGTTAAACCGTTTGGCTACAATTTTTACCGTACAGATAGACAGACAGACACGTGAGTGACGTTATAAGGACTTTTTGGTGGTCATACCTATAAAACCCTAAAAAAGGTATAATTATATCTATTTCTTTAATCTCAAATAGTATTTTTAAAACGTTCTTTTTATCTTATGTTCCGGGAGTAGCGAATTTTAACAACCGATTTTCGGAAACCATCTGGGTGACACCACTGACTATACCCATTTTATCATTATTCTGAAACAAATAAAAATATTGTACCTTGTTAGCAATTTCATTCAGAATTCTTTTATTTAACTTTTAAAATAAATCCTATCAAAAATGCTTACAAAGCTTTAAAACTAAGTCAAGGACCTCTTTAATTATTCATCAAACCAACATTTAAAATAAATGTTTACAGTACCATAAAATATTTATTCTCGGCGAAGCTCCAGAATATTCTTTCTTTGTTAAGTGGTTCTAGAGATTGTTCTAATTTTGTATTTTTAATTGCAGTGTCGACAGGATTATAAAAATGCCTACTTGAGTTACTTATCTGTCCCAACAACTCAGTCACTCAGTGCGTATTTTGATTCGCATAATGCGTATGTGCAACAACTGCATGCTACTAATGGAATGCTGGATGAATATGGAAAGGAAACACTACCACAACTATTACAAGTAAGTGTATTAATTAATTAATTTATTTAATAATAAATCTGCTACTTTTTTTGTAACAAATTCTAAAGTAAAAATATTATTTACGAGATTTATCGCAAAAGTAATGCTGTCAAGTTATTTTTAAGCTCTAGTTGCATTGAACATTCGAAATAAGGCGTTTGGAGAGTTATGCTGCTGCTCTGTGTTGTGATAGGTGTTTAAAATTCGGCCAGACGCAGTACTTTGGTATTAAAACCAGGAGAAACCATTAATGCAAAGGTTTATTTGTACAGAATTAGACAGACTAAACCAGAAACTAAAGGAAATACGTCCAAATTTATTTAATCGAAAAGGAATAATTTTTCATCATGACAATGCACGTCCTTACAACAAAAATAACCCGCGAAAAAATTCAGGACTTAAACTGCGAAATTATTCCACATCCACCGTGTTCACCAGATGTCGCACCTTCAAATTTTCATCTATATAGGTCTATGGAATATACACTCACAGATAAAAAATTTCGAATTATCACCAATGTAGAAAATCACCTGATCAGTTATTCTAATTCAAACCCAGAAAACTTATATGAAGAGGGTATCGAAACATTTGTACAACGTTGGGAATCCGTAATAAATAATGATGGAAATTATATTTTGTAACTATACATAATAAAAATTTCTGGAAAAAAAATATTTTGTATTTTAAAATAATGGATTTTTTCCGGTCGACCTAATATTTTCACAACATACATGTTGAAGAAATAATAGGATATGTTTTCAAAACCATATTCAAGCTTCAAATATAAAAAAATAATATAATATTTATTTATACAGTTAGTGTGTAAAGGAGGTTTTTTAATCGAGTGAGAATTTTCGCACAACGCTTCGAGTCAAGTGCCGAAAATTGTAACACGAGATTGAAAAGAATCACGTTTAGAAACATTTTTTCTAACCCAGAAAATATATATAATAAATTCAAAATAATTGGACAAAAAATAATTACATACTCAACGCTTAGTACCAAAATTCAACACAAGATAGCAGACTATTATCCATAATATTACAGACACTGTATAGCAATAATCTATAAAATGGTGTCAGTGTCGCATTAGTCCAATTAAACGTGGTAGCTATAGTTTCAAATAGAAAACTAAGATTATCTTTGTAGAAACAGAACATTTTTAGGAATAGGTATTTTTAAAATAGGATTATTAGCGAATATAATGTTACATTAAAAAATTAATAAACCTTAGATATATTGATAATATCTTTGAAATTATTTGGAATGGTCCTTTGAAATTATTTTGCAATATTAAGCGCCGTTCAAAAATTGAGTTGTCCTGGATTTGAGAAAAAGAACTATTCACTAATTTATGACGTATTTAACGTCTTAACGATATTACGATCAGCGGTAAAATTATAAAAATATGCTGGATTAAAGGCCAATCAGATTTTGAGTTCAACTTCGAAGTCGATCTTCTAGCCAAAGAAGCGGCTGTAAATTACTCCCTGTTAAATATTCCTCTAAACCAGTGGTTCCCAACCTTTTTTACTTGCGGAGCCCTTTTTAGAATCAATTTCTATGACGGAGCCCCTAGGCCTACCCTATGTCTTACAAATTAATGGTGTTTAGAAGTAATGTTACGGCGGAGGGGGTAGATTTTTTAGTTAATATAAAGTAACTTTTCTCTTTCACAGCTCACATATTCAGATCAATTCTGTAAAAAGTTACTGTGTAAAAACGTTATTACAACATAAAATATTATAAAAAGTATAATGGCTTTCATGCATGATAGTAACTGAACTTGATCATAGTGACGAATTTAGTTACAATTATCATAGTAACAGAGTTACAGAATTGGTCTGATTGATAGATAGACAGATTTTTATAAAATGAAGCAAATAATCAAAATACACGCAGATTATTCAAACAAAAATGCATCTCGCCGATCAAATTCCAGCTTGTCATGGAGTCATAAACCGGCTAGAGTCAGAAATCATTTGGACATACACCCAATTTTCTTTCAGAATGTCGTTTCCAGTTTTATTATTTTGATTCTGTTTTTTATTTCTAATACTTCAATTTTTATTTATTTCATTTCCTGGAACGGCTGCGGAGCCACTGAGAAGTGCGCGCAGAGCACAGGTTGAGAATTGCTGCTCTAAACAGTAATGAGATTATGTCAATCTTCAAATCTTCCATATACAACCAATGGCAATATGCATAGATTCTCGACAGTTCAAAGGATCATACCATGGTCAAATTCAACCCCTCCTTCCTAGAAAGCTTTGGTTTTCTTCTCACCAAAGCAAATCTTTTATATGCACTTTTATCCGACTTAGATTTAATCACATCTTCTTTCTATATCATCTGCATAGAATTAATATGGTTTCGTCTCCTTTCTGTTAATGTGATAATTTGTCTTGTCAGCGATACGAACCACTTATTGTTTGAACGTCCAATTCATTTTCGCAACCGTAACTTATTCATACAAAATTTAGCCAAAAAATATCCTTACCTACCAATATTCAGACGCTTCTTGCTACCAACTCTCTAGATATTTATGTAATTATTTAAATCCATCAAAACTACAGTGGGTGGCCAAATTATTAGGGACAGTGCAGATTTTCTGTAATTTTCAAATGAATTTAATGAGGAAATAAGTGACTTTGGGTCTCGTATTTATTTTTATTCATTAGAGTGCGTTATTTAGAATATAAAACGACATAATTGCTTATTCATAATCATTTATTTTTGCATAAAAAGTATTAATTTAACAAATTAAGTAAAATCTTAATATTTTGTAATGCCACCCTTTGCTGCGTTTACGGCTTCCAGGCGTTTGGGCATGATTTCTATGCAGACTTTTGGGTTGTGTCGGAGATTGGGGTTGTGATCCCACTCTCTGACAAGGGTTTCTATAAATTTCCGCTTGGTGGTGATGATTTCTTTGGCGATCTCCCGCTTTTTAAAATAATAATGATACCAGCAACAAGAATATAGAAGAAAAATTTATGTGAAGTGTGAATATTCACACATTTCAGGGTTTCGCAGGTATATAATAAGTGAAGGCGGTATGCTGAGTGTGTAGGACAAATTTTACTTTGTAGTAATCACGGCAAAATGAACGATATTTTTAAAATAATTTATCGTCTGTTAATCATATAATAAGACTGGTTATTAAATTTACGCTCATAAAAATTAAATACAACATTTGTCAAAATATAACTAGAATTTTGACAAAATAATTTCAACATAATAAAAATGAAAAAAAAAAAAACAGAAAAAATAAAATTCACTCCGTCGTACTCGAAACCCTTCGTCTTCCAGCCAGTTTAAGAGCGCTCTAACGCATGTAGCCATCGAACGCTATGCATGTGAGTGTCTTACATTGGTATAACTTTTGTACTTTGTGAACCAAAAACCACAAAAAATGCGTTATTTTCCAAAAACATAATCTGATCAAAAATTCCTGTTGTACTATTTAGGTTCACACCAATATACATTACTTAGAATTTTTTTAGATTTTTAGTTTCAACCATCTGGGCTACAGGGTGTGGGACAAAATTTTTTTGCACATTTTTGGCAAAAATCGCATCAAAATAATTTATTTTGCAAAAATAAAAATTTGATCGTTAATCCACGTACTAAGGGCTTTCATTTGATACCCTACTCAGAATTTAAAAAAAATATTTTTGTTTTCGATGAGCACATATTTGTTTATATTTTTAGGGGGGTATGTTTTTTAGATGTTTTAGTATTTTTCCTATGTGCGGGTCAAAGAGTTGTATAAGCATGCCAAATTTCAACTCTCTAGGTTTAGCCGTTTGGCTACAATTTTTACCGAACAGACAGACAGACAGACTGACAGACAGACAGACAGACAGACAGACAGACAGACGACAAAATGACGGTATAAGGGTTTTTTGGTCATACCTACAAATCCCTAAAAATGATTTAAAAACAATTTATTTTCTCACAAAATGCATTTAAACTTGAAAATTACAGAGGGGGTGTGCTGTCCCTAATAATTTGGCCACCTACTGTATATGAAATCAGAAAATATCAAATTATAAACGTAATTTTAAAAACTCCTAATCGCTTCATTTATTCCTGAATAATAACCAAAGCTGCTAAAGCCAACAAACAAAAGGAAAAAAAATATAATTTTTGGCATTGAAAATTGTTACCATGGAAACACGGATTAAAATAAGTTCAATAAAAACAAATGTAACAATGGAATAAGAAAGCAATAATCAATAGATACAGAGAGGTAAAATATTGAATTTCAAAGTTCTTTTGACAGAAAATTTTCATAGAATTTCAAAGAAAACACGTCAGACCTTTGTCTTCCAACAATCTTGTTTTTAGAATTTAATATGAAAAGACTATTTCTGTATTGAATGATGTTTGTTTAAATTTAATTATAAATATAATTAAATTTAATAGTTTATTATAATCCGAAACAAAGGATCATCGTAAAGAGAATTGTATGGAAGTTAAAATTTCCTTCCAGTAATAACAATAGGGCAAAATCAATTTATAGTTCAATTAATTGTATGGAAGATGGAGGGAAGGTCACAACTGATTAAGATAACAACCAATAATTATTATGGATGTTTTAATGGATATATAGTTCAGTGGTACTAAAACTATAGGATTATCTTTAGTTCGATATTTTAAAAATAGAAACAGAAACCCCTTATTTATGACATAAAACAAAAGTTAAAATAGCCGAAACTTTGTGGAAAAGTTGTGAAAGTTTGGAATTTAATGCTAATTTACACTCCTCATTTTCAACTTTCGTGAAATCTTTCCATTTATATTTTCAATTAAAAGCTGGAACACTTTTACAAAATTGCACCTGATACTAAAAGAGACACGTGTTTTTCAAATAATTTCCACTTTAATAATTTTTTGTATTCATGTTTTGAATACAAAACGATGCATAGTATCTTGAAACATGAATCCCAAGAGTAACGAATGATATGAGGTACACCGAATTTTTATTTTAATAAAAACGTTTGCAGAATATAAAAATATATAGAATTCTGATGGCGCGCATCCAATACTTTCTATTGGAAGGCACATACATATATACACATGATGAGATAAAATTAATAAATAAATACTTCACAAATTATTTTATTTTCACTAAATGCACATTTTGGTTACAAAGTAGCCATCTTCAGTAGCTGAATGAAACTGACAAAAGTAAGAGGTGCAGAAATGTTATACATAATGTATCAAGGTAGATGGAATAGGATTTACTCGAAAACGCGCCGTGTGAGCAGGTTGGGACAAAATTTTAAGTACCAAAGTTTATCGAAAGATGATGTTATTAAATTTTCCAGAATTAACATTAAGTACAGGATATCAAGAACAAATTTGATTTCTAAATGAGCTTTTGAAAAGAAACCACTTTAACGTAAACAGTTCTTTAATATCTTTTACAGTTTATGAAAAAAAAAGCAGAACCGGCGCTGGGGTCTGCGGCGCCCGTAAGATTTAATTGAGCGCCTCTAAGTAGGGCGCAATTAGTTTTTTTCAAGATCTTCCCTTCTAAATTTGAAGTGGAGAAGTGAAGATCTAAAACAAAAAAGGTCCTCACTTTTACATTTTAACTGAAGACCTAAAAAAAAAGGTCCTCACTCCTAAATTTCAAGTCAAGATCTAACAAAAAAGAGGTCTTCACTTTAAAATTTCAAGTGAAAACCTAAAAAAAAGGGTTCTCATTTCTAAAATTGCATTTCACTTCTCCATTTCAAGTGAGGACCTAAAAAAAAAAGGTCCTCACTTCTAAAATTACATTTACCCTATCTTACTTTTATATTCCTTTCCTACGTCAGCGCCCTCCTCGCAGTGGCGCCCGCATGCCCGAAAGCGCCGGCTCTGCTTGAAAGTAAAGTATTTTTATTTACAAGTGTTCATAGTGCATTCCATTTTGGTTTAAATCCTTTCGCATCTTATTCTTGAGCTAGCTTCATCTCGGAGTGTAATAAAAATGGAAATATTTCACTCTCAAGTACTTTTAAATTATGCTTTTAAGTAGGTAAAACATGAAAGTGAAATATTTTCATTTTTACTAGGCCCCGAGCACAAATAGCTCAAGAAGAAGGGTGCGAAATGGTTAAAACCAATATAGAAAGCACTCTCAACACTTGTAAATAAAAAATTTTTACTTTCAAGTCATTATAGAGAATACAATTTTTGGTAAATCGTAAGGAATATTAAAAAAATGTTTAAGTAAAAGTTGTTTCTTATCAAAAACTTTATTCAAAGATACCCAACACGATAGATGTTCCCATTTAATAAATCTAAGTTAGCCTTGAGATCCTGTACTTCCAGATTGTTCCAGAAATATCAGTACCACCATTTGATTTTTTAGTTTGGTCGTTTTAGTTTTTTCCCAACTTGCTCACACGTTGTGTTTTCGAGAAAATTCTTACTGCCCTCTATCTTGTTACACCTCGTATACAGAAAACAATTGAAATTCTGACATTTACAAATTATATTTATATGAAATATCAAAAACATTATTGTCACAATTTTCTCACAGCCATTTGAACGGCCGTAGAAAAATTATTGTATGTAACAAGTGAAGAAAATGGTTCATTTTTAGGGTTTTGTAGGTATGACCAAAAAACCCTTATACCGTCATTTTGTCGTCTGTCTGTCTGTCTGTCTGTCTGTCTGTCTGTCTGTCTGTCTGTCTGTCTGCCTGTCTGTCTGTCTGTCTGTTCGGTAAAAATTGTAGCCAAACGGCTAAACCTAGAGAGTTGAAATTTGGCATGCTTATACAACTCTTTGACCCGCACATAGGAAAAATACTAAAACATGTAAAAAACATATCCCCCTAAAAATATAGACAAATATGTGCTCATCGAAAAAAAAAAATATTTTTTTATAATTCTGAGTAGGGTATCAAATGAAAGCCCTTGGTACGTGGATTAACGATCAAATTTTTATTATTGCAAAATAAATTATTTTGAAACGATTTCTGCAAAAATTGTGCACATTTTTTTTTGTCCAAACCCTGTAGCCCAGATGGTTTAAACTAAAAATCTGAAAAAATTCTAAGTAATGTACATTGGTGTGAACCGGAATAGTTCAACAGGAATTTTTGATCAGATTAGGATTTTGGAAAAAAACGCATTTTTGGCTAATAATGTATACAAGTTATAGCTTTGTAACACGCCACACTGTAACGTGCATGCTGGTCTAGTGGTATTAGACGCTGATTTTTCTACCAAGTAACCCGACCCGAAAGGGATCGAATCCTGTGAGAAGAGACTATATTATTTTTTGTTTTTTTTTTTTTTAATTTTTATATTGTTTAAATTATTTTTTCAAAATTCTAGTTATATTTTGGCAAATGTTGCATTTATTTTTAAAAGCGTAAATTTAGTAGCCAGTGGAAATTGTTTAAATTATAATTTAATTCTGTTTCAATGTACACGAAATCAGAGGGGCGGAACTTATAACAACCAATGGAAACCATAGGCGCAATTTTTAAAATTCTTAATGAACCTTGCTATATAAAAAAAAAAATACTGCACATATTTAGAAACCTAAATAATGGTATTAGGCGTTCGAATTAAAATTAACAAAAAAAATATTTTAATATAAAATTTGTTTTCGCATCCAAAATAATCATCATTCACTTACTAAATACCTGCAAAACCCTGAAATGTGTGAAAATTCACACTTCACATCAATTTTTAATGAGAGCTTAGATCTTAAATAAATATCATTACTACTTCGATGACCAATTTACTAAAAAAAATATGAATATTAATTTTTCACATTAGTACGGATATGGAGTTCCTTTACCTAACTGAAATGAATAAGATAAGTATGCCTGTTTCCTAACGGCCGTAGAAAAAAAAAACTTTTAAAAAGTGTTATACCAACTTTAAATTTATTAACTTCTATACTTTAAAGCCTATATTATAGTCTGTAAGAAAAAAGTTCTTCTTAGTCACTTTAATTAAAAATAATGAACACTTCATTTCATCCGAACATTACTGGATTTTATAGCACTACATAATATGAATAATTAAAAATTCTTCTCCCTTTAATTAAAATTTATGTGGTGATATTCATTGATTTAAATCATGATTTAATGAATATTTAAACTGGTTTAAAGTCAACTATTGGTTTAAGGCTGCATAGTTTGTAAGGGTTCAACAGTTAATGAAGTCGGGCCACTGCCAATCAGTGACCTAACGAGATTTCCGGGATGATTATTAAACCGGACATTAACAATTCATCAGGTACCTATTTGCATCCGTATCCGGAAGTAATCGGATGTTTGACAGAGGTAATGATACATGTGATTTTTTACACAGTAGGGGAAGTAGAATAAACAGGACTGCCCAATAAGTCACGTCCTTGCCCAAATATTGCATTTTTTGCGGCAATAATATTTTGTTTTTGCATCGCCTGAAGGAAAGATATAAAAAAGATTTTTTTATAATAACTTTATTAATGCCGGGTTTACATTGGTAGAGTAACAGAGCTAGTAACTAGCGCAAGTACTAGGCGATTTACTCTACTATCTTATTTTCAGGATAGTAGGTGTTCATACACAATTGACATACTTATCTTATTTTCTGGATAGTAAGTGTCAAAACACATTTGACATCTTCACTGTAATTTTGTTGTGAAATTATCTTTTTGCAAAAAATAGTTTATGAATATGAATATACATCGTCGCCAACTTGATGCCATTAAAAAAATGGTATTTTGTATTACAGCATTTCAAATTATATTACTCTAAAAATTATGTAAAACTAGTTATAACGTCTTTAGCTAAGCTACGGCTATAATATTAAGAATAGATTGATAACAATTATGTACGTGTCAAATATAAATATTACTTACGTTTTCAAAACTCTTATAGACGGTGTTACAGCAATAGCACAATACAAAAAAGAAAAAATAGTGAAAAAAATAAGTGAAAACTTTGGCACACCAAAAATGTTGGATTGGAGATGCGAACACTTCAAAAGAAATATTTGCAATGACTTAATGAATAATTACACAATTCGTACAATGTCCCATATTTCCATGTGTTCTAAGAATTTTGGTTAACCCCACCTCCGAGCCCTTGTTCCAAAATTAAAACAAGTTTAAAATGTATTTTCAGCAAAAATTAAAGCATTAGACCTATTTATGGTTTAATCCCTTTTGAATATGACCATAAAATTTTACAACAAATTTCCTGTCGATATTGTGTTTTGCATAAAATTATTAACAAATGTGAAGAATGAATTTACACACATTTTAGGTTTTCAATTATTAAGGTTTTTTAGGGTTTTGTAAGTATGACCACCGAAAAACCCTTATAAGAAAAATAAATGTATATTAAATAAATTTTTTTAATAAAAATAAATATTTTTAAAAGAGTTTGAAAAGGTTTCATATATCACATGGTATTGTTAAATTGAAAAGAAATCATCAAATAATACATCAATGTTACAAAATTTATGTTAACAAATAATAACTTATTTGATATGTGTTGTTTTCTATTTGTTATGACAGGTTAACACTTGGCGCCAATTTCATATGTATCAATTTTGTGTGCTAGTGGACAAGATAGTAGCTAGTAAATACGTCGACGAGCTAGCTGCTATCCTAGCCCAACTACTGGCAGATAGTACTCTACTAGCCACAATGTCAACTGTTTACACAGGGATAGTGACTAGTAGATAGTTACTTGCGCTAGTTACTAGCTCTGCTACTCTACCAATGTAAACCCGGCATTAGTTTGAGGTTTAGTATAGTAGGTATTTACTATAGTTTTTCATTTTTCCTTCGTACTACATTTTAAGTTGAGCTCTAGTGCAGTGGTTCTTAATTTCTGTATACTCGGGACCCCCAACTAGCCTAAACTATTTTCTGGACCCCCCAAGACATTTTTTGAAATAATATTTTACATGTTCTTAATAATTTATTGTTTAATAATTAAGTTTATTGTAATTTTAAGGCGGCGCACAACCCTATAATTCCCTATAGTTTCTTATACAAAACTAATAATTGGAAATAAAATTAATAACAATTTATATATCAAAATTTGCAGCAAATTTTTATTTATCTAATAGGATATTTTAAATTTTAGAAAAAACTGTTATGTAATTGTAACTAAGCAAATTGCATTATAGACGCCATATTGTAAACCAATCGACGCATATTTGTGTACAATGCGGCAAATTGAAGCTAAAGCTTCATTCTACAAAAAGGATTTTAGCTATTTTGTTCTATTGTGAAAACTACTTATAGTTATTGTACTTGGTAGTCTATATTTGCCGCCATCTTGATTCTGCCGCGGTTCTCAAAATAGTTGTAACGGGTAAAAATGATTTAATTATTGTGAAGAATACATGTGCCAAGTGGCATTCCATTATCATCAAGTATAATATTTTTCGACGAGGGTTCTAAACTGTAAGTAATCAATTCGAAAAAAATGTTGACGTATTATTTAAACATTTCTACACAAAACTATATAAATATAAAAGTTATTTGAAATCCATAATTAGATTTAAAAAATTACAGAACAATGTTTCTGATGTCAATTATTAAGTTATTGAGCGATAATATTTTTACAATAAATATTTCTACAATTAAAAATATCCTATCAGATAGATAAAAATTCGGTGCAAAATTTGATGTATAGATTGTTAATTTTGTATAAGAAATTGGTAACCTCTAGGGGTTATACGCAGCCTTAAAAGCAAAAACTGGTAAAAATTAAATTTTTTCTTTTAATTTCGGGCCCCCCTAATGTCTTTTCGGGACCCCCCTGGGGGTCGAGACCTCCGGTTAAGAACCGTTGCTCTAGTGAACTTCTGAATATACAATATTTTTTGTTGTTTCCTAGCGGTTTCGGAATATACCTATTGGTTTGCATTATTTTTGTATGTAAAAGTGAAATTATACAATACTACGGAATTGAATTGAAAAACACTGATATAGCCTATGTTACTCAGAGAGGTCTAAGCTATACACAGCTGAAAGAAATTTTCAAATCGGTTCAGTAGTTTGCTTTAGCGGCCCACTAGTAAGTCAATTCCTCCAGCTGCGAAACACTGATATAGCCTATATCATTCAGGAAGGTCTAAAATAACCACAACTAAAATAATTTTCAAATCGGTTCATTAATTTGTTTTTACGGCACAAAAGGAGATCGCGCTTCCCCCGTTGAGTAACCTAATATTGCCTATAGCACTAATATCTAATCTATATACCAATGAAAGAATTTTGATAATTACTTAAATAATGTTTTACGGCACATCAGGGAGCCGCACCTCCTCATTTGAGACACCTGATATTGCCTACAACACTCTAAGAAAGATCATATCTATACACCACTAAAAGATCTTCAAATCGGCCCAAATATGTTTTTATGGTACTCCGGTTGAAAAACCTAATAAAGCCTATATCATTCTAAAGAAGATCTAGTTTATAAATCAGTGAAAGAATTTTTCAAATCGGTTCAATAATGGTTTATTGTACACCAGGGAATCGCGCCTTCCTTGATGAGAAACCTTATAAAGCCTATAACACTGTAAAGAAGAACTAATGTATACACCCCTGAAAGAATTTTTCAAATCGATTCCTTAATATGTGTTTAAGACACCAGGATGTCGCTTCTCCTTGGTAGAGAAACCTGATATGGCCTTAAACACTCACGAAGATCTAATCTATACACCAGTAAGAAAAATGTTTAAATCGATTATATAGTTTTAAAAATTTAACTGCTTTAAAATATAGATACAGATAAGAAATACAATGTTATTATATAAAACAGTTTGTTTTCAACTTTAAATTTTGTTTTGTGTATTTTGTAAAACGGAAAAAATTGTACGTAGTGCAGTGACACATTTTTTTTTTAAGATGGTGATAAACCACCATCGGAAATTCATCCCAAGTCCATAAAAGTTTATAGGGACACTACTCCTTTTTCAACAGTAAAATATGGACTTCTGTGTTTAAAAGTAATCTTATCAGTATTCTTGAAAATAAAATGAAAATCTTCATCAAAATGTGATGTCATAACTATATTTTTATTTCTTGGTAACTGGAAAACAATAGCAAAAAACCCCACACCAAATTTTATAAAAGTTAAGTATATAAACCTTTTTTACACCCAATAAATTTGATAATCCCTTTACCTAAAAAATACTTTTATTGAATATCAAAGCAATAATTCAATATGATCTGATAAATAATATGATTTACACCATAATATGATTCATAAATCCCATATCTCCCTTTTATTAATAACATTGATCTTCTAAAACTCCAGTTCAAAGAGTCAAATGTTGAAAGCTGCAGCTATTTTCACGCATGTATATAAGTGGTTTTTCAGTGAATTTTTCTTTTGAAATATATGTGTGTCTGTCTGTCGTTATTCATTAAATTAATAGGATTACCTGGAGTTAGAAACGGACATTTTTAATTAATATTTAACCAGACGAGAAAAAGAGGATCTCTTAATTTGTGCTAATAAAATTATGTAGGATAAATTAACACGGCGATTAAAATAGATACGATGAAATATAAAAATTAAAACATAGTAGGGCGTCGCTTTTTGTACAGGGTGTTCTTTTTAATTTGTCCACTATTCCAGAACTATAAAGCCAATAATATTACTGAGTGGTGCGTTTTGCGTTGTTGAAGCATTTATGTTTCCATACATTTATGTAGCGCGCATTTTTTTGCTAAATTACCCCCCACGCACATATATCCTTATATCTTTGAAACTACTCAACAGATTTTAAAAAATCTTTCAATTTTCAGTGTTCAAAACCCATATACCAACCTTGCTGCCAACGAATCCTATGTTGTCGTTGATAATTTCAAAAAAAATGCGGTAAATATGAACGGAATATATGGATTTTCTTTTACCTGCGCGAAAAAAAAAATATATATATATATAATGAAGTTATTGGGAAATAGCGGTGGAGGAAAAAGTAAACTCAATATTTACATCTTTCCCGCTATATTCTAGGTGAAAAGAAGAAGAACTTTCTAATTTTAATCCAAGTAGATTTATTTATTTAATACTATTTTAGTCAATATACAGTTCTGTGATAACAATTTTAAAGTGTAATTTTTCAATGTGATAATAATTGTAATGTTCTATTTTAACTCTAATTTATTTATTCTTTTAATGTGTTACAACAGAGGCAACTCTTAAATTTTACTTGTAAGTCTGCACTTAAATTTATGTTTTATATTTATAATATAAAAACCTAGCTTAACTCGGGTACCGTGTCACGTCTAGAAATATCCATAATTTTGTGATATACGCAGCCCTAGTAAAACAGTTATATTTTTGATGTATTTATTTGTTAAAAACACAAAAACAAATAGTTTTTTACATTAGTGACTTTTTTGTTGCTGATTTGCATTTGCTAAATTCAATTGAAGGTCGGTATTTCGTGCACTTCAAGCCGAAACAAGCGCTACTAACTTCATCTGTCAGTCGGTTTTCTTTTATTGGTTTTAATATTATTTAACGCCAAGAATAAGATCTCACAAAAGTACGTAGATGGAAAAATTGTGAATAAAGCCATCGCTAGATTTTTCAGTGCTAAAGTGTCCGGTAATCGGTTTCAAACACTACAAATTTTCTGTTCGTAGTAGCACTCTTTTTCATTCTCCAAACGATTTCTCTCCAGATTCTCAAGTTTGAACCTCAATTCGATAAACACTTGAGCCCAGATGCGTTTATTGTTCTTGGCCGAAGACCGTCCGTAAACGATGCAAGTCACCTAAAATGTCTTGGCGTGTCACCCGTGACACGCTTGTCATAGGTTCGCCATCACTGGCCTAAAACCTGGTCAGATGTAGCAACAAATAGAAAAAAAAAAAAAAACGCTTGAAAATTATAAATTTATTTTTTATAATTATACTATACACTTTGTAACATATTTAGGTTTGACAAAGTAAAACAAACTTATTTAAATTTGTTTATGAATTAGATTAACATTAAATAAGTTAAAATTGTTTGTATACAAGTTTGTATACGTATAATATTTTCACTTATTATTCTGTCACAATGATAGCAAGCAAACTAAACAAATGAAATTGGTGCATACTCGACAACATACTGCACTTGTTGTGTCATAGTGTAGTTTCTTTTATTTCCTTTTATTTGTTGGCTTTAGCAGCTTTGGCTATTAGCCAGATATAAATAAATACATTACAGGTTTTTAAAATTACATTTATAATTTGATATTTTCTGCTTTAATATAGTTATAAATAATTTCATAAATATCTAGAGAGTTAGTAGCAAGAAGCGTCTGAATATTGGTAGGTAAGGAATAGTGGAGTTATTTCACAGTTTTGGACAATGTCCCAACATATTCTTCTGGAGAATATTGAACTATGGTATCCATTACTGTGGGACGCAAGGGCAATTTAAAATAGAGATATAGGCAGTGTCTAGGACAAAATAATTGCGTGCTCGAAAAGTGAGCGTAGCGTAATCAAACAAGGATTTAAAGATTTAAAAGATTTAAATTAAGAATTAAATGAGAACCTTAACATTTTTATATCTTTGGAATTATAATAAATGAATTAATATTAATTAAATAAAATTTAAAAATATAAAGAGAAACATTTTTCTTTGGGGGCTTTGGTCATTTGCCCTTATATAAAAATCGCTCTATTACGTAAGATATTTAAAGTTTTTTAGTTGACGTCCCCTCGGAAGTTTGGTGTGTGTTACTACATCTTGTGGTGTCGCTGTATTTATTTTAATTACTGCTCTAACATTACTAATAGTGCAAACATCAAGACGCCTGTTATATCATTCAAGCAAATCTCTGACTAATTTTATCTCGCCGTTATTTATAAACTAGCAAGTTGAATATATATTTTAGCACCTGCGTGTCGTCCTTCTGTGATTTTAATGTTTTTAATTATAAATCATAACACAGAATTAAGATTAGTTTGAATAACAGTTAAATTTTCTTTAAATTAAAGTTAAGTATTATTAAAAGAACAAATCAGTTGTTATCGTTCCTCTATTGGGAGACGCTTAGACAGATTAGATTCCGGACATTAACAATTCATCAGACGGCTATTTGCATTTATATTCGAAGTAGAATGTCATGTCTTCATTACTCTACCTCCTCGTCATTACTCAATCGACTAACTTCCCAATTACACACTCTGCTAATACAAAGCTATCTTCCATCTAGGCAATCTTCTATATCAGGCGCGCACACAATAAGGGCTGTCCGGTGGTCTGGATCCTCTTCCCCTCCCCCAATAAAAATCGTATACTTGTTAGGATCAGGCATTGGATAAAAATACTAAATGAAGGCTTACATGCTAATTAGACAAACCTGGATGGTATTTCAAAATGGCAGACATAAGTTTCGGTTGTACAGGGGCATAGGGCAATTTATTGGAGGCTGGATTAGTTTTTAAAGAATCATAACAATAAAAATTTATACTTAAACATTTCAAAATGTTTACATACCAAAGTGTTGAAATAACGTAATAAGAGCGACTCGCTACAAAGTAAATAAATATTGAGATCCATTATTGTATTATTGGTCCAAGTATATGGACCTCTTGTCCGAGCTTAGAAAGCTGTATCCCGGGTATAAAGTTAAGGTTGTAGTCCTGATAGTTGGTGTTTTGGGTGGTACGAAAGCCTCCTATCGAAGGGAAATCGAGTCCATTCCCGCCTGTAGATCTTCTGCCAACTCTTTGATCTGCAGGATCAGATCAGAAAGCAGTGCTGCTCGGGTCACTCCGCATTGTGCGGGCACTGGATCTAGCGTAATTTCCACGGCTGCATATCGCCAGGGTTTGGGATGCAGTCGTGTGTATTTAGCTCCACTAGTCTCTAGTATGACGCGGCTCAAAAGGTTGCTGAAGTTTGAGATTAGTGGACGCTTGTCAAGACCTGACAAACCCCATAATAATAATAATATTTATTGATCCATTAGATTACATACAATTAATATTGGATAAGTCATTTTATAAATTGTCAATTCATAGCATTTTTAATCAAAATTTAAAAAATAAATAAATAATAAATATAAAATTTTAAATATACAGGTAACAAATTACAATATTTATGTTCGTCAATATACAAATTAAGTAAATAAATAATTAATTATTTAAATAAGTCAGTATAAATATTAAATCTGTTTATTTATTGTTGCTGCGTAAGATACTCATTTAGATTATAAAAACACTCACTAATTAAAAATTTAACTATCCTTTTCTTAAAGATCGGCAAGCTCGTACTATCTTTTATGTGAGCAGGTAGTTTATTATAAATTTTTTTCATCAGTATGTTTGCATTTTGTGCCGTTTTTGCAAATTTTACGGTTTGTATTTCTAAGTTGCTGTTGTATCTAGTATTATATTTATGTATATCGGACCGCTTTTCCAAAACTGGTAAGTTTTGTTGTACATGAAGGCTGGCCTGATAGATATACATACATAGTAAACGTAAGATATTCAACTTTTTAAAAATAGGAACACAAATGGTTCTAGGGCAGTACCCAACCATATTTCTGATGATTCTTTTCTGCATTTTAAATAATCTGTTGAACTCTGAACTTGTACCCCAGCATAATAAACCATATGACAAAATGGAATAAATGTGACCAAAGTAATACGCTCAGCTACATTTTTACTACAACATTTTGAGGCGAGGTTTTTTTCTTTCCAGCTTTCCTGGGACATTCTCTTGCAAAGACTATTTATATGCACATCCCAGTTTAAGCATTCGTCCATATAAATTCCAAGTATTTTGGTAGACTGGAATTGTTCAATCGATTTATTTATCTGAATTAATTGACTTGTGTCTCATTCTTTTTTATGTTTAGTAAATGTATTAAAGTTACATTTACTTTCATTAATAATTAGATCATTTGACACAAGCCAATTGTACAGAGTTTTAAGAGCGGTGTTAATCCCCTGCAATGTCATTTACATACAAAATTGTATATAGAAGTAGCCCAAGTACACTTCCTTGCGGTACACCCTGATCTAATCTTAAATAACTTGATTTTGTATTGCCTATCTGAAGCTTTGATGATGATCGAATAAGTGATACTGGTTAACGATAAGAAAGATCTATGATATTAATAAAATATGTTATTTTTAATTAAATGAAACTTAAATATTTCTAGTACATTTTTAATAAAAATCGCATTCAAATAAAGGTATTTTTAACTAATTTTATTCCTTAATCTGCGTTTTATAAGCTTACTTTTGATATTCCACAATATATATTTTTTAATATTTCAACGCCGAAAATAATTCGACTTTTTTTAGACAAAATAATTTTTCTGAAACATATATTTTTTTAAATAAAATATTTGTTCGTTCATCCATGCGCCCATAGCTTTATTTTTCGTAAAAAAGATATTTATATATATTTTTCGAGGGCTCTTTGAAGTCTTACCGTAATTTGCCTATATGTGGGTCAAATTTCGACTTTCTAGGTCCAGCTGTCACAATTTCGAACAGACATACATATAAGTGACGGTATTAGGGTGTCGTATACGGCGTATTCTAAACAAATATCAAGTTTTACAGCGGTGAAATTTTTAGACGACGATTTGCTATATTCTTTTCCGATTGTCTTTTTACTTATCTGAATGCATATTTAGTAAACTCTTCAAATTTTAAACAATAGTTCTACTTTAAACGTTGCAATAATAATGGGTATATTTGAGACATGATTCAAACTTTGTCAAAAGATAAGTTCAAGAGTCAAGATTATTTTTAATTCAATTAATATTAATTCGTCTTTGCAGACTTTCTCGTAGCTAGAGTCAATGTAGATACCTAGACATTATTTAATTAGTTGAGCTATTTTGAGAACTGCTTTACCTAACAGCTTTTAATTTACTAATACGTTTTGACAATTTAAAAGAGGTTTATAAATTCTAATGATATTTAAAATGACATGTTTTAGATAACGTCACAAAGTTAAAATTACTGAGTTTATATTATATGAAACATTGAAATCTTGCTGTATTTCATTCTGGATTAAAACGAATCTAGCTTAAGTAATCGCTAATAGCTCTCCTAATTTTCAATTTATCATTATACAGAAAATATTTACATATTTTATTAAACTTATAAAGTTCATTCACAATAACTATGAAATAACGTCATACTTGGTTAGTTGCCAATGTCAAAATGTAATATATCTAACATGCAAGCATTACTCATTACTCGTCGTAATATTTGCCTCCCTAATATAAGGTTGGTAGCCTCCTAAAAGGTTTAGATCCATGCTACCCTTCTGATTTTTAATACATTTTCTATGTAATAATAGATATTTATAGAAGTGCACAAGCCGTAGACGAATGCAGCAATTCCATGAGTGAAAAAAGACACTTTATGTGATTCATATATATTTTTCTACGACTGTCTGCAATTAAAAAAAAATACATATACACATACATTTTTCTATGGCTCTCTATTAAAAGAAAAAAAATCTATGACAAAATTAAAATTTGAGATTTTTGGAGTTAAGATCACGAATTAGCATAAATTGCTTTCAGTGCACTCTTTGATTCTTTTCTTCTACCAGAAACAAATCCTTAAAAATAGGTATTTAACAGACTAAGGCCGCGAAAATACAGAAAGCCGGCACTGGCTTTACTGGCAACAAGCGCTGATCTGCCGCAGTATCTGTCCATGTTTTCAAAAATAACCGCACACGCTGTGTACTGGTCGGCGCCGGTCGGTGTCGGCTGCCCGCTTATACCCTTTTCACACTAGATCTTAAAGACGAGTGAACTTAAAGTTCACCGATGTTTAAGATCGGTATGCTTTTACACTTGATGTTTAAATCTCTGGTGCTGTCATCAGCTACAGTAATTTTGTCCTTAAGTTACCGTCATGAAATTACCAGTTTTGAACTGTCTGCGCAGACGCACATTTTGAATTATTATAAACAATTAAGGATATTTCATTTCATTCTACAATAAAGGCACTACAATAAAGAATATATTACACCTGTATTAACATGTAAGTCGATACATTTTATCTCAATTATTGTAGCTCTGTATTTTATTAAACACATTATTAAAATAAATAATTTTATTATAACAATAAGTATAAACTTCTTATAACGTCGTTATAATACAGTATTCTTGTTTATGATAATATAAAACGTTGACAGCACAAATTCAAGGAGTATTTTTTTATAATATAAATTAAGTTGGCAATGCGTACGAAGTTTAAGACGCAGATCTCTGTCTTAAACATCGGTCGTGTTTAGACGAGGCCGTACGGTTTCACATTAGCGTTTAAAGATACATTCACTTAAACATCCGATCTTAAAGATCTAGTGTGAAAAGGGTATTACCCAAACGTTTAAGCAGTTTAAGCAGCTTGTTGTCAGCGCCGAAACAAAAATATATTTAAAAAATCTTGCATCATCTTCTTTTAATTGAGGAAAAAGGTGGTGGTATTCCCCATATTTACGTCTCTCTTGGTTTATTGCATGTATACCTTTTCTTTTTGGTACCATTTTTAAATATAGTGATTCTGTTAAAAACAACTCATTCAAAGATGAATCAGAAGTCGCCATTTTCACTTATTTCAACATATAATTGAGCCAATATACGAAAGAGTAGCTATACACTTTCAAAACTAGCGTTCACTCTATGCTAGGCCAATATAATTAAAAAATGTACGATAAATAGGAAAAAATAAATAAAAACTTCAATATATAGGTTATGTCATCTGTCAGTGTCACATGCAATATCAGCGTTTAGCGTGCGCTCAACCAGTAACCCAGTACGCTTGTTTTCGGTACCGATTGTCAGCGCTGATTTACCAGCTTTCTGTATGTTCTCGGCCTAAGACGAGATGCTTGATGATTTTGAGAGAGACTTTAAGTGTACAACTGGCCAGAATTGGTCAAAAAGATGCAACGAATCACTTAGAAGTCAATTCAAATATTTTAGGGTTTCAAAATTATTAGAATTAAGCACTGTTCAAAGTTTATTTTATCAATACTACCTTTTAAATACCTATTTTGAAGGATTTCTTTCTGCTAGGCTTCCTACGTGACCTATCAACCTGATACGGTTTAAGTTTTATCCTTTTGGTAGCCGAGGCCTTCCTTATTAATTATTTCAGTCTTTTTGCCTACTTTTACAAATCATGTTTCACCTAGTGGCAGTTCTTGTAAGTACAACAGAAATTGTTGTAACAAAAACAATTCGTGACTTTCGTGTATAATAATTATTAATCATATTTCCTATGATGAAGATTGAAAGCTTGTCATAAATTGTCAGGTAAAAACAATTTTAACAGTATAAATTCAGCTAATTAAGAATTTCCGCCAAAAACTCTAATGATGTCAAGGTACTGTAAACAAAACGAAACAAATGTTGAGTGTTGTGCAAAGCAGTTGTTTATTCTGAATAGCGTCATTCTGCCAGATATCCCAGCCAAACTGTTCTGGCTCGCTACACAAACAATAAAATTACATTTTTAACATTATACCAACGTTATATGCTGTATAACTGTTTTATATGATAGGGCACATAAGTTACATATTTTATTAATATTATTTTATTACAGTGGTTATGTCAGTGGTTGTTAAGGTCAGGCTAATAATAACAATTATTATTATTATCACTTTATGACGTTTTACGAGGTTTCCGATTTACAATCACCATTGCGTTCGCAAATTACTTTTTACCGACCGTCAACATATATAAGGGCGGTATTGTGATCATACCGATTTTGACATTTCGAGATTTCGATGGATCTCCACGAATTGAGGTTTCTCCTACATAACGTTTAGACTATTTTTAGCATGATGTCTGTCGGTCTGTCCGTCCGTCTGTCCGTCTGTCTGTCTGTCTGTCTGTCCGTCTGCCTGTGTACACGTGCAGAGCAAATTCGGCTAAAAGGATTTTTATGAAATTTCATATTTAAGCTTTTGATATCAATGTTACGAGTTAAGCAACTTTTGGTAAAAATCGGTTGACTATAAATGGGAGTTTACTCGTGTCGATTTTAAGATTTTTGCGAATATTTAACAACAGAAAAATATTTCGAAAAAATGTATTTAACTAAAGTTGCTATAAAAGCAATAACTAACAACTTTTATTTGACACATTTTTTGATAAAGCAGCATAAATGTATTTTATACAAGTACTTTGTGATGGCGGTCGGTTCTGTGGTGGCCACGGCAGATTTTTTTTTAAATATCGAATTTTGCACATTTTTGGAAATTATAATTTAATTATTTCGTGTGAAACATTAAATGAAAGTTTTTAATACTTATATTAACAGACGCACATTGAAAAAAAAGATGATTTTACGGGGCTACAGTAAAAAAATTACTCAAAACAAGCCCAGTCATTACTAAATACCTAAAAAATCCTGAAATATGTAAGAATTCACCCTTTACATCCATTTTTTGGCTTTGTGAAAGCATGATTTTTTATTTCTCTCTTCATATTTTTGTGATTAAATCATATACAGTCGATTCCGCTTAATTGGGACACATCGGGACTTAGGCATTTTGGCCCAATTAAGCGGCTGCCCCAATTAAGCGAATTTCACATAAAGTTAAACAATGCATATTTTTCTTTCAATAATTTTATTTTATAAACTCTTGGACAAAACTATAAATTACATATAACCAAAAAATATAAACTTTTAAGAAAAAATAATAATAAATTCCAAAATAAAATAATAAATAGGTACATACAATTTAATTCAATGCAAAAATGCGTCAAGTGTAGTCTGTCTTTTGTTTTTGTAACATTTCACTACTACAAAATCAGCACAGGTATTCAGTGCGGATGTAGGGCTCCCTTCATTTCCTTCCTGCATAAAATAACGCTCTAATATTAAATTCTTTGTACATATTTTTTCTTGAGAATATGTGTAACATAATATGTACTGTGATCTTAAATTTACTGTCCCAATTAAGCGGAATTTTGTCCCAATTAAACATGTAAATTTGGTTTCTTGGTTTGGTTTCTGTTCTTTGAGATTTGGCCCAAATAAGCGGCTGCCCCAATTAAGCGGTGGCCCATTTAAGCGGAATCGTCTGTATATTGTAATACCCACAGTTATCCATGGCGAATTAGATTAAAATTCATAAAATTCTTTCGTTAAATATTTCTCATAGTTGTTTGATCGTAGGATAAATACTTATTTGTAACGTTTCCATGGTTATGATAAATAATATCTCTGTTAGAAAATATTAGGCCAAGTTATTTCTACTCGGCTGCTATAATGTATTTTATACAAGTACTTTGTGATAGCGGTCGGTCCTGTTGTGGCCACAGCTGATTTTTTTTTTTTCTCATTACGTTTCTCGTTAACTCCATCCATCTCGTTAACCATCGTTGGCGTGCGCCAAAAATTTTAACTAACTATTAGAAAATAATATACCATACACAAAACAGAAACTAGCCCCATTACTCTCTTGGTAGACGTCATTATTTCATTGATATTCAGTAAATAATCAGCTTGTTTTATGTATTTAAATGAAATTTCTACAAGTGTTTCAATCAGTATTAAGTGTTGTGAAAATAACGCCCTCAAAAAGTAAACCAAATGTAAATGTTATTGATTGTGCCGATAACAAATTCATTTATACAGCAAAGAGACTTAAACACTTCTGTTTTACAGGAACTCGAGGAAATCTACTCAGATCTCTGTTCGACTCTATCAGAATCAGTGTTACAAGGAGCTGAAGTTGTCTCTGCAAGAGTAAGTAGAACAGTGTTTCTCAAAATTTACTACATTTAAGATAAACACCATAAGTATACTTCAACAAGCATAAGCAGCCTACAACTAGAATAATTATAACAATAATAGATACCTATCGCTTAAGGGAACATAGGCTCAATTCAGTTTCTATGAAAGTGGTTGGCGAGGCTTAATAATCTCTGTTTAAATAAGAATTTTTAATATGTTTACGTTTAAAGTACAAGGTGCCCAAAAGAAATTTTATATTTAGTGGAACGATTAAAAAAAAATTAAGCCGTATATAGAAAAATGTTTATTAATTATTAAAATACACTTTTTGGGGATTTATTTCTTAAAAATAATATCGTCTAAATGTAGACCCTCGCGTTCTCGGCACTCATTTAATCGAACAGTAAAATTACTTATGACGTCTCGGCAGGTGGACTCAGGGATGGCTGCCATTTCGTGACGGATATTTTCTTTCAAATGCGCCAGTGAAGTCGGTTTATTGGCGTAAACTTTAGATTTACCATAACCCCATAGGTAAAAGTCCATAGGGGTTAAATCTGGACTGCGTGGAGGCCAATTTATGTCACCTCTCCGGGAGATCAATTTGCCTGAGAAAATTTCACGAACACGTGGCAGAGACATATTGGACGTGTGTGAAGTTGCTCCGTCCTGTTGTAACCATGTTCTTTGGTTATAGCCAGGAAAGTTTTGCAGTTCAGGTACCAAGAAGCTGAATTCACTGTAACTGCGCGCCCCCTTTCGTCTTCAAAAAATGTAGGGCCGATAATTCCTCACGCCGACATCGCAGCCCATACGGTCACTTTAGGCGAATGTAGGGGTTTCTGATGTTTGCGTTTCGGATTCGTTGCACTCCAGTAGCGGCAGTTCTGCTTATTTACGTGGCCATTAAGATGAAAATGAGCTTCATCCGAAAACAAAATGTTGGTAAACGTTGAAAATCGCTCAATCACCTGATTTACGAAATTAAGCCTCTGACTGGCATCTTGGGGCTTTAATTCTTGCACCAATTGAATTTTGTAGGCGTGCAGATTTAGGTCTTCGTGCATAATGCGATGTAATGATGATCTATGCACATTTAAAGCACTTGCGCGCTTCCGAATTGAAAGGTTCGGGTCGTCACGAACAGACTGATTAACATTCTCCACGTTTTCTACCGTTCTTGATGACCTAGGTCGCCCGGATTTTGATTTATCCAGCGTTGTACCAGTCTCTTCAAACTTTTTAACCCAATGTCGAATGAGAGGAATGCTTGGCGCATCATTTAAGTGGCGAAAACCTCGAATACTGCAGAATTTTCTATGCGCTACAGTCGCCGAATCACCGTTTTTTAAAACTCTCGCACGCATAACGCGCGGTCTGCTCCCGAGAAACGCTCCATAGCGATTAAATTCCCAAGAGCCGGGCTACCGATTGACATAACCTCCGCGCCCCTCGGATACGTTGCGTTCACGCAGTAAGCTAAATAAATATAAAATTTCTTTTGAGACACCTTGTATTTAATCTCTAAAATTAGAATCTGTTTATACAGAGAAAATGGGGATGATCGAAGCGTCTCGCAAATCACGTGACTTTAATTTAGTGCCGGAGGTGTAGACACATATATTCTCTGCCCTTAGGTGCAACCTAGATGTGTACCTCTTATTATTATTTTTAACTATTAATTACTTCCGTCAAAGTCGGTTTATGAGTTGTTTTGCACTGCATGGGAAAATGGAAAGTCGTCTAGAGTTAGTGGGAATTGAACCCGAATCGCTATGCTTCATAGTTTTACCACGGAGTCACGGAATAATGAAATTTTTCAAAGAAAAGAGACTTTAACGCAAACCCGAGTTTTCCACCATATGTACCTGTGTAGTAAATCTTCTTAGTATCAATCGCAGCCATTTGAAAGTTGTCAACAATCTCAAAATTGCCTTTGACCTTAAGTTTCAACTTTGTTCATCACAGAAGCGAGAAGAAATTACAATATTGCAGAGCCCGGAATTGCCCGCAACGTGTTCGGCATAGACGTAACGCTCTCCTATTATCTTCACGGAAAGATCGAGGGAGATTTATCCCAGCAATCGGGCGCATCCCAAACCCTGGCGATATGTGACCTAGGGGCTCGCACCAAATCCACCGTCCGCATAATGCGAAGCGATCCGAGCAGCACTGCTTTTTGCATTCTGCAGAACAAAGAGGTAGAAGTTTAATGCCACCCAATACACAAATAAATGCTTCAAAAGACGTTAGTCATAGTTTACGTAGTCCTGCTTCATAGGAAGGAGAAGCAAGTGTTGATGGGATATTGGTGAAACTGCTCTGCACACTCTTCAGTAACTTTTGATCCTTGAGAAGGTTGGGTGACCATACTGAATCACTAAATTCGTATAAAGTGGGGAACAGAATGCAACGAGTTCTACGGCGCGTTGACGGCGTTTGGACGGCGTTATCTGTGGAGGAAAGTTAAAATCAAGCTGTCGTACTCAAGTGCACAAAATGAGTAACGTCCTAACGGTCAACTTTCAACTTTTGACGCCGTTGAACGTTGACGTAGAACACCTAACCTCAGTTTTTACTGAATGGTAAAGTGTTTGTATGTATAAATAACTTGCATACAACATAAATAACATCACACACAAGTCTTCATCATCCATTATAATTTTAATAAAAGAAAGCGCACCTATAAACACAGATATAGGTTGTCACTTGTTACTTTGACGGCGTTAAAAATTATTGCATTGTGTGCAGGCGAAAATTCAACGCCGTTCTCAACGGCACTAACGCAACGCCGTCGCAAATGACGGCGCGCTGACGGCGTAGCGCGCTGTGCATTCTATTCCAGGCTTTATGGTTGCATGTACATTTTAAGCGCTGTTAAGTCACACAGCTGAAGGTCCCAAGAAATATAAGAATAATCGGCGACGCGCGTTCAATATATCCTGGACATAGACATAGTTTGCCAGAAAACAACAAAAACTGTTTTACTTGCATACCAATTAATTTGTTTTCTTTTTATAATATACTCTATTTATTTAGATAGGGTGTGATTCGCTGACCGAAATTAAGAATAATTTGAAATTAAGATACGTTAAAAAATAAAACCAAATACACACACAAACAATTGAAATTTTTATATTATAAATCCGTCATTGTTGACAGTTAATAACCTAGTTTTAAAATATTTTGCTTAATGGACTAAAATTCCTAGTTACGCCGCTGTTCAAACGTGAATCTAAATGGGCAAAACTTGCTTGCATTAAGGGATAATCTCAACGCCCAGACCAAATCTTTCACCGTTTCTCTACCTTCCGAAATCATTTTTATGTTAAGCAAGTTCTTATGTTGAACAATATAAAACCCACTGTTTGAGAACCAATTTTATATCATATCTACATAAAATATTCTGTGGCAAATCCACGTGTCCGATTTCAATAGAAAATCGGATATTGTCTTCACACTTTCTTTTCTCTTTGTCAAAGCATTCTTTTGTTAGCAAATGGTTTAGATTTTAATATTTATTTTCTTTGCCTCCTGCGTTTGTTTTGACTCTTGTTAAGAAGTATATTTCAAGTATTCTTATATCAAAATGTTTCATATTATACATTTGTATATTATTTGATATAATTTATAGGGAAAATATACTACCTAAAAACTATAAATCTTCAAATTTACGAGTTATAGTTGGAAAATAATTTATATTTGATATATTGGGCCAAAATTTTCATATAATTTTAAATAAGATTTGGATTGCTTCGGATTATCTATCTTTAAAAGTTGTTAAACAATACTATTTGATTATGTTATACAATGTCAGTTGCACTGTTGCTTCTTTTTCATTTTATACGTATGGTAAATAAACCAATGAGTTGAATCGATTAATTCGAATTTCAGGATTAGTTTAAAAAGAATGTGCATCACTGGTCTAGATAATAGTGATAGTTACGTAATCTGAAATACTGGTACCACGTAAGATTAACTCAATGTAGGAGTATTTCGAAATATATATATATGTTTTTATTTAGAAATTCTAATTTATTTTAAATTTAAAATCGAATACCGGAAATTTCTATGATTCAAAAAATGTTTTGATCTAACTAATATAAAAATAGGATATGATTTATTAGTTACATGAAGAAAAAAACTATCTACAAAATATATTAATATAAAATTATAACTTAATTCGCAAGATGAATCATTCAAAACCAATAAATTTAAGAAAAATTTGAATTTTATTCCTTCTCTCTTCTTAAACATATTGCAGATATCGGCGATTTCGTTTGGTCTCTCAGTCTTATGGCTCAGTTACACGATGCAAGCAACTTGCATCAGTAAGTACTTGCACCAGTCACTGGCATCGTGTAAACGTACATTCAGTACTGGTGCCAGTACTGGCACAAGTATCTCATGCAAGTCAAGTGAATAGAAGCCGTTCCTATTTACTGGCACAAGTAGTCGTGCCAGTGACTTAAAAATGGCCGCCATGAACAGCTGATGTATTTTCGCGGTTACAAAAACAAACTTTCACACCTTTTTATAATAAATGTAGTTTTTTGCGACGATTCATTTTTGTTTAGAAAGACGTACGCATAAAATACATAAAATTAGGTTAAACATCGAAAATTGGCGCGTTAAAAAGACGGTTTTACGCATAAAAAATAATTGGAAGCATCTACATTTTGCAGTGTGTTTCGGGTTCTTTGCAAGGTTACTTAAATAAAATACTGGAATACGTGTAAACGACTAAACGACTTGTGCAAGTACTGGCACAAGTACTTGTGCCAGTACTTGCACAAGTTACTGGCATCGTGTAACCAGGCCATTATACCAATGGTACGTTTTATCGCTCTTTATCAACTCTGAGTTTCTCAGCTTATTTTTTTGTCAGGGTAGTCGTTTCAGAACATATTTAACAGCGGGAAATACGCATGTACAAGCGGTGTTTGATATGTCAGTGACTTTGATAGTGACAGTGACAGAGTTGGCGCTCAAATCGCAAATTTGATATTATTTCTGACATTTACCATTGTTTGTAGATATACAAACAAAATTTCAAGTAGATCTCGGAAGTAATACAATTTAACAGCGTTCGGAAGCAGATAAGTTAATAAGTAATGGCTTTTGCTACTTCGAAAATTAGCCAAGACGATTCTAATTCGATTTGAAAATTTCTAGTATTACTACTACGCTACGCAGGGCGGTCAAATCCGTGTGTTGATAAAGCCTGCACATTTTGAATTTAGTCAAAAATTCTTTTGCAAAAGTTCTTGTCCAGCACCCTTTTACCAAAAAGGGTTAAACAAAAAATCTGAAAAAATTATAGGTAATGTATATTGATCTGAACCAGAAACGTACGAGAGGAATTTATGATCAGATTGTGCTTTTGAAAAATATGGCAGTTTTTGTGTTTTTGAAAAAATTAATTATTTTTTTAATTCATTAAAATGTTATTAAAGGTTAAATTGTGGATAATAATGTTAAATATAATAATTAAAAATATAATGTGATTATTTGTATTTATAACTAAGATAGTGCGTGTATTTTTTTGGAATTAAGTAAAAATATAAAAAAAATTATATAGTAGTAGTAGTAGCAGTATTTATTTATTTTTTGCCTGACGGCTTTAAAATCTACATTTTCATTTGCAATTATATTAATATTAGTAAAAATAATAGTAATAATAATAATAACAATAACAAGTGTGTTACATTTAACATAACATAACATAACATGGACTTCTGGCCGCTAAGACCTTGTACATCCAGTCCCTTCCCTTTTCGGTGTCGTCCAGAATTTTTTTTCTGCCTCTACTTTCTTCCTGGAGTTCTCTGCATTACCTTAAATGGTCAATCGTTTCCATTTCTTCCTGACACAGTCTGCATGCTTTTTCTTGTTAGTCCCTCCAGTAGCAATTTGCTCTCTCTTCACTTCCGCATCTGAACCTAGCAACCAATTATATATTTTTTTAATAGTTGCGAACTGAGTTACTCACACCACACCACACTACACTCCATACTGTAAAATATTTCTTATTAATCTAATGAAGACTTGAATACGAAGCAAATGCAGAAAAAAACGCTGCGATATTTGGCAAATTATTTAAATTTTGTTTAAAAAAATTAAATGGAAGCTCTTAGTTCTCAAATAACGAATAAAAGTGATTATCAAAAAAACTGTTGAATTTGATGTGATAAATATACCTAGACATACAGTATTATGTTGGCTTCTTACACCTATTAAATAACTGCAAAACCCTGAAATATGTGAAAATTCACACTTTACGTCAATTTTTCTTTGATGAAATCTACTGCAGTACTTCTTTTGGAATTTTTTATTCTCTTCAGCGTGTTCTACATTATACAATTCTCGTTAAATTTTCATACTTATTTCTTTGACTAGAACTTGTACTAGAAATAAATCAGTGAAATTGTACAGTGTAGAACACTTTATGAAGTCAAGGTTAACTTTTTTCAAAACTAGATTCCGTCCAATTTTTCTTCAAGTTAGAACTCCGCACATGCGCAGTAGGTACTTTTAACAAAGGTACCAACATTAAAATTACGCTTGAAAATATTTTGTATTACTACGTGTTTAGTTGATCATTGGTTTGAATAGGCGAATATATAAATTGTGTTTTGTACGTAAATCAGTAATTTTACAAATCTACTAGCTAGGTTATAAACACTTGACAAGATATGAATTATATGTTTATGTTGGTACTATAAATGAACTGAAACACTTGTAAGAATTTCATTCTCTACCAAAAAATTGAAAAATAAATTGTATTAAAACTTTGACAACTTCTAGTTCAAAGAAAAAAGTTTAGAAAATTGACGAATAAAGTATAATGTAGAACACGCTTTATTAATTGTAAATTACCGCTCTGTACATTCGGTAGATGGTGTCAGTTGTTGCGTTCATCTCGAATTCTTTTATTTCGATCTTTGTTCAGTATTTTCACTCTGGTTGATCGTCTCTAGAAATCCATCTTGGTGGTTAGTAGTTTTATTTTCTGATAGTCGTGCATTTGAACTTTAACGCCAGAACGCCAAAGTATTCTTTATTGTTATATTCAATAAGTGTAGCTTTGGCTTTATGACACGTACGTGATTTTTTGTTATAATATAACTAAAAATTCCAACACAAGAATTGGTGTTGTTAGATCAACTGCGGGTGAAAAAGTATTCGAACCTAAAGAGAATTTTAGTACCAGTTCTATTCCAACAGGCGAGTTTATTGCACTGAATATGTCCCTTTTATTTTCCCTGACTTCTATTATTTAACTCTCTTTTCATTTCATCGTGTCGTGTTCTTTTATTGCGTTCTTCAGGTCATCTTCTAGCACGTTTGATAAAAGCACCTGAAAGATGTTTTTTACAGAACGATACTTTATCGCGAGTTTTTATCAAGACATTTTATTACATACTAAAAGTATGAATTTTATTTTGTAGTAAAATTTAGATTATTTAATACTGATATGGGTACATTTTAGATTATTTCAAGTAAATATTCTGGAACAGGGGTTCTTTAACTTATGTAGTCCGAGAACCACCTCTTTTTGCGGACCCCATCTAAACCCTAGGCATTTTACGTCGTTCTTGAGAATTTCTGGCTCAATAATCTCACAGGCACTATTAAATGAGATATTTGAATAAAAGCGAAAAGTTGGGAGATGTAAAGTTAATGTCAAAATTGTTTCGCGGATCCCTGGTAATTGCTACGAGGACCCCCGAGGGTCCGCGAACCCCAATTTAAGAACCGCTGTTCTAGAATACACCTTATTGTGAATTGAATTAAAAATTTGAAAACTCAAGCCAATGAGGAAACAAAGATGTCCCACATAGATTAATATTTGATTGTTGAGGACCGTTAAGAAATAGTCAGTAGTTTAACTATAATCTAATTATCTAGACCAGGGGTGGCGAATCTATGATCCGCGTGCAAGTTATTGCACGCAAGAAATTTTTGTTGGCACGCAGGCGATTTGGAAAACGAATTTATTTTTATTTTAATTAATTAAATATTGACAGCCAATGGTATTTTTTCGTTCTCAGTCCCTAACACAAATACGATATCCTAGAAAATTTTATATTTTTTTTTTTTGCTTGCACCGGTAGAATTATTATTATTTTTTTTTTTTTTATTATAATTTTTTTGTTATTTATTGTGTCACACAACGAAAAAATTTTGGTGGCGCACCAAGTAAACTTATAAAAAGTATCATTTTTTATACAAGTTCTACTAGCCCTAAAAGTTTTAGCGAAACGGTTAGATTTTGCAGCAGCCTTCAGTTGAAAAATGTGATCTAGACCAGAGGTCAACAAACTTTTTTACGTCGCAGTCCGCATTTTGTAGCAAATTTTTTTGATGGGTCATACTTCCTTTTGTAATTTCTATTTTTTACAATATTAAGTTCTTATTTATGCCTGGTCTATTTTCTTATTGATAGGCAGCATAAAATCGTTCAGCGGACCCCATTTCCCACGTTCCCAGTTGCTGACCCCTAATTTAAACTATTTTATGTAAGGTGTAAATACTCGTGATGTTAGATACAACCATTGCCCCCAAATTTTCATTTTATTAAAAATTGAATTAAATAACAAAGAAATGTTTTTTCAATCTAAACAACATTTTTTAATATATTTTTTTTTGCTGTTATGTAAATTATAGGGAGATATTTCAATTTTATAGGTAGCCCTTTATATTCCCCCCAAATATTTATGTAAAATAAATAATAAGTGAGATATTTAAGATATTATTTTAAGGGAACCCTCAGTAACTCCCCAAATATTAATCCAATTGAAAAAATACGCAGAACAGCAAATTTTTGTCATAGATTTTTGTTGTTAAATCAATAATAAGCGAGACATTTCAAGTATTTTACTTAACGTTTAACTGAAACCCTTCTTAAAATGAAAATTTTGTGATGTCATATAGCCTATATGGGGTTGTTTATGTCCGTAAATAGGTTAGTGTGAAAAGGGTTGTACGATTTGCGGATATAAATAATGCCACTAAATTTAACTGAGCAGTTTCGAAATGTTTTATTTCTTCATCCGAGCTACACAAATAAAAATCAGAATTTAAAATACAATAACTGATTATAAAGTTTAAGAATATACCTAATCTAGTAAAGTCATTGTTCGGTAATTAAAATTAGTCATATTTGGAAAACAATAAATTAGGAATCAGTAGATAAAAATATATGTAATGGATAAGTTAAAAATAAATAAATAAAATAAAATAAAAGTGACAATACACACAAATTAAAACAAAATAAATTAAGATATCGTCGTGATTTTTGTGTGACGGAGACTGCAGTACTATTACAGAAAAATTCAGGAAATTTGAAAAGGAAACTTGCTGAGACCTGTTAGGGGATGAAAAATAGGGTTAATTAACTATGAATATTTGTACGGTGGAAAAAATTATATACTGCCATCTGTTGGTATATAATGGAAGGAGATATGCGCGGGAAGTTTGATTGGGATATGTTACCTATACCATGAGTTCAAAAAGTAATTACATAAGGGTTGGCTATGAAAAAATAAAATGTCTACCGCAATCTTTATATAACAATATAAACTTATGACATAAAACAACAGTGATGACAGTTAATTAATTCTAAAGCTTCCAGTAGACATTATTTCATTTTTCCATAGCCAACCCTTATGTAATTACTTTTTGAACTCATGGTACTTGCAAAACAATTTTTACATTATGTTGAGTTTTTTGTATCTGTGCGGTAGCTAGGATTGTTTTATTTTTGTTCTGCCAGCATACCCAGAACCGCAGTAAAGAAAACTTGCGCTAGGGGCAAAACTGTGTTTTGGCGCCCTTGGCAAAAAAAGGTGGTTCTCACGTCCCAAAATCCAAGTGATGAGCAAAACAAAAAAAGGTCCTCATCTCCCAAAATTCAAGTGATGAGCAAAAAAAAGGTCCTCACCTTCGCCATGTGGCGCCCTTTTCCTTAGTGCGCTAGGGGCCGTCGCCCCCTCCGCCCCTCCCCCTTATTGCGGCTCTGAGCATACCAAATTACGTAAAAATATGTACAGCTATTTTTGCGGCAATCTCGGACAGACAGAAATTACTTTTTTAGTTTACCATCTTGTAATTACTTGTTCCTTACGTAAAACGTGCAGAATCGAAGTTTAAGGACGAAACAAAAACTCACACAGCCTCGAATTTTATTTATATAAATCTCTAAAGCCCGTCGAGGGCAATGCACTAAAAATCCAAGCTCTGGCCTTTAACCGTAAGTTTAGAAAGCTCTCTTTTTCATATAGGAATTTCTTTTATAGATTTTATTAGTTTTTGGTTTTGTTAGCACGTGCACTATACTTTTTATTTTATTTCCAACCATATTTTAGAACTACATGCTTTTGCTGTTTTGTGTGCCTTGATTGGTAAATATTGTTTTGTATTATTGAGTTGTAAGTTAAATGAGCATACCGACTGTATGTTTACCCAATTATTAGTAGAATAACAATTAGTAACTGCTCGTTAAATTTACACGCTTGTAACACATACAATAATCAGGTTGAAAACAACTTTACAATTTAACAGTGTACAAATGATGAAACCTAAAATTGCCGATTACGTTCCAGAAAAAAAGGCATTAATGTAATGTACATAGTGTCATGTAAGGAAAGAGAAAACCCAAGAAAAAGATGAATCTTCCTGCTCACTTATCTCATCGGTTTGCGTTCTAAATCTGTACCAGTTTTTTTAGGTCTCCACATGTATTTAATTTATTTATTTATTTAACCAGTGACTATACAGATTTGTACAGTAGTGCACAAGTCCAGTTACATAGTATTGGGGGAAAAAATACAATACAATTATCATAACAATAATATACAAATACTAATAATGAATAAAATAAAGAATAAATCAATAAAATACAATATAACTAGTCTAATTTATTTTTATATGAACAAACTTTCTGTGGTTGTCGTAAGAGATATCTATATCTCTATCAGAAACTTGCTTGTTTACTAGACTGAGCATTTTGTTCAGTGGTGACAAAGATTCTGAAATTTTGAAAAAGTGATCATTTTTAATTCTCAATCTTATGTCAGGGACTCGAATATTTAAATTTAGAAGAAGTTCTGGGGCATCTAGTTTATTATTAAATAATTTGAACGCGAAATTCAAAGTGTATATATTGCGTCAACATTCTAATGTTTGAATTTTCTTGCTCTTATTGACAGCTAAGTTTTTTAACTTGTTTGTATAATACTCTTTTCACACTAGATCTTTAAGACGAGTGAACTTAAAGTTCACCGATGTTTAAGATCGGTATGCTTTCACACTTGATGTTTAAATCTCTGGTGCTGTCATCAGCTACAGTAATTTTGTCCTTAAGTTACCGTCATGAAATTACCAGTTTTGAACTGTCTGCGCAGTCGCACATTATGAATTATTATAAACAATTAAGGATATTTCATTTCATTCTACAATAAAGGCACTACAATAAAGAATATATTATACCTGTATTAACATGTAAGTCGATATATTTTATCTCAATTATTGTAGCTCTGTATTTTATTAAACACATTATTAAAATAAATAATTTTATTATAACAATAAGTATAAACTTCTTATAACGTCCATATAATACAGTATTCTTGTTTATGATAATATAAAATGTTGACAGCACAAATTCAAGGAGTATTTTTATATAATAGAAATTAAGTTGGCAATGCGGACGAAGTTTAAGACGCAGATCTCTGTCTTAAACATCGCTTGTATTTAGACGAGGCCATACGGTTTCACATTAGCGTTTAAAGATACATTCACTTTAACATCCGATCTTAAAGATCTAGTGTGAAAAGGGTATAAGAGATACGAAATAGATATGTTCCGGTTAATTTTAGGGTCAAGTTTCTTACAAATCTATTTTGTACTTTTTCTATTTGATTTTTTTGGGACATTGTTTTTGGGCTCCAGATTGTATTTCCGTACTCCAATTTAGGTCGAACTAGTGCACAGTACAGTAACCAAGTCGTAGATATCTAAAACTACCACTATTTCTTAGTATAAATCCTAAAGTTTTGAGGGCACTATTCACTATATTGTCTATGTGGTCACTAAAATTCAAATCCTTTCTAAATAATACACCTAAGTCTTTCACTTTATTATCTCTAAGCAGCACTTTATTGTCAATATGGTAATCGTAGGTTATTTTGTTTATATTACGTGTAAAGGATATTACTTTGCTTTTTTTGATGTTCATTTTAAGTTTTTTTTTTTTTCGCATCAGTTCACTACACTGTTTAAATCTTTTTGCAACAGCAGGCAGTCCTCCGACTTGTTGATTACCCGAAACAGCTTATAGACTGGGAGCTCATGACTGTTTTTGGTCTCCGATTTCTTACAGCATGCCTTTTGGAGGAGAGAATATTTACCCTGTGACAACAAAAAAGGGATGGTACTAAACCCCTGCACGCTTTCCGGTCATAGGAAAAATTGCATTTCCACTTAAACACAAAATTTTTGTGCTTTTCTCTGATTTAATATTGCTTGCCCTTTTGTCAAAAGAAAGTTATAACAAATTTAAAGTCTTTTAAATAGATGCATGCGATTCGGAGGGTCCCAAAGGGCTCAAACGGTCATGTGATCTTGTAATAAAAAAATATGATTTTCCGCGTTTTCATACAGCATGCCTATAATTAAAAGACTTTAAATTTGTTATAACTTTCTTTTGACAAAAGGGCAAGCAATATTAAATCAGAGAAAAACACAAAAATTTTGTGCAAGTGGAAATGCAATTTTCCCTATGACCGGAAAGCATGCAGGGGTTTAGTACCACCTCTTTTTTGTTGTCACAGGGTAAATATTCTCTCCTCCAAAAGGCATGCTGTATGAAATCGGAGACCAAAAATGTCATGAGCTCCCGGTCTATTAAGATCGTCTGCATAAAGTGACATAAAGTGACTCACTGGTTCCTATTTCCACAGGTAAATTGTTAATGAGTAGGAGGCACAGAAAGGGGCCTAGAATTGTTTCTTGGGGTACGCCAGGTGTAGAGAAAAAGGAATTCGATTCCGTGCCATTGACTCTAACTTTAGTTCTTCTCTGTGTTAGATAAGACTGGAAAAGACTACTTCTGGGCTGCAACCAAGGGAACTCATTTTGTCGAGCAGGATTTTGTGACTAACTTTGTATAACTAACTTTGTATAACTAATGACTAACTTTGGAGAAGCGAGGACCTTTTTTTAGGTCATCACCTGAATTTGGAAAAATAAAGTTATTTTGGCCTGCGCTTGTTGCAGAGTAATTTCCCGACTCCTACCCTTTAAAAACAATTTTGTCTTCTAAAAACTCACCCGCCCTCCCAAGAAAAATTTCTGTATGCGCGTCTGGTGTAGACTGTAAAATAATTAGTTAATATTCTAATATTTACTTTGTTACTTTTATGCAAATTGCTATGTTATACAGTGGTGACCTATTTTTGAGGGTGTGTTTTAAAAATGAGAACTATTAATTTAATCCAAACTCCCTAAATTTACAACATGTCAAACTTGTTTTAGATTTATTATCTGTAAAACAACAAGCTGAAACTTACGATGTAGACAAATAATAAATACACGTCACACATTGTTTATAACTCTCCATTTTAACATTATAAATCAATGATTCATCTTTAAGGTTATGGTTCCCTAGATAATTCAAGTTTAAATTGGGAAAGCTTGGACGTTGCCATTGTTACTTTCGCTTCGAATTTAATCGCATTATATTAACATAATCTGAAGTTTGGAATTCTAATACCCAGGAAAAGTGGTTTTAGGATATTATCTTTTAGCAAATATAAACAATTTTACATATTTTTGACAAAGACTGCTAATACGAGGATTGCCTCTTATATTTCGGGATTGGGCTAAACTAGTGCTGCCATCTGGCAACTGACGCTTCTATCGTAAAGTTTGACATTTTTACGGTATACGTACTCGGAAAGTTTTAACGTACAAGTGCTATTTGTGTTGTTTACAGTAACTTGAAAAAATTCATCTCGACTAAAAATGTAAATAAATCCTGAACATTTTCGTGCGATTATTTTTTACAACTTTCGACTTGGATTAACCCAACAACAGTGCATCGATAAACTTAATTAGACTTTTGGGGATGAAGCACCATCAAGGACTACTGTTTATCGATGGTTTGGCGACTTCAATCGTGGCCGTAGTTCGCTTAAGGACGAATTTCGTGAAGGTCGTACAAAATCGGTTGTTATTCCGGAAAACATTGATGCTGTGCGTCAACTGATACTGCAAGATCGTCATGTGACTTATCGTGAGATCGAGGTAACCTTGGGCATTAGTGGGACCAGCATACATTCACTATTGAATGAACATTTGTCCGTCAAACAGATTTGTTAGCGTTGTATCCCACATAATTTGACAATCGAAGTGGAAAAAGTGCCTCGAATATTGCTTCAAACGCTTGCAAAAGTGTAGTGATCTTCATGGAGAATATTTTGAAAAACAATAAAGCCACTTTTGTTGATAAAAAATTGTTTTTGATCTCAAATCCCGAAATATAAAAAGCAACCCTTATTTAAAATACTTAGTATTTCAAATATTTCCTAGTATTTCAAGTATTTGTCTAGGATTTAAAATATTTTCCTTCTTCTTCTTCTTCTTCTTCTTCTTTGGGCAGTATCAGTCAGGTTGACTTTTGGCCTCACTCACATAAGTCTTTCATCTTGATCTTTTCATTGAACAGGAGTTTCGATTTGAAGAAGGGACCCAGTGCAAAATACGATGCATTAAATGCTTCAATTTTATTCGTAATTTCCTGCTGTAACAAAAAAAAAAAACTTAGTATTTAAAATATTTCCCTAGTATTTCACATTTAGTTATTTCGTAATGACAAAGAAATATTTGAAATAATAGGGAAATATTTAAAATACTAGCGAAATATTTATATTAAGACATATTTGAAATACTAGGAAATATTTGAAATATTAGGAAATATTTGAGTATTTACTAAGGAAATAATTGAAATACCAGGAAAATATTTGAAATACTAGGGAAATATTAGAAACACTATAGTTGAAATACTTCTAAAGTTCAAATACTAATATTTTCAGACAGCAAATACCAAATGCAAATACCATACACAAAGTATTTTTTCGAAGTATTCGAGATACAATATTTCAAATACCAGAAAATACTTAATTGAAATACTTTTTCAAATATTCCCAGTTCCGTATAACAGTTTACAAACGATTGCAATGGACAGAATCCGTACTATTATTACTGATTTGGTCGAAATATGTTCAGTATTCTTTTTCAGATCTTCTTAATCGTTTGTGGAAATTTTATTTCATACTTTATTTATACCGTTTGAAATATGTTCAAAAGAGTATAAAAATTTATTTTTTCATTAAATTTTGTTGCTCATTCAACTGTCAAACATATTAGAGTGAATGTGTGGAAATGTTATTCAATCTTTATTACAAAGCATCAAATGAAATAAACTTCAAATAAAAACAGATATACTGTGTGTAATAAGCACGTGGTGAAACATTCGATTAGTAATTCGTCTCGCGTGCTTATAAACGTGAAGTATAGGCAACTATATTCACGCGAATGTATGCCGGGTTAATAGTACATGAACAGTAAATACAAAGGGTCCTCATGTTTCTGGCATCGGTATGACATTTCATATATGACATTGCGTTGTTGATTTATTATGGATAATAAATTCGATATATATCAAATATATAAATAATAGTGTTTAATATTAACACTTTTATAAAAATAACATCAGCTGTGGCCACCACAAAATCAACATCCACCACAGAATACGTAATCAAATAAGATACATATAACATGTTTTAAAATTTTGAAACTATGAGGTGTGTAAGTTAAGTAACCGGACTGATTTTTTAGGGTTTTGTAGGTATGACCAAAAAACCCTTATACCGTCATTTTGTCGTCTGTCTGTCTGTCTGTCTGTCTGTCTGTCTGTTCGGTAAAAATTGTAGCCAAACGGCTAAACCTAGAGAGTTGAAATTTAGCATGCTTATAAAACTCTTTGACCCGCACATAGGAAAAATACTAAAACATCTAAAAAACATATCCCCCTAAAAATATAAACAAATATGTGCTCATCGAAAAAAAAATATTTTTTTATAATTCTGAGTAGGGTATCAAATGAAAGCCCTTGGTACGTGGATTAACGACTAAATTTTTATTTTTGCAAAATAAATTATTTTGAAGCGATTTTTGCCAAAATTGTGCAAAAAAATTTTTGTCCTACACCCTGTAGCCCAGATGGTTTAAACTAAAAATCTGAAAAAATTCTAAGTAATGTACATTGGTGTGAACCGGAATAGTACAACAGGAATTTTTTATCAGATTATGTTTTTGGAAAAAAACGCATTTTTTGTGATTTTTTGCTAATAATGTACACAAGTTATAGCTTTGTAACACGCTACACTGGAACGTATATGCTGGTGTAGTGGTTTTTGACGCTGGTTTTTCACCCAAGTAACTCGATCCGAAAGGGATCGAACCCTGCGAGAAGAGACATTATTTTTTGTTTTTTTTTTTTTAATTTTTATATTGTTTAAATTATTTTTTCAAAATTCTAATTATATTTTGGCAAATGTTGCATTTAAGTTTTAAAAGCGTAAATTTAATAACCAGTGGAAATTGTTTAAATTATAATTTAATTCTGTTTCAATGTACACGAAATCAGAGGGGCGGAACTTATAACAACCAATGGAAGCCATAGGCGCAATTTTTAAAATTCTTAATGAACCTTGCTATATAAAAAAAAATACTGCACATATTTAGAAACCTTAATAATGGTATTAGGCGTTCGAATTAAAATTAACAAAAAAAATATTTTAATATAAAATTTGTTTCCGCATCCCAAATAATCATCATTTACTTACTAAATACCTGCAAAACCCTGAAATGTGTGAAAATTCACACTTCACATCATTTTTTTTTATCCGAATAGAATTACAATTCAATATTGTCTCCCTCAAAATAACTTTCTTGGGAAGCCACACAGAACTTGAGATGGTTCTTCCAATCTTCATAGCAGTGCTAGAACTCGGATATTGGAATAGTTTTCAGGTCGGTTATGGACATTTGAATGTTTTCGAGTGTCCCAAAATGACGTCCATTGAGGTGATTTTTCAATCTTGGGAAGAGGAAAAAGTCATACAAGGACTCAAGTCAGGCGAATAAGGAGGCTGAAGAGCCACAGAAATGTTTTTACTGGCCAAAAACTCGTTTATTAAAACTGCTGTGTGACAAAATCTGATAAACGGTAGTGTGAATCAAATTCAACTCTTCCCCGATCATTCTGACTGTCAACCGACGATCTGAACGCACAAGCTCCCGGATTCATTCGACTTTTTAAAGTCGACATTAGAAAATCAAATACATTTTTACTAATTTTATTTCAGATTGTTAGTTTTGTATAAAAAAATAATCTCCGGGGGTTATGTACAACATTAACATAGAATTGATACTGTTGTATAATAATATACACACAAATTTTATATATATTTTGTAGAATTTAACGAGTTTTCAACAATTTATCGTAAATTTCAACGACTTTTTTCGTGAGTGTGCAATAGAGCGTACAAATGACCTGTTGCCCAGAAGCACAATACGTTGAACTATATGCAGTTCAACCGGAACATCGAAACGAACGTGACCTGCCCTGGTAATGATCTGATTTATACACGTTAACAAACGGTTCAGTACGCTAATTCCTAGAATTGCTCAAGTGCTAATAATCACCATTAGCTAAAACTACTATTAAAGTTAGTATTGAACCAAAGAGTTGATATAATACTAAAATACATAGTCAATTCTAAAGGTTTTTGGAAATAGATTTGATATTTGACCACGGGGGGACGCTAACTGTAATTGTGAGTGATTTGTTAAATAAATCAAAATTTTGTAAACACATTATTTGACGCGGAGGCCGGATTCTTTTTGTCTTCACCTTAATCGAGCTGAACGTTGGAGAGAAGATTAACTAATACCCTTTTCACTCAAGAACTTTAAGATAGGCGAACTTAAAGTATACTGATGTTTCAGATCGGTTTGCATTCACACTAGATGTTTAACTCGCCGGTGCTGCCATCTGCTATGATAATGTTTTTCTTAAGCTGGCGTCCCTAATTTTCCCCACCAGTTTTCAACTGTCTGCGCAGACGTACATTTTGCATTATTATTAAACACATATGGATATTTAATTCCATTCTATAATACAGAATATATTACACCTGTATTAACATTTAAGTCGATACGTTGCTACTATAATTATTGTAGCTCTGTACTGTACTAAATACATTAGTAAAATAACGAATTTAATTATAACAGTAAGTATAAACTTCTTTTAACGTCGATATAAGATTGTATTCTTGTATATGATAATATAAAATCACTTTAAGACAGCAATCTGTGTCTTTAAGTTAGACGGAATTTAACCGAGGTTACGCGCATTTACTAGTATTTAAAGTTAAGTTAAGTTAAACATCCTATCTTAAATTTCTAGTGTGAAAAGAGTATAAGTGAGTATAGTTTGTACCAAAATATAAGAAATTCGACTTGACTATTTTAAAATAGTTATGCAACAAGTGCATAAAGCATTAATTTTTTCACGAATTTTCACGAATAAATTTGATCGCACGAGCGGAGGCGAGTACAGCAATCCCATGAGTGAAAAAATCAGTTTCATACAATATGTTTTCGACTATTTGCAATTAGGAAAACTAAAAATTGATACAAACATACATTTTTCTACGGCTGTAGCTCTAATAATTGAGTTTTTTTTATATTAAGATCGCGAATTGACTTTAATTGTTTCCAGTGCACTTTCTTATTATTTTTCGGACTGTACGGACACTCCTGGACAGTCCTTGGAGATGGTTCTGTCGCCCCATAAGCTCATGACAGTCCTTAAATCGTTGTGTAGTCCTCATTAACCGATGAATTTTACCTACTTACTGAAAGTCTGAAAAAATTAAACACTTCTGAGACTTTTTAGCACGCACCATAAACACGCATTTTATGCCCAAAAACAAATGAAATGTACTTATTAAAGTTTTTAAAAAGTCGTAGATAAATAAAAATAAACAAAAATTGCTATACAGGTAACTAACAACATTTTTTGATACGACTTAAACATTTTTATAACTTTTCATATTTTTGTATTTCTCCGTTAGAAAGTATTTTGTTTAAGTAGTTTGTTGTGACATTTCTGTGGGCCACAGCTTTTTTTTATTCAGGCTGAATCCTTAGTCTACTCCAAGGTAGAAAGACGAGAGAGACAGGTAGATCATTATTAATTAATATTTTTGTGAACGGAGTTGAAGCGTACAACAATACAAAATACATGGTAGCATAATATAGTGCAGAATAATCGTATTAGGTTGCAGACCAGAATAATCCTGGATTGACCTGGCGTCAGCAAAACAGATTATTTTCATATAAAATTTAGGGAAAGTACATTAAAGCCATGGGTAATAAAGGGAAACACTTACATTTGTATTGAACTTAAAATACACAATAACTTTTTTTAACTAACGTTTTAAAATGCTTCAGATTTACAGTCGTACTTCTTAGATAACTGAATATCAGATGAAATCTATGGATGCGTTAAAATTATCGTCACATTAAAATTTTTATTATCACCATACCTAAGGTCTTTTTCGATAAATCCTATTCTGTAAGCACATTTGTTAAGGTAAGCGTTAAATTTATTTTAACGCGATCGGTTAAAATTCCTTGTGAACAGGCTACAAATTTAGACAGGCTAGCGCACTATAGTCTGTGTGTGTCAAACAATAAGTCAAACATAAACATAACCAAATATTTTGTAAAGTTATTTTAAAAGTGGAACAAAAAAGTATTATGTATCTAAGCCTCATATTTTCAGGTTTGGTGACCATATTTTCAATCTGTGTACATTCCAAAATAATATGGTCAGTGTTACGTTTTTTTTAGCGTACACAGAAAGGCACCTATAGTTATAGCTGATTGCGAACGACTGTATACAAGGCAACCAAGTCATAATTTCGCGGAACACTTTTAACATATTTATGGAACATTAGTGTTCCGCGAAACAGTGGTTAAGAACCACTGGTCTATATTATGATGCATGCCTGATCCAGTGGCGGTTGATACTTGAGAACTGCGGAACTGCAGCTCTTCAAAATTAAAATAATTTAAACAAAACAAACGTTTATGATTTATTTCACTCGCTATATCTCCAAATTGATTAAAAATCCTCTTTACTGTCGTGTGTCATGCGTAAAACAAGTAGTTCGTCTACAATGTGTGATGTGAGCACTGGCAGCTCGAATTTTCATAGTATCGCAGATTGGCATTGGGTGGGGGTAACGGATTTTTACCCACTTTTATTGCCATCACACGCTTTTACATAGGCCATTGTTGGTGGACCTATGGACATCTCCTTCGAGGTGAAGAACCTCCATTTTGTCAAACGTTTGACACAGACTTTATATGACACGACGTTTGCGCACCGAAGAAGCTTTGCTGCTGTAGAGCATAGTATTGAGGAGGACCCGAATGAGTCGATTAGCCATCGTGCACAGCAATTGGAGCTGTGTCCATCCACTTTAGAAGATTTTGTGAAAAGATCTTGATTTACGAGCTTACAAGATCCAGCTCGTGCAAGAGTTGAAGCCGCATGACCATCGTATACATTGTACGATCGGTGAATGGGCCGAAAAGGAGATTGCTCTTGATCCTCATTTTCACCACAAAATTTTATTCAGCAATGAGGCTCATTTTTGGTTGAATGGCTACGTCAACAAGCAAAATTGCCGCATTTGAAGTGAAGAAAATCCACAAGCCATTATTGAGAAGCCGTTATACCCAGTCACTGTTTGGTGTGCTTTATGGGCTGGTGGAATCATTGGTCCTTATTTATTCAAAAATGATGCCGGCCAGAACGTTGCAGTCAATAGAGACCGCTATAGAGCCATAATTACTGACTTTTTCGTTCCCCAATTGAATGGCGTTGATGTGAAAGAGCTGTGGTTTCAACAAGACTGCGCAACATGTCACACAGTGCGCGGCTCAATCTATTTATTGAAGGAAACATTCAATGAGCGCAATAATGGACCTGTGTATTGGCCTCCAAGATCGTGCGATTTAACACCTTTGGATTATTTTCTGTGGATATATGTGAAGTCGCTAATCTACGCCGATAAACCAGAAACGATGGACGACTTAAGCCTGGAACAGAATGCACAGCGCGCTACGCCGTCAGCGCGCCGTCATTTGCGATGGCGTTGCGGTAGCGCCGTTGAGAACGGCGTTGAATTTTCGCCTGCACACAATGCAATAATTTTTAACGGCGTCAAAGTAACAAGTGACAACCTATATCTGTGTTTATAGGTGCGCTTTCTTTTATTAAAATAATAATGGATGATGAAGACTTGTGTGTGATGTTATTTATGTTGTTTGCAAGTTATTTATACATACAAACACTTTACCATTCAGTAAAAACTGAGGTTAGGTGTTCTACGTCAACGTTCAACAGCGTCAAAAGTTAGAAGTTGACGAACATTCAGTATCAACGACGTTAGGACGTTACTCATTCTATGTACTTGCGTACGACAGCTTGATTTTAACTTTCCTCTGACAGATTGTGCCGTCCAAACGCCGTCAACGCGCCGTAGAACTCGTTGCATTCTGTTCCCCACTTTAGAAGCCAACATTCGCAACGATATTGCCGGTATACGGCTCCAGCTGCTCCAAAAAAAGGTCGAAGATTGGACTTCCAGATTGCGCTTTATTCGAGCCAGCCGCGTCTATATGCCCGAAATCATATTTAAACACTAATGGCAAAAAATTATCTTTACAATAAAGCCAATACCATGGCTATTACCACGATGTGTTTTATGTGTTTTATTTTATTTTAAAGTTCTATACCTCTAAAAAACACCCTTAGAACAACAATCGAAAATTTCGTAATGCCAGAACTGATTAATACTAAAGGAATGTAGCAAGATGAAGGTACATTTCACTATCAATCAAACTAGAACTTCTGAGAACAATTTTAGAAGATCAAATTTCCAGAAACACAGAGATACAATGTACAATTTGTAATAATTCACCACGTTACAAGAAAACCAATAATTCAAATTGATTCAACAATTTTTCATTTAATTATCATGTCACCGATTGCAGTATGTACTTGAGTAACTACTTGACCTGTACACAGCCAACTACGATTAAATTAGGGCTGTTATTGACAGCTGCGTATCCATCCACTAATACATTTAAGCTTGCTTTGGTTTGCTTTAAAATAAATTTAATTCTCGCAAACTGAACATTACTATTGTAAACCGCACTTGTTTGTTTTAAATAGATAAAATTAAATGCTTGTTTATTTTATAAATTAGTTAATTAACTATTTATTGATTGGGAAATTGGAGAATAACAACTGTTCTGTTATTTTAAATTACAAAATAAAGAAAATATTGTTACGTTGCATATTAATTATATTTTTGAATTGATTTGTGGGTGTACATTATTGTATTCAAAAAGTTTTTGGTTCTATAATGATAAATTAAGTACGAGGGATGTTTGATAAGTCACTGCTTTTGATAAGAGATGGCTCTCAGATCGCAAGTTTGAGATTATTTCTAACATTTGTCATTCTTTGTAGAAATTCACACTAAGTTTCAAGTAGACCTGTGAAACATTTTTAACAACGTTCGAAAGCGGATAAGTTTATGTTTATTTACTACAATAGAAAAATATGAATTCCATGTTTTGATAAAGCACTACTTTTTGCGTGGAAAAACCATTTAGGAAACTTAAGTAAAGCTAAAATGTATATTGTAAATAAAATATCGTAAGAATATGAAAAGTTATAAAAATTTATTAAGTCGTATAAAAATATTTATGTGAAGTGTGAATTTTCACACATTTCAGAATTTTGTAGGTTTGTAATAAGTAGAAGAAGTTTAGGAATATTTTTTCTATAATCACATTAAAATCAACAATTGTTTGATTAACATTTATATTCGTTATTTGAGTACTAAGATATTCCATTTAGGCCCGGTTTTTCCACCTTCAGATAAACTTCCAGGTAACTATCTGACAGATAAGGTTATTTGTAACTTCATCTGCTGAATAAATGTCATCCCTTCTTTCTATACAAGTGTATCTATCGGATAGTTATCTAACGGATAATGAGATTGACGTACTGAATTCACTGACTGGTATTGACATTTATTCAGCAGAAGAAATTACAAATAACCTTATCAGTCAGATAGTTACCTGGAACTTTATCTGAAGGTGGAAAGACCGGGCCTTAATTATTTAAAACAAAATTTAAATGAATTACGATTTTTTTTTTTGCTGTTATTTGATTTATAAATATTTCACTACCTACTGCAAATGATTTATTCCTCTTTGATGCATTAAAAAAAAAAAAAAACTAAAATAATTCAGACAATAGGTTGAATCATGACGTATAATAGTAGGCGGAGTCTACGACAAAACATTAACTCGATTCTCAGCTGTTTCGTTTAATACCACACAATAAATTTTAAAAAAAAACAACTTCTCAAAAAGTGCGATATATTTCAAAAAACTAATTTGATCAAAAATTCCTGTTGAGATATTCCGGTTCCCATCATTGTACATTATTGAGTTTTCTTTCAGATTTTTAGATCAACCCATCTAGGAAATAGGATGGGGGACAAATATTTTTGACAGTTTTCTCGCGAAAGTCTCATAACAAATTAATTTTTTAATAATTAAAACGTGCTTGATTAGCCAAGTATTATATCATTTGATACCCCACTCAAAATTTTAAAAAATATTATTTTTTCAATAAATATATACCATAAGTTCAAAAAGAAATTACATAAGGGTTAGCTACGGAAGATAAATTTAATGTCAACGCAAGCTTTAGAACTAATTAACTGTCATCACTGTTGTTGTTGTCATAAGTTTATATTGTTATATATAGTACCTAGACAAAATATTATAACCACTTACAAAAACAACTGTTATTAAAAATGCCGACATATAATCATATGCTATTTTATTTATTTCTTTAACATATCGTGAATTTATTAAAAGATAAGCTATTTTAAACATCTTCAACTCTGTATTTTTATTCTGAGACTCATTTGCAAGAACAAAAAGTACCAATTTTGTCCTGGCCAGGTAATTCGCCGGATATCAATCCTATCGAAAATGTTTGGAACCTCCTGAAAAAAATTGTTTATGATTTAAATAATACTAATAAGCAAGTTTTAATAGATATTATTAAAAAAGTATGGCATGGCTCTCCAGATATTGAAAATTGTATTAGGGCATGTATTGAGAGTATGCCTCGAAGAATTGCGGCAATAAAAAAAGCAAAGGGGGCAACACAAAATATTAAAAAACATTTTATAAATGTACTAAAATAATTTGAAATAATAAAATACAAAATAAAAATAAAACTGGTGTATTACTATTTTGTTGATTTTGTGTAAAACAATGAATTTTTAAAAAATCATAAGTGGTTATAATATTTTGTCTAGGTACTGTAAAGCTTGCAGTTGACATTATTTTATTTTTCCATAGCCAACCCTTATGCAATTTCTTTTTGAACTCATGGTATATGTTTATATTTATCTCGAGATCTGTTTTTTTTTTTTTTTGGACTCTCATTATTTTTCCTATATGTGGGTCATAGAGCTGTATAATCATGCCAAATTTCAATTTTCTTTGTTCAGGCGTTTGGCTACAATTTCCACCGTACAGAAAGACAGACAAATGAGTGTCGTTATATTTTTGGTGATCATACCTACAAAACCCTAAAAATGTCCCTGAAAGTTGTCAGTTATAACTTGTATAGCAACATTTGATATATATTTTTTCTCGAAATATTTCTGTTGCAAAATATTTGTGAAACACATAAAAGTGACATCAGAAACTATCCATTTCGGTGGACAGATCTGTACCAAAAGTTCCCCAGATTAAGACATGAAGACAAATTGAGACACGTTCAAACGTAAAATATGAATTGCAGAAAGATCCATTCAACCAAATTTGCTACCCCTTTATCGCTAAATATAGTTGATTCGTATTGCATAAAGCCTAAAGGCACATCCCCACTATGCCGCTGTTTGCCAGTTAGCAAAGCCAGTTGCTGTATAAACGTCCACATCTGTGTTGTCATTTAGTTTAGTCGCACAATGTTCCCCGAGGAAGATTTACTAATTGCTTCAGCTGCTGTTATCATACTTGACAGTGAAGAAAAATACGCAAACGGCGCAAATGAAGGTTTTGGATACGTCCAAGTCTTCAAAGTAGATCACGCACCGGACTTATTACCTTCTCTCTCTTTTTTTATTTCGCGCGAAAAATAGCGCCCCAAGTTCTTGATTTTTCTATAAATTTCTTCTTTTTGTACTCCAAAACTAACAGCAATTTCCAATAGAGCGTCACATCTCTTATTCCTGTCTTTATAGTCCTTTAAACGATAGTCCCACAAAACAGGACGATCCCGGTATAAATCGATCAAATTAAGCACTTTTTCGTTTGTCCACTCCATCTATAAACAACGCTGCTCATAGGCGTCTGAATCACAACCTGAATTTAAGCCTAAAGCCGCGTGATGCCAGTTGGCACGTCCCCACTCTCCGTTCTTATCGGCTTTCTTTGAAGGAGACCGACACTCGAGCGATTCTTGTTGGCATGCCGCTGGCACGATGGCATGTGTCAACGGTCACGTCTACATTACTTCTGGCATTGCCAAATGGCCTTGCCAACTGGCAAACTGCGGCATAGTGTGGACACCGCTTAAGGATCTAATTCGTACTTATCTGTAAAACTTTCGAAAAGTCAAAATTGATAAGCTTACAATAATTGCCTCTCTATGGGCCGTATGAATAAAAATAAGCATAACCTTTTACTTGCAAATTATGAAGCAAATCCTCGAAACAATATGAATAAAAATGCAAGCAAAACCTTTTACTTATGAGTAAGAAGCAAATGCTTTTTTTGTTGATCTTTTGCTCACGACAGAAGTAAATGGTTATGAATAAAGCAGACCTTTTACTTTAAATTATAAGCAAATGCTTCGAAAAACATGCATCTATATTTTCGTATACTCACTTGTGAGAAAGTGTTATAGTGACCTAGTTACTATGGCGGATAATGTGCATTTAAGAAATGTGAAACACTATAGGTGTCGTTCTTCACCACGTTCTAGTGACTTTAAAAGTTTGTTTCGTTTTGAAGAGGAAAACTGGGAGTGGTTAGCTAATACTTTTTTAGGTAACTACAGAATCTCGAGGCGGTGCGTTGTCTTCTCGGCATAAAATCAAATTATTTTTGAGGTATCTAGCCGATCCTGGGTTTCAAAAAGGTATCAGTGAGGAACTTGGGGTGGAGCAATCCGCAGTATCACGGACTGTCAGCAGTGTTGTTGATGAAATTGTTGCACAAGCTGGCACCTGGATTAAATTTCCTACTTCCCAAAATTCATTAGTGGAGGCGAAAGAATTGTGGCAAAGAAAATACCGTTTTCCAACCGCGATTGGTGTCATTGACTGTACACATATAGGTATAGAAAATACCGAAGATCCATGGAGATGAATATGTCAATCGTAAAGGAAACCCTACGCTAAATGTACAGGCAACTTGTGATGCCAGTGAAATGTTCACAAGTGTATATGTAAGGTGGCCTGGATTTGGAAAAATTCAGACATTAGACAAATTTTATCAAGAATGCAAAATACTGTACTAATTGCTGATAAGGGGTATGGATTAGAGCCATGTCTTATGACTCCATATAAAAATCCTGATAATAGAGCTCAAAGAAGCTTTAATAAACTCCTAAAAGAGGAGAGGATAATAATCGAGCGTTGTTTTGGTCAACTTAAACGAAGGTTCCCGATCTTAAAGTATGTTTGCCGCGTCAAACATAAAAATATCCCAAAAATAGTTGTAGCTTGTGTTATTTTGCACAACATCGCTAAGAAGTTAAAAATTACAAAATTACTTTACACCAATAAAAATAAGTTGAAATGCCAAACATGGAACTCAATACAGCCCTAGCACATTGTTAATAGTGTTTATAGACTATTTTCAACTTGACGGCAATCGGCAAGAAGTAGTACGATTTTGATAAATACTGATTTTCAGGTTTCTACATAAACATCCTCTTGACCTTTTACTCAACGGTAGAAGCATTTACTTGCAAGTAAAAGGTAATCGTTATTCATATAAAAAGAAGCAAATGCTTTTACTCCGACCTTTTACTCGAAGCAAATGCTTATACTTCTACCTTCTGCTTATGAGCATTTACTTCAACTTTATTCATACGGCCCTATATGTGACGGTCGGTAAAAACATAGCAAATATTTTAAAAATCACATATCACAATTACAAACAAAGTTTTTCAAACTTCCTGTAACTGCGGCTCTCGAGGGTGCGTATTTATTTGTATGCGGGTCTTTTTATCATGAACTGTGACCAATACCGGTATGTATTGTAAAATTTATACACAGATTACTATGTTTCCTTTTCCGATTTTTCCATATTACTAAGAAGTAGAATTTATAACTATTTTAAACTACTTATCCTCATACAGTGCATACTCCAAACTTTCCACTGCAAAAAAGCCAGTAAACAACCAGGAAAAATAGCGTGAAAATTACTAGATAAAACTTCAAACAACGAGGTGTAATTATTTATTTTTTGCGTGCTTTAAAGTGTCAGAAAAGTTTAAAAAGTTCACTCTACACAAAGTTAGTAAATATTGGTAAGTTAATATTTAAAATTCCATATTTGTTATCCCCACATAGAAATAACGGTCTACAGCAGTAAACATACAATCTGTTGTTATGCCTTACGATTTTTTCGATTTTTGACCATTTTCAAAGGTTTTGTTTGACGATTCGTATTTATTGTAAAATTTGGGTTATGAAGACCCCAATTTTTTTCTAGACTAAACAATATACCAAGATTTGAAAAAGTCAAAAAGTAGTTCTCTATATTTTATTGTTCTTAAGTTAGGATTTTTTGAAATTAAAAAATAATAAATAAATAAAAAATTAAAAATTTTAATTTCTTTTTTTTAAGTTTGTTTGATATGTCCAGAGAACCTTTAGGACCTTGCGATTTCAAAAATTCCAACCGCAGGTCCCTATCTCATGTAGTTTTTGAGATATGATCTAATGAAATTAAAATATCTACAAAATTTCAAAACTACAATAATCAAAAATAAGTTAAGTCAGGAGAACTTCAGACTATATTTAGGTAAATAAAAGTCTAGATTTAAAAAATTCAAAGCGTAGGTTTCTATCTCTAACCCTTCAACAACAGAATTATCTCGCGAAAATTTGGACTAAATATTAACTTTCTCTCCATTTTCTTAGGAAAAGAAAAAAAACTAAGATGCCTATCTTTGTTCTTTTCTAAATAAAAGCCAAAAATACTACAATTTGTTTTGCTTTTATAGTTTTTCACAACTTCTGTCGATATTGTAACAAAAATTCAACACTAAAATATACGTAATAAGTTCAAACTGTACTGCAGTATTTAATACAATAATTTGGCCACCTGTGTCACGTGTCACTTCTACGCTAGAAGTTATAATGTCACTTCTCAATAGAACGCCGTAATTAGGATAGTAGGTGTTTACACACAACACAGTACTGCATTACCCCGTCAATTGTGCTATCCCGAAACCAGGATAGTACAGGCGCGCACACATGGGGGTGGTCCTCGGGTTCGGACCCTCCCCAAGAACGAAAGGATCATGTACTTATTTAATAAAAACTAAGCAACTGAAAATAAAAATCACTTTTTTATTATTAAAAATTAGATTAATATTTAGTTTTCCTCTCCTCGTAAAAATTCAATAATAAATTTTTATTATTTTATGGATATTTTGTAGAACTGCCCCCCCCCAGGCCCATTTCTGAACCTACTATGTTTTTTTTTTTTTATTTAATGGCCTTTGCTACTGTGGCAATTTGCCAGGACAATTTTTATTCGAGAAAATTTCCATGCCTGAACGGGATTCGAACCCGAGACCTTCGCAACACTGAGCACATGTGTTACCACTACGCTACGCCGGTCGGCAACCTACTATGTTCAGTACCTAGTCTAATTTTTATTTTCCAAGTATTTGGCAAGTAGTCCTAGCTGAAGTGCCAGTGACTAGATAAATTCGGCGGCATAAATTCGATGGTAGTACCCGTTATCCAAACGGACTGAAAAGAAGACAAATGTCAAAAGTAAAGCAAATGAGAAAGGAAACGCGACAGATCTCCACAATATCACTGGCGCTGGCTCAGTATCACTGAAGACTTCATAAACCGCTAGAATTATAATCTAAGAACTACACAAGATCACGACAAATGGAGATTGATTAAAAAGAAACGAGTTCCTTTATCTTGTAAGTGATTGATCGCAATTCATCTATTTGATAATACGATAGAAGATGATGACTTTAGTTTAGTTGTGAATTCTTCAAGTTGAGGATAAGTTGAAATTAAATAGACTCATCATAGATCAAGAGAAGAAATATTTCCCACTAATCTGTCAAATTATCTCCATAGAGTCTCATTTATTAAACCCCCATTTATTCATTGGCAATCTAAAATTTTGAATAAAATTCTAAAGTCATAGTCAAACATATTTTTATAATAATTTTTCTGTATATATGTAGTTTATATTCAAAGTAATTTCAGTTCAAGCGACTTAGAGAGGAATTAGCTGGTATATTAGATGCAAAACTTGACGACAATCACATTTAGTCTGCGTCAGCGAGCGACAAAACAACTTCATAATTTAGTAGACTGTGTAAATTTTGTACGCCCCAGGAAATATAACAACAGAAAGATTTATTCTGGAAACTGTTAAAAGATGTATAATTACAACTTAAATGGAATATTTTGAAGCATATTTAACATCCTTACAATAATTAACATAAGGATTTCTTCACCATAAAGATTCGTATCTTACACAGAGATATCTTCATAGATTAAATTATCAAAAACATTTAAAATATTTTTGTTTTTCCTTAGAGGATTATTTGACTAATTATAAATATTAAATCCGGACTAAGGTCCAAATATGAGTTCAATTGTGTTCTCTCTATTCCGCAAACTAAGAAAACAAAATTTTCTAGCATTAAGCACTAAATGCAGATATGCTCGGAAATTTAATAAACTTCAGTAGAGAATTTTGTGCAACTCTTTGACCCATATAGGGCCGGCCCGAGAAAAAGCGGGGCACGAGATGCGGATATAATTTCAAACTGTTTAATCGGTATGAATAAAAAAGTTTAATTAACAAGGATTGACTGGAACCAATGAAATAAATCATGTACAAAGAGATTTTCGGTACTGGCTGCATTGTTTATACATATTTAGTAGAAATAAGTCCAAATAATTTCATATTTTGTATAAAGGTAAACTGCAACTATGAAAAGAACCGATTTAGTTATTCTATAAATAAAAAAATAAAAAAAACTCGGATCGTGCGGGGCCTTCCGAAGCGCAGGGCCTTGTTCGGTCGTACCGTTCGCATCCTCTGACCGGCCCTGGACCCATATATAATAAAATAGAGACAGTTCAATAAAACATATTGCCAGATAAATATAAAAAAATATGTATTTTATTTTGAGTGGGGTATCAATAAAACATCTTAATAAGTGGATAAATAAGCGAATTTTAATTTTTAATAAATGTATTTTTTACAAAATTTTCGCCAAAAATTTCTGATGGGTTCTTCTAAAAATCTGAAAAAAAAATCTCAATAATGGGAACCGGAACAGTTAAGGCCTCAGATTAGTATTTAAAAAATATTGATTTTTTGTGTTAAAAAAATATATATATTTTATTAAATTTTCATGTATGGTCCAAAAGGCATCTCTTAAGACGTAGATTAAGGAATGGAAAGAAGTTTTTTTAAACGGAGACTTAGATACAAAGCAAATGCAGAAAAAATCGCTGGGATTTTTTAATCTAAATTTTGGGAGAAAATTTTCGCAAATACTTTAAATTTAATTTAAAAAAATTAAATGAAAGCTATTAGTACTCAAATAAAAATCAATATAAAAGAACTGTTGATTTTGAAGTGATTATAGAAAAAAAATATTATCCTAGATATCCAGCATTCTTTTGGCTTGTTACCTGCATTAAATACCTACAAAACCCTGAAATGTGAGAAAATTTACACTTCACATCAATTTTTTTATTAAAATCGACGTCACCACACAAATAATACAAATATATTTTTGTGTTATTTTCTCTATTTTTTCCTTCAAATTGAAACATTTCGTCATTCAAATAATAAAAAAATATGACAGTTCGAAATATGATTTTTCAATATGTTCATTGTTACATTTTACGGATAAAAAACATAATATACTTTTTTCAATATATTATATTGAATTAATACGCATAGAATATCAGAAAATCAGAAAAAATGTCAGTAAAAGGATTTGGAATAAAGTGAAAATATGGTAGAGCATTATTAAAATGGAGCTAACACAGATGATCAAACAGTAGAGGGGGATATGGAGAAACAAAATAAAAGAGTAAAAGTTAAGGCTGATGCTACAATGCTTTAATCCAATGTAAGGTCATGCGGTATTATTTTGGCACCTGTAGCAGACATTGTAAAAAATTTCTATCTGAATATAAGATATTCAACGGCGGACTGATCAAAATTTGTGCCTGTTTGAAAAATTAGACGAGCAAAAGAAAGGGATATCAAAAGATTTGGCGAGCAAAAACAAATGATCTAAGAGATCTGGTAAGCAGAACAATAAGAAATCCCAAATATGACGAGCAAAAAAGGGAAATCCAACTGAACTGGTAAGCAAAAAAAAAAAATTATCTAAGAGACCTGGTAAGCAGAAGAAATATAAATCCAAAAGATCTGACGAGTAAAGAAAATGAAAATACAAAAATTCTGGCCTGCCAAGAAAAACGGTAAAATTTCGTTATTTCAACACAGCTTTTTTACAAAAGTGTACTAAATTAATTTTCTGCACCCTTTTGCCCAAAGGAGTTAAACTAAAAATCGGACACACACCTAAATAATGTACATTGATCTGACTCCGAAACATATGAAAGGAATTTTTGATCAGATTGCGTTTTTGGAATATATTCCAATTTTTGTGTTTTTGACAAAACATTTTTTTTACCTCATAGCCAAATTATGGCTAATAATGTTATGCATTTTTTGTATTTATATCATATCTAAGGTAGTGTAGGTATGTCTACTTTTGGAATAAAAAATATAATAAAATATTAACAGCTGAGTTCAAGTAACACCAATGAACTCCATTCTTACTACTATCCATCTATTATGCGTCATGATTCATTCTATTGTTTAAATTATTTTAGTTTTTTGTTTTTAAGGTATGAAAGAGGAATAAATCATTTGTAGTTGTGAAATACTTATAAAACAAATAACACATTGTTAATATTGAGAAATACGTTTCTGAAAATGAATCCATTTATCAATATATTTCTTATTAATTTAATGAAGACAGACACAAAGCAAATACAAAAAAAAAAATGCTGGAATTTTTATTTTATTTTATTGTGACAAAATTTTCGCAAATTATTTAAATTTAATTTAAAAAAAAAATAGATTAAAACTCTTAGGCCCGGTCTTTCCACCTTCAGATAAAGTCCCAGGTAACTATCTGACAGATAAGGTTATTTTTAACTTCATCTGCTGAGTAAATGTCATCCCTTCTTTCTATACAAATGTATCTATCGGATAGTTATCTAACGGATAATGAGACTGACGTATTGGATTCACTGACTGGTATTGACATTTACTCAGCAGATGAAGTTACAAATAACCTTATCTGTCAGATAGTTACCTGGGACTTTATCTGAAGGTGGAAAGACCGGGCCTTAGTACTCAAATAACAAATAAAAATGATTATGCTCAATGATTATGCAAAAAATCGTTGAATTTGTGATTATAAAAAAAATATTGTCCTAAACATCCAGCATTCTGTTGGCTTCTTACACTTATTAAATACCTATAAAACCCTGAAATGTATAAAAATGCACAGTTCACCTATATTTTTATTTATAAATCTTCATGAAAATCCCTTATAATTACCCACTATACCCAGAAAGAAAATGCTTTGTTGAGATACATATATTTACATATTGCCTAATTTACAGAATAATTTTTATTAATTTGGTGTTTTTGTTGCAGGCAATGGAGCAATATAAACGATATGAGGGACTATCCTCCCAGTGCAAAGCAGTGTCTGGTGCCACAGACCTGGCGCATTTCACCCGCTCTCTACCACAACCGCCGCATAACCGCTACATGATGAAAAGGCTGTTCTGTCCACCGCAACCGCCCGTACCCGATCCCGATGCACAGGACGGCGATAAGAATACTGATATACAAAACGTAAGTATCTCACATTTCAATCAACGATATTTGCGATCGATTAAAATTAAATAACAGAACGTAGCTAGACAATTCATTTCAACTAGTATGGAACCAGTGTCGGCGCTAGCTCTTAAAATCTGGGGGAGGGGAATAAATGTTTTAGAAGGGTACCATTTTTTATTGTTATCAATACTCATGAAAATAGATGACCAAACAAAAAGGTCCTTGCTTTTAAAATATTAAAATGATGACCTAAAACAAAAAGGTCCTCATTTCTCAAATACAGGTGAAAACCTAAATAAAAAGATCCTCTTCATTTCTATAATACAAGCCTAAAAAAAGGTTGTCACCTCTAAAACACAAGTGATAACAAAAAAATTAGCTGTGGCCACCACAGGACCGACCGCTATCATAAAGTACTTGTATAAAATACATTCTAGCAGCAGAGTAGAAATAACTTGGCCTAATATTTTCCAACAGAGATATTATTTATCATGACCATGGAAACGTTACATATAAGTATGAAAAATTTGAGACTTAAAAAAATTTTTTCGAAATTTTTCGTTTTATCAAAAAACGTTTCAAATAAAAGTTATTAGTTATTGCATTTATAGCAACTGTTGTACAATAAAATTTTTCGAAATATTTTTCTGTTGCTAAGTATTCGCAAAAATCTTAAAATCTACACGAGTAAACTCCCATTTCTAGTCAACCGATTTTTACCAAAAGTTGATCAACTAGTGTCATTGATGTCAAAAGCTTAAATATGCAATTTCATAAAAATCCTTTTAGCGTAATTTGCTCTTTACGTGTAGACAGACAGACGGACAGACAGACAGACGGACGGACGGACAGACAGACCGACAGACATCATGCTAAAAATAGTCAAAACGTTATGTAGGGACCTCGATTCTCCACGAATCTCTAAATGTCAAAATCGGTATGATCGCAATACCTCCCTTATACAATGAATATGTTGACGGTCGGTAAAAACAAGAAATGTCCTTACTTATACGCTTAATAAATTATCTCAAAACATTTCTGGATTTCTGGGGAGGGGGCAGCTGGGAGCCAGAATAATTTTAGGGAGGACCCGGGCTACTCCGGGTAGCCCGGTACATTATTAATTACCAACTCTATTGTTTTTTTCCATTGGCTGTTTCCAAATTTGAGTGACTCTTGCTGTCACGGCCATCTTTAGCAATACCCTTATCCGTGTTTCCTTCCTGTAATGGCCCGTTTATACAACCTTAACAGTAACTTTTCCTTACCTTATCCCTAACCCGCAAAAGATAAACTATACAAAACGCCTATGTACGTTTATACAACCTTAGCCGTAATTTATCCATAAGCAGACCTTAGCAATAAGAATTCCGTAACCTTGAAAGTTCCCAACATTTTAACTTTCGTCGTTAAATTACGGCTAAATCACTGAACAGCGCATGCGCGAAAATATGACTGTTATGAAATAGGCAACGAACTTTATTTTTGGAAATAATATAGATGACACGAACGCGGCAGATGCTGCCAAGGCAGTATAGAGGAATATTACAATAATTTGCTCATTATTCATTTTAATAAAATAGCTTCCAAAATTTGCAATTGACTTTTAGAATAAAGGTTATGTTTACGATGTTTACTCGGAACTGCGCAAACTCTAAACAGCGCATTTCATTGGCTGCGGCTGACGATCGAGATTAAGGAAAAGTTAAAGAAAACGTTGTATAAACCGAATACCTTCGTTCTGGGGATCGTTAAAAACTTATGGATAAGGTACTTTTCCGTTACGGCTAAGCAAAATTATGGCTAAGTTGTATAAACCAGCCATATGTCTGACTGCATCAAGGGACTCTATTATCTGGCGTATGAAGCAGGTCTTAGCCAAGCGGCGAAGGAACAAAAAACGTGCCTAATAACACAAAACCTGTCATGTTAAGTTATTATTCCACAAACATCTTAAGTGTATAAAGCATGTTACCTTGCCACGCAATAATCATAACAAGAACCCACACATCTTCAACATAAATAGTGAAGATGTAATTAATGTAACGTCTTTCAAGTAACTAGGTAACAGATTATTCTGCAACTGTTCGTTTGATGATGAAATGTCACAAAGAATATCCGCTGCATACAAGGCTTTCGGTACTCTATTAGGGAGCTTTCACACAACGTTACGGAATCGCGATACCCATATGACATTTACTACATTTACATTAATGCAAATGGAAGCGTTTATATGATGATACTCGTGGAATACAGTATCGTAATACTGATTTTGAGTAGCCTATGGTCTATATTTAGTATTTCAAATCAAAATAAAGTAGATAAGCGCTGCGAACCGAGTACGATTTACACAGGACAAATACAGTATAGCGAGAAATTTTAAATAAGTTACAACTAGGGCATGGGCGTAGTAACTGGGTTAGCAAGTGTTTTTTTTTTTTTTTTAATATAAAAAAGGTTAATAAGATATTGAAATAAATAAGGCAAATAAGACACTTACGTTATTTATACATAAATTCAGTGTAATGGGAAATTTGAAAAAGTTAAAAAAATATTAATTTTTAAAAATTATGTACTATATATAAAAAGAGAGATTTGGCTAATAGAGTTTAAATAAAGCAAAAAACAAACAATTTATCCTCAGAGCTAACGTTTTTTATTTAAATATTTATTGTAAATAAAATTTAAAAATATATGTATATATGAAGGTCTAAAAATTTTATCAATAACTTCTTCTTTGGGCACTATCAGCTGGGCTGTCTTTTGGCCTCACATTAGTCCTCCATCTTGATCTGTTAATTGTCAAGTGTCAAAAAATATTTATGTCAGATAACCTAAAAAATATATAACTGCGTAAAAACAAATTACATAGAAAATTTTCTCCATAAAATCTACGCCAAGAATATAAATATAAGTTTAAATATGTAAATAATAACAAAATATACGAAAAAAATAAAATAATATAAATAATATATATTTCCAATGTACGACAAGTTAACATGCTGGCTAAATTATAATGTTAGAAAATTAAATAATGTTAAAGTAGTGTTAATTTTAACACTGAAAAGGTTAATAAGATATTAAAATAAATAAGGCAAATAAGACACTTACGTTATTTATACGACATAAATTCTGTTTAATGGGAAATTTGAAAAAATTAAAAAATATTTTTTTTAAAAATTATGTACTATATATAAAAAGATATATTTGGCTAATAGAGTTTAAATAAAGCAAAAAACGCAATATATCTTCAGAGCTAAAGTTTCTTTTTTTTTTAATATTTGTTGTAAATAAAATTTAAAAATATATGTATATATGAAGGTCTAAAAATTATATCAATAACTTCTTCTTTGGGCACTATCAGCTGGGCTGTCTTTTGGCCACACATTAGTCCTCCATCTTGATCTGTTAATTGTCAAGTGTCAAAAAATATTTATGTCAGATAACCTAAAAAATATATAACTGCGTAAAAACAAATTACATAGAGAATTTTTTCCATAAAATCTACGCCAAGAATATAAATATAAGTTTAAATATGTAAATAATAACAAAATAAACGAAAAAAATAAAATATTATAATTAATATATATTTCCAATGTACGACACTGAACATCTGTCAACTTGGACTAAAAACAATATTTTAACAGTGTAATAGGGACGACGTTCTAAACCAATCCCTAAACAATGAAATCCCTCGCTTTTCGTGATATTTATTTACATTTCATTTTTGGTTAAATTTGGTGTAAAGTTAACATGCTGGCTAAATTATAATGTTAGAAAAATAAATAATGTTAAAGTAGTGTTAATTTTAACACTAAAAAAGTAATATTTCATAAAAATAACTGAATAAATGAAGATTTACACGGTGATTTGGTTAAAAATAGTGAACTTTGACCATTTTTTAGAGTTAATATAATGAATATTAAAACCATGCTACACCAAACTCAACTGATAGATTGTATACGTCAGAAGAATGCCAAATACTACCTTACCCAAAAGGTTACTGCACTCAGAGTTGGAAGTAAGCTGTTAAGCAACGGTACTGAACGTTTTCAGCTATCGAAACCACTTAAAATCTTAAAATTTATTCTCGCACCCCGAGTAAATTAAACAAGTACATTTATTCCACTTAAGATATACAGATATGGTAATTAATAAATTTAAACAAAGTTCTCTCGCTCACCCCTGTGGACTGTGAACTCCTGGTTAACAACCACAACTGTAGATGTTCAGGCGCTCGAAAACATCGCTAAAGAGACAATGAAAAACAACCACGTTATGTAAGCTGTTTAGCCCAGACTAAGAATGGAAACTCCTCTCTGTAGCAGTAGCAGTTATTTAAAATTTTTGGCGCACAGCAACAAATGCTATTTGCGCCTAACGCAGCCCATCTAAGTGACTACACTACATATTAAAAACAATACATTAGACAGTAAATAAATAAATAGAATTATTAAAAATACACATACTCAAAAAAAGAAATCTTGCACGGGCAAATACAAATAAATAATATAAAAGGTCTGTTGGAAAAAATGAACAGACGCAGGGCGATGATAAGAGGCTGTAAAGGAGTCAATTACCATCGAAAATCACAGTCAATTACTAGGAACACATTAAAATAAGGTGCAAGACTTCACACATAAAACAATAAGTTCGATTCTCTCAGAAAGAGTATCAGCCTGTCCATGAGTACCTTGTTGTCACCTAAAGCAACTGACAGGTCATAGCACAGGCCTAACCTCTCCCTGACATTCTCGAACTGTAAACACTCAGTTAAAAAGTGTAACACAGACAGATCAGAGTTACACGTTTCACAGATAGGGGTATCTTCACCTCGAAGGAGGTGTCCATGGGTTCACCAACAGTGACGGTTTCCTTCCTGCGGTTAATCCTGCAGGAAGAACTCCATGGTTTAACGTCTCCCTTAATCTGTCGCAACTTAACATTCTGTGTGCGGCTCCACTCATGTTGCCACATGTCTAAAACCAGGTGTTGCAGACATGTGGCAACTCTTTGCGTCATCTGGAAAAATGAAACTCGCATCAATCATAGGCTTTTGCAGCTACATCTGCCACTTCGTTGCCTTTAATACCAACATGTTCCGGTATCCAAAACAGCTCTACCCTCACATTCTGAGCATTTAGATTGTGGGGTAGCAACCGGATCTTTAGTACAAGAGGATGCACTGGATCTGGATCTTGGATACTGTTCAGAGCACTCAGCGAGTCCGTCAAGATAACACTTGACCGACTTTGCTCAGACGAAACAAAACACAGGGTCTTGAAAATAGCGTACAGCTCAGCAGTGTACACACTCGTTATGGAGTGCAAACGGTACTGAAACTGTTGACGTGGGTTCTGGACAACGAACGCACGCCCAACCCTGGTTCCGGATTTTGATCCGTCAATAAAAATGACAGTATCCTCGAACCTAGGGACCAGTGTTCTTTGTAACTCATGTTGGTATTCGATAGGCAACGTAGTATCTTTATCAAACCTAGTTAATGTGAGATTCACAAGCAGACACGGCAGCGTCCATGGTGGAACAGTACACAAAATGAAACTTGCCATTTCGGGCATATTAAAATCAACATCGCCCAAAATGTCGAAAGTCCTCAGACTAAAAGACCTATTGGCTCTTGGTTTTCTGTCATAGGTTGTTGCAGTTGCAAACTAGTGACAAATCAACAGTACGAACGGACACATAAAAAGCGAACCACACAAGTACACAATAAACGTAAATCCAGAAAGAACATGTTGGTTGATTCTATAATTATCTGCGGTATATGTGGCAAAATGTTCTTATCCAGAATTGGTCGATTCAGTCATGAACGATCTCATTCTCGTTGAACTTTGTGAGATACTTCTTTTTTATTAGCGAAGTGCTGTCGTTAATTCGATGTAGCGGTAAAAAATAATGAATCTAGCCTGTGGCATTAAACGTGAAAATTTTTATTGTCACCTAACTACCAAACCTTGAAACTTTTTGAACATTACAAATTTTTCAAAGTTACTTTTAGTAACTTATAAGCTTCACATTTTTCTTTTAAACAATATTATTTTAATTTTGCAAGTACAGAATTAATTAAAAAATATGCAAAATTCTATTATCATGAATATCAAAGTCTTTTCTATTTTCAACAAATGTTTTACATTAAATATGCTCGTATAGTATATTCACGATCTTGTTTCTTAATCACGAACTCAGCGGGGGTTTTCATCTGTACTAAGTAAACGTATTCTTTACAAAAGTTTTATCTTTGAAATCTAGATTTATAAATGCAAGGATGAAAAGAAGAACATATGAAAGGAATATTTTATAAAACTAAATAGATTTTTGTAATATCTTTTTCGTATTATTTTATCAAAGTTGATTTTTATATCAGCGAATGTTTGGAACAATGATGTACACATTTTTTTCTACTTCTGTTAAAAATTTGTACTATATTTCATTTGTTTTAGTGCATTAAATGTTTATGGTTAGAGTTAAAAAAAGTAAAAGGCGTGAAAAAATTGCCATAACATATCATTTTTGCCATAAGAACAATACAAACTAATGGGGTTTCTCTGATATTCCTTCCAGTTACAGACCCATCAGCTTATTAAACACCCTAAGCAAAGTAGCCGAAAAGATATACCTGAAGAGAATTAATGATCACCTTACAGCCAACAATTTAATAATTCCCGAACAGTTCGGTTTTAGAAAAGGACACTCGACTACTGCCCAACTAGCAAGATTAGTGGACAGTATCACCGACGGATTTAATCTAAATAAGCATACAGGAATGGTACCTGATATAGAAAAAGCTTTCGACACAGCTTGGCACAAAGGTTTAATCTTAAAACTTATCAGAATGCATTTCCCACCATACTTGATACATCTGATAAATTCCTACATTCAAGACCGAAGATTTCAAGTAATGATAGGACAATGCAAGTCCACCACAAGGAAAATAGAAGCAGGCGTACCACAAGGATCAATCCTTGGACCGATTTTCTTCAGCATATACATTAACGACTTTCCTAGGGTAAATAATGTCTACTACTCGCTATATGCAGACGACACAGCTATTTTCACTCGATCTTGGAGACCAGACACCATCGTCAAACGACTTGAAAATGCAACTGAAAAAATTATGAAGTTCATGGATAAGTGGAAAATAAAGTTAAACGAAGCTAAGACTGAAGCCATCCTATTCACGAGAAGAAGACCACGGATGTATAATAACATACAAATACATGGTGAAAATGTCTGCTGGTCACCAATAGTCAAATATCTTGGACTACATATGGACAACAAATTAAATTTCACACAGCATTGTAAGAAAATATGTCAAACAGCAACAGCAAACATGAGTGCACTATTCCCAGTTTTTAACAAAAAATCCAGATTATCGCAAGCAAACAAAATACTGCTATATAAAGCCATTATTAGACCATCACTTTTATATGCTTGTCCTGTGTGGAGCAATACCGCAGAAACCAACTACAATAAAACTCAGGTGGTACAAAATAAGTGCCTCAGGATAGCCGGTAATTACCCAAGGTACAAACGGCTAACGGAGATACATGAAGAGCTGCAAATGGAATATATAAAGGACTCTATTCATAAACTAACAGAAAATTTCTTCTCCAGGTGCCTTATCAACGATAACCCCTTGATTAATAAAATAGGTGACTATGAACTTGACGAATTACGCTATAAGCGCTATAAACATAAACTGACGAAACACATCCTACTACAGTGAAGGAAATAAACCAGTTCAGTGACAATAAAATGCGAAGTGAGTGATGTGCGTTCGAATACGAATTACTAGAGTGTAGGTTTTGTACAATTTTTTCTCCTACCAAAATTAACATTGTAATCATTAATTTATAAGTCTTGTAAAAGTATTTTAAGTATTTTAGGATTATGAGATGGTGTAATCTCGATGCCTAAATCACTAACATTGTTAATTAGTTGTAAACAGAAATATTTAATAAATATGTTATAAAAAAAAAAAAATGGGGTTTAAACAAATGCTTCCACGGCTGCAAGCACGACCGTCATGGACGTCATATACTATAGACTATACTTAAGCACTCAATTTTTTTAAGTCAATTCACGTGGTGACGAAAAGAATATTTACCACTGAGAGTATGGCAGGCCTAATTTACATTTATTTCTTGCAATTCTTGTCGGAAAACTATTTAAGAAATAATAATTAGTCTTATAACAGTCAACTTCGTCTCTGGCGATGTTGTTGGCTTTACAACAAGGCGGAGCATTGTTATCGGTACAGTCCGAAGAAGACAGAGAGTGCTTTGAAAACAATTCAAATCAATTTGCAATTTGTGATCTCAATTATGGGGAAAGGATGCGCGTTTCTCGTTCCGCAAGCCCAGTTCTTCCACCAATACAAGTTACCGGACAATATATTTATTTACACAGCTGAGATGCTTACCATCAAATTATGTCTGGAATACATAGCACGTCACCATCACAATGCATTTATTATTTTTTGCGATAGCAAAAGTGTAATACAAAAATTCAAACTTTAATAGAGATAATCCACCTCTAATTTACCAGACATTAAATCTTATCAAAAACATTAAAGACCAAGGAAAATTAATAAAAGTTTGTTGGATTAAGGCTCATTCCAACTTTGAATATAATAATGGAGTGGACCTACTTGCTAAAGCGGCTGCAATTCAGGGTTGAACAATAGACTTCACTCGCTCCAACATTGAAATTAATTGTATTGTAAAAAGAAGAATTATCCATAGCTGGGAAGAAGAATATTTAGACTCTATTCTTCAGAAGCGCTCACATTACGGACAAATTCATCCTTCTCTACCTCTAAATCAATGGTTCAATCTTAGCCAAAGCAGATATTTTATTTCTACTATTTGCCGCCTTAAATTCAATCATAACTTCTACCCATATCATCTACATAAAATTAATATGCGAAGCAGTCCCTTTTGCATCTGTGAGAACAATGTAATTGGCGATCCCAATCATTTACTGTCCACTTTACAACTGATCTAGAAACATTTTTCTACAAAAGCTTGTCAACATGAGCATTTAATTCCCTCTTAACGTTATGACCTTACTGGCTACTCACAATCAAGAAATTCTGGAATCCCTTTGATCTTTTATAAAAAATACTAATATAAGAATATGAATGTATGTTATGAATATTTTATAGTATGATATGTAAAAAAAAAAATTAACTGTCTGGCAAATAGTCTTAGCATCTTAGGCCAAATAATAAATTTAAAAAAAAAAATATGGTGAAATTTATAAATATGGAATTACAAGAAGATTCATATATTGAAATAAGTACTCCAGAAGATATAATCGCAACGGCAAATGAGGCAGAACAAAACTTATTGCCTCAAAAATCTAAAAATGTTTATTCAAAAGAATATTCCTAACTTGTTCATGGTTGGAATGAGAAAATTCGATGCAAGTGGAACATTGCGAGCGGGAGTCGCAGGCGAGCGTGAGGAACCACGAGCATCGAATTTTCTCTTCCAACCAAGTCAAAGACCCTACTTTCTCCACGACCACCAAAAAAAAAAAGAAATTTAACATTCTTTTTGACAAATAAATTAATTACGTTACACATTCATTCATTAAACTTTTTTTTTTGTTTATTTTTAGTTTAATTTGCCGCACATCGGCCACTATTTTAGTACTTTTTAGTAAGTTAAGTTTATTTTTTAAACAAACGTTGCATTTTTTAAAACTATTCAAACTATACTAAAGAGGACAACTCCGTTGAAATATAATTCTTTGTTCCTGTTTACATGAAAGTTCCTCAATTCACACTTCATTTATTTTAGAGGGCGCAGTGCCCCAGTTATCATCTCTTAAAATCATTTTTGCTTTAGTTTATCAACAAAACGATCACATTCTGTGTAAACACATTGAATGTAAACACATTGGTTTCTTGATTATTTCAAAACACGTTTCGAGACAGTACGATAGTAGAATAAATTGGTTTTTACAATGTCCGATCAAACGAGTCGACGTACGCCAATGTAATTTAGAACTTAAATTCTATCTCGTGGGATAAATTTAATGTTTTGTTAGCAGTATAAAAACATTTAAAAACAATTTATAAATTCAAAAATCATCGGGATATTATTTTGAAATTTTTTTGTTGCCAAATTTGTATTTAGTATTCATCCGTCAATTTTTGAGACCTTCGGGATAATATCCCAATGGAATATGCGTAAAAAATACTTAATCAAGAAATCGTTTCATTTTTAATGATTCAATTTGTAAATGCCAGAGAAGCTCAGCTAAATTAAGTCTATGGGGACGTTGCCTATCATATAATCGCCAAAAAAATTCAATATTATTACATTGGTATTTCAAAACATCAATTTAGAATGAAAAATAAACTAAAATTGACAGCAATTTTCCACAAATTATGTTTTTGACATTTGAATATGTGTAATAACTCTTTACTATATTTTATTTTATTTTTAAAAATTATAGAATACAAATATACAGAGTTTATCAACTCACGGGTACCTTTTTTTTCTCGAAAAGGGAAAGTGAAAAAAAAGTCTACCCAAACAATCGAACGGTATACTTTGATTATCTAAATAAGTCCAGTCAAGGTCATATTCGAATATTCTGAACTATGATTTTAGCCACGCCTATCAAAATCGGGCCATTGGCGTAGCATTAATTTTTATCTTGAGAGCTTTTAATTCAAAAACATTTAACATTTTTTATTTTAATTATTGGTTTCCATAATGTGATTGATTCGTTGTTGCTGTTTTAGTTCGTAAGTAACTTTGATTAGCTCGCTCCTTCGGTGCTACTAACCTGACACTTTCCTAACCTAAGATAAAGTATTGTTATTAAACTAGAAAATAGATAGCTCGCTTCGCTCCACTCCGCTCGCATCCTACTAACCTAACCGAACCTAGCGCTACGATAGACGTTAAATTTACGCTGTTTTATAGGGAAATCTAACCTAAAATTGCAAATTATAAAAGTGAAAAATAATAAAAACTGTAAAAAACTAACAATTTCCATACCTAATCTAATTTATTATCTAAGATGTCTCTACAAAAAATTCATGAGAATAATTCAAATTGAGTGTGAATATATATTACTCCGGAGCCTAATCTTAATTATAAAAAATATTAATTCACATTTATTTACCTGCTGAACTGCATGTATAGTTAACAAAGGTCCACTGTTTTTCTTGCTCTCGTAAGAAATATTCGTATAGGTTATAAATCAATTTATGGGACTGCTTTCTTAATGTTTTGCCTTTACAATTAAAACAATTATTTAAAATACAAATATTGTCCTGAAAAGGACAGATTTAATGAAAAACACGATGAAATAAATAGCAAAACAGAGTTTTAGACGCCACTGGTTCAGTACGAATGACACTAGAAAACATTAGTAATCTCAGACAAACTCCGAGGTGGGATAACCTACGGTACACGTTTGTGTGTATAAGTACGTTTGTCGTAGCTATACCTGAACAATAAAAAAAATTGATTGACAAACTTCATTTCTATTTCTCTTATTATTTTGCCAATGTAAGTGAGAGAGAAACACATACGTTAATTATTATTTCAGTCATATGACCTTGACTGGACTTGTTTAGATAACCAAAGATTAGTATTGAAATTTTCTGAACAACTTTGATTTTTAAAACGGTAACGTATGTCGAGTTGACAATTTTTGGATAGAGCTTTTGAAAATATACAACTTTTACTTAAATCATTTTAAAACATATTGTTTTATGTTCAAGAGACGTCAGCATCTAGGCTATTGGCTCCTAGTACATATATTTGTACACAATATTACAAGTTTTTATAAAAGTTTTTTATTACTAGCCTTAAAAGGTTACACAAATATATAGCAAACAAAGTTAATTATAATAACTTAACGTAACCTATTCTATGGATCTCACTGAAACAGATTTGTGATCCGTTAGAAACAACTACCAATAGTAGGAGCAAACAACCACCGCGACTGCTCGAACGAGCCAGGCTGGCCCTTCGACGAAATGTTTCCATGGCAAGATGGTTTGCGGAGAACCGACCGCGACGAATTATCATATTCCGACCTTGTATATACCAGCTGTTAAATAATATTAAGCAAGAAATAATGAAATGATCTTTGTTGAAGTCCATCCTTTGGTGCCATACATAAATATGAGACTGATATTATTTATGTTTCAGGAGAATATTCCACCACCATTGAAGGACGAGTTAGTGGTGGACAGATTAGCATCCATTCAAGTCAAGCCTTCCCATGATGCCCTCAGAAAAGAAGCTGCAGATTTGGAAATTCAAATCAAACAAATCCAGGACGCGTTAGATACCCTCGTCAGAATACAACAACGTTCACTAGAGTCCAACTTATTCAACAAAGTTAACGAAATTCAAGAGGACATTAGTATGAAGAGATTCGACTTACGTGTTGCACAGATTCATCTGAGCGCTATAAACTCACAGGTAAGTTAATTTCTTAATACTTATTTAGTATGCTTTACTCGTCACTTACAGATTCTCGCGTGGGGTAATTAGTACTGCAAGATTATAATTAGGGAATTCTCTAGAGGAGCATTAGTTATTTGACAAACAAAGAAAAGGGGAACTAGAATTAAGATGGGTTGTACAATTAAGTTTTGTGCTTGTGTTAAGTTCAGTTCTGTATCTAATCCAAAATATTTAAAGCCGGAAATTTATAGAATTTCGGATTTTGAAATACATGGAATGGTGTTAAAGTAAGGTGGAAATAAAAATTAGATTACATAGACCTGCAAACATTTTGTATTTAGATTATTTTACATATTCTAACTTACTGCCTACCAGTTGCTAAATTTTTATTTGTTTCTATCACGTACAGATTTTTCTAAGTATATTCTGTGCTCAAAATCGTAGTTCATCAAATTATATACCGTGAAATTTAAATAATACTGTTTTGATTAAACACTATTAAATATTATTTTTGGCTTTCATATAAGTCACAAAAGTATGAACGAATTGTTAAAAATATATTAGAAACTAGAATAAAAAACCGTCATTCGACGGAGGATAAATATATAAAATTTGAAGGAAGTTCTCAGTGCAATATTAGGACAGTGTTGGTGTTTATTCGACATGGTGTATACTATAAGTTCACAAGAAGCTTGCGAGAAAACACATGGGCTAGTACCCTGCTCCAGTTAGGGTTGCCAGGCGTCCGGATAAAGCAGGACATAGTTAGGCTTTTTGATTGCGTGTCCGGCCAAAATAAACGGTGTCCGGCTTGTCCGGCTTTTGTTAGGCTTTTTACATTTCGCAAACGAGCGAGCGCCGTTTTCTGAACAATAACAAAGAGAACGTTAATTTCAAGAAGCTGTTGGCACACAAGAAATGGGTAGCCTATTTTAAATCGATGAGTAATCAAGATTGCTTTTCAGAATTCCTAACTATTTGTCAGTATTACTTTGCGATCCCAGGACATAACGCAAACGTTGAAAGAGCTTTTTCCTTGATAGGTCAGCAATGATCAAAAGTACGCAACAGATTACATGTTAACACTGTAGCTAAAATGTTGGTAGTAGAATTTAATTTAAAACATTTGACGTGTAAGGATTTTTACAACTGCATTTTGAAAGAAACTGAGCTTTTTAAGCAGATTTCTGCCAACCAAAAATATGAATAATTATTTTTATTGTTTAACTTAAAGTTTTGTTTTGTTTAGGTTGTTTTTACTTGCCCGACCTTAATATATAAGGGGCAAGTATTATAATCGCGAAAATTTTCGATGTCGAGATTTTGACTGATGACCACGTTTCATGGTCCAGGGAATCCAAAAAACCTATTTTCGACGTGCCGTCCGTATGTGTGTGTGTGTGTGTGTCTGTGTGTCTGTGTGTATACACGATAATTCAAAAACGGTTTAACTTAAAGAGTTCGTTCTGGTACTAAAAAATTCTCCTAACAGTTGGGAAGAACCCTATTGTTTTTTATTAAAATCCGAAACCGGAAACGGAAGTTATTAAACATTAAAATTTTAAAAAATTCGTAACTAGTAAACCAAGCCTTGGACAAAAAATTGTATAGGACATAATTTGATGTATTTTTGAAGATTTACCTAAATCTTTTTTTAAATTAAAAAAAAAATTACGTATTTTTTTTATTATTATTTTTTTTATGGGAGGGCAAGTCTAGCGGAGGTCTTCCTTCGCCACTGGTTTTATTTTGTTTTGCTTTGGGAAGTAATAGCAAGTAAATAAGACTTAATTGTGCAATTGCCTTTATTTAATTTAAGAAGAATTTAAAAATGTTGATAAATGTTTATCTAGAATATAATTTTGATTGATGACTTTATTTGACTGATTAATAATAAATTATTTAGACTGATTTGGCGTTTTATTTATTTTTCATTAGAATTTAACAAGATTTATGGTATTAATCAAAAAAGCTTGATTCTACATTAAAAAAATTTGTCGTACCTATTAATACTGAGAAACAAAATCCTCAATAATGTAGGGTGTCCGGCTTTTTTACTCAAACGTCCGGCCAAACTGGCTGGTCTGTTCGGCTATTAGGTTTAGCGACCTGGCAACCCTAGCTCCAGTAATAGTTTTGTTGCCCACTTGCTCCTACCTCCGGTTGCGAAGTTCGTGGTGTTATTCGTTTTTTAACGGCAAAAAATAAAAATGCTACTGAAATTCATCGTTGTGTAGTATGGGGGCTATTCTAGGATTGGTCGAAACGTCAAGGTTGGCTAAATGATTTTAAGTAATTTCATTGTACTTCATGGTACTTACTTTGAAACGGCCCTCCACATAATGGATTCCAAGACTTGTGAGCGGTATCAAGTCTGAAACCCTAACGGATCCGCCAGTCGGTTGCTTGGATTCTTTATGAGAGGAATAAAGGTGTTTGAATTAAAATCTGCATTTACTTAATCTACGTTTAATGTTTAGTTAGAATCGAAGGTTATTAATTACATTAGAACTTTTTACTGGTGGACCAATTTAATGCTGGTTGTAAAATTCCATGAGAGACACTCAAACACAATACCTCACACCGTATTCACCTCACAAGCCGCTAAACACCTCACAACACTCACGGTGTTTAACCCGTAACGAGGTTCGTCCGTACACGGTGACGGTTTACTCATGACTCTTTTGTCTCTCACAAGATTTTTCCAACTCTTTTCTTAAACTAATAATCTAATCGCTGACCCCATTTTTTGTCGTTGTAAAAATAATCAGCTCATTAACAACAAAACCCTTTTAACTTAATTTGAAGACTCATATTTCTATTACCAATAATTTATAACCCCAAATAATTAATTTTGACTCTAATTACAACGAGGTCCATATCACTGAAAATATATTGTCGCGTATCATTATCTATGTAAACATTTGACCATGCTATTTGATCTAAACAATAACGTTCTTTCAAACTAATCATATAATATACGACCGTAATTCACCCCGTATCTTTTTAACACTTAACTAGAAAAATATGTGATAGCTCAACTAATCTTTGAGAATGTTTATCTTAAAATAGATTAGTCTTTATATTTGAACAATTTGAATATTTTTTAACTAATTGAATAATTTTATTTTAAATAATAATGAAATTTTATTTCTGAAATTACCACTCCTACATTAGTGTTTATGGTGAAGTACGTTATGTCAACAACGAAGCGGTCGTCCCTCCACTTCCCACACCTCGATTGTTGTCGAAGATGTTCTAAGGGTCATTGACACCGTAGAATGTACATCAGTAGCATTTTTATTTTTTGCCGTCAAAAATCGAATAACACCACGAACTTCGCAATCGGCGGTAGGAGCAAATGGAGTCTCCATAGTGGCTGGAGCCTGACTGCCGGATCGATTGACGCACGCGCATAGTAATTTTACAGTGCTGCCACTACACCCAGACGCAAATTCCCTAAGACTCCCAGACTTTTCCCGCCAACCACACGGATTTAAAAAAAATGGTATAACTTATTTATGAGACGACCCTCGTATAATTATTATCTTCCGACATAGATATCTGGGACTCTTCCATGCATACTTCTCATGTATTTATTTCTGAATATAATACATGTACATTGAGGTCCGGTTTCTGAGAGCTTAGCCAAGTTTAGCCATTTGGTTATACTCGGTTACAATGTAACAATCCCATAAGTAACCATAGCAACCATTTACTGACGATTGGATTATAGTTAACTAAGCTTTCAGAAACCGACCCTGAATGTTCTCCATTCATTACTTCATCTGAATCACTTATTAGTGCCATTATATGGCGAAACTATAGTCGTGTTATTATTAAATAATAGAGTGATAGTTTGCATAGATATTTAGTTTTTTTTTTTTAATTTAATATAGAATATCTAAAAGTAACGGACAAATCAATTTTCTATTCGACTATTTTTTGTAATAAAATGTTTTCTTTCAGAAAATTACAAACTCATGATTTATTTTTAAATAAAGTGTTAAATAGTTAATCGATGGTTAACAAATAGATCCGCATTCTTTGTTAAATATTTCAGCAAATGCAGTAGGCAGGGTGAGTGACCTTGAATTTTGGCATGAAGCCAACTTTTTCTCGCTGGAGATTACGCTAGACTTAATAGACACGCGGGCGACTACTCATTTAAACAAGCTAAATTTATATTAAAATTTCTACAGTTTTGAACTAAAAGGCTAAGTTTTCATTTAAGATTGTAAAACTTAAATTACTTTAGCATGCTCAAGGCGTTAGATTGGAATTTGTATTTGTTGTAAGTTCATGAAAACCATTAATAAAAGTTTTGTAATATTGATGCCTTTTTCGATTGATATATTGGTCTTCTAACAATTACTAACTTACTACTGCAAATCTGAATTATGGATGCTAACAACCACAAAATATTAAGTGGCGCACAACAGTAATAATAATAATAATAATAAAATAATATTTATTTTCATGCTAGACATCTTCCGACGTTTACATTTGTCAGTACATACATGTTAAATAAATTAACAAAAGTTGAAATACATGTTGAATATATTAAAAAATGAAAATACAATATTAAATATGAATACGATAGTAGGAAAAAAAATGCATTCATGTTAAATGTAATTTCTAAGATCAATATTGAAAAATTCGTCCGAATTGTAAAGACAATTCTCAGTAAGTATTTTTTTGAGCCTGAGCTTAAATAATCTAATTGACAAATGTTTTATAGAATCTGGTAGCTAGTTAAAGAAGGTGACTTCCAAAAAAATACTATTCCTAGATTTAGACAACCCAAGTCTTGATAGTCTGATGTTGCCACCAGAACGAACATTGTAGTCATGTCTAGAGGATACAGTTACATACTTGTTCGGGTTTTCTTTAACGTATACCAGACAAACATAAACGAATAAACTATAAAAAGATATAAGGTTACATTTCTTATAGAGTTCTCGGCAATGGTACCTGTTAGAAAATTTATTTAGGATTCTTACAGCATGTTTTTGAAGTAAAAAAAATTAAGTTGACAGACGAACTTGTACCCCAGTGAAATATGACGTAAGTTAAGCGCAACTGAAAAGCAGCAAAGTAAAACATACGCGGCATATCAAAAGATAAAGACGTTTTCAGCCTGATGAATGCATAGATTACCCTTTTACGAACGTTTGCTAAATAGTTTATGTGATCATGCCAGCTGACTGTCGATATAAAGCCCAAGAAATTTGATTGGCCCCCCAAACTGAATATTAATATTAATATTGCGGTTAAGGGAAAAATAATTTGTTGAGTTTTGTTGTTATTTTATCTAACGCTAACATCAGAAGTGGGATGGATACTCACAGTTGTATGGTTGGTTTGAAATGAACCAATCCTCAACTTTCACCGTTTCCAGTTCTGTATTTCTGTCCACATCGCTAACAAAAGTATGTCTTTTCAGGACGGTAGTGTCATCGGCGTAAAGTATAACTTTGACGCTTTCAGTAAGCAAATTTGGGAGGTCATTATAACGTCATAAAATGGCAATCAATTTATTGTTATTATGCACTCATCAAAATGATCCGGGGATATTTGATGAAGTATTAGATAAGGTTGGGAAAGGAATGTTTGTTTGATATTTTATTAAGATTTTTTAACGGTCTGTTAACAAAGAGGCCACGTGTGTATCAGCCACCAGTATGCGGGCATTCGTGGGACTACCTTTTGCTAAAGTCGAGCCCAAATGCCGCAGGTGATGATAAAAGTTTGCACACATGCGCAATTTTGGTTGGATTGTAAATGTTTGCAAACGCGCGGTTGGCACAAGCGCGGCGGCCTTGTTTACATGCTATTGATGGGGTTTTTATGGGGTCAAAACTGAACGTTCTTTTCTTGAGTCCATTGGACCATTTTATATAGATAAAATTTCGCTGATGTATAGATTATAATTAATTTTATTTCAGATTTTCCTTTAAACCTATAATTAAAACTTAATATTCTGATCAAAAGATTAAAGAAGCCAAAGATTCTAAAGCATTATAGAATTGTGTATTATTGATAATATTCGTTTTATACTTTTCATTTTATTCTCAAACTTTTTTCAATAATTTCGTTACTGTCAAAAATTCTCTGACTGTTATATTTCAATGTAACATTCAGTTCAAAATTTTAAATTATTGTTTCAAACTGTTTTAACTTACTATTGATTCTGACAGTACTAAAAAATAAAATTTATGAGTTTACAGACAGTTATGGCAAAGAGAATTTTATGGAAATTCGATATGAAAAATATACATACGTACGTGCATAAGTTTAATAAAACAAGCTTCAAAAAGTTGGAAATTGGCTTCTGTTTCAACCTGTAATTGGAGAATTTTTAGTCTCATAAGTAGGTAGCACTTATGAAGTCATAACATGGCGGCAGTTTCTTAATTAAGTGAGTAAAGCACCATTTTTTCAGTACAAGGTTTCTGTAAGCTTAATAAAACAAGCTTCAAAAAGTTCAGAATTGATTTCTGTTTGAACCTGTAATTGGAGAATTTTTAATCTCATAAGTTGGTAGCACTTATGACGTCATAACATGGCGGCAGTTTCTTAATTAAGTGAAAACAGCACCATTTTTTCAGTACAAGGTTTCCGTAAGTTTAATAAAACAAGCTTCAAAATGTTCGGAATTGATTTCTGTTTGTGTAATTGGAGAATTTTTAATCTCATAGGTTGGTAGCACTTATGACTTCATAACATGGCGGCAGTTTCTTAATTAAGTGAATAAAGCACAATTTTTTTCAGTACAAGGTTTCTGTATCTATAATAGATCGAATTTCTTTTTGCTTTAACATGGTGTTTTACAAAATCTAAATGAAAATATCATGATAATAATAATCATTACTGGTAACACAAGTCTGTAATTTAAACCCTTTTAAAATATGTTTAAGATCTGTGTTGCGTCGATCCTGATAACGTCAGGAGAAATGACCCAATTAAATAAATGGATTTTATAATATCAGCGTTTGAACAAGGACTTAACGCCGTTTATACAGACTTCCAAATGGTCTTCGACTGTGTTAATATTGAAATCCTTTTAGATAAAGTTAAGACATATGGGAAAGTTATTAGCGTGTCTTGAAATCCATTTAACAGATCATATCGAGCTTGTTTTTGTAAATGCTTTTATCTCGGTTGGTATCAGTGTTACCTCTGGAGTTCCTCAGGGATCTCATATCGGACCAAAATTATTCTTGTTGTTTGTGAGTATCAGAAGAAAACCCAAGTTTTAATCTCCTCTTTGCATCCGATCTCAAAGTCTTCTGTAAAATACAGAAACCTCAGCTGCCGATATTACACTATTTTAAGAAGACCTTAACTCAGTGGTCACACCGAACTGCCTTCATCTATACCCACAGAAGTGCAAAACCGTGTTCTCACGGAAAAAGAAAAACTCCTGGAATAGTGCATTATCACTTAATTAGAGAGACTATTCTCTATATAAGAAATAACTAAGAGTGTGGACCGTATTGCCTGTTGCGCTGGAAGAGTTCGTATACACAGTTTTACCATTGAAAGATCGGGAATTCCTTTCGTAAAACATTTATTATCTAGTATCGGTTTCCTAATTTTACAAATTCTGCTGTCCTAGATTTTTACTAACTAAACCTAACCAAAGTATCTAGTTTTTTAGGTATACAGTACTTTATTTTCCCCCACACAATAGTGTAAGCACATTAAAAATAGTGTAGTAAACTCTAGAAAATAGATCAATTGATAATTAGGTTAGGTTTAGTTAGTAAAAAACTTGGACAACAGATTTAGGAAAAGGATAATAGAAAATTAACATTTTACGAAGGGATTTTCGGCCTTTCACCTGCAAAACTGATGTGAATATAAACTTGCTGTTGCGCTAGTTATTGTAAAATGGCTGTAATAATAGGAGTAGAAATGATAAACTGGGACTAACTTTTGAGTGTTGATGCATTGCTCAGAAAAGGGATCTCTTAAAGACTGCTACTATACTAAACGCCTGTGCACATTTTCTCAGTCTTTTTGGGTCCTTGTGGAACCTCTTACTCTTACTGCCTCAAGGTTTTCCGAGAGAAAATCCAGATGATTGACTAAAAATTGAATTTTAAATATTGCAGGCAAGTTGCTTAGGATTTTCAGGCATATTTTCGAAAATGCATCATACTTTGGCGCTTTATATTGTCACGGGGTGGAAGATAAAGATAATTTCTATAACAATTTATTTGGCGTTTATTTTTACATTAGAAAAATATCAAGTTGATTGGTGCAACGTAGATGACTTGATAAGCAGTAGCTTATCAAACCATTCGCGTCTTCGGGACCAGTACCCGCATCCGCATTGAACGAATATAAGCAGAAGCCCCGTCATTTCTTGTCTAGGTAATCTTCACAGCTGGACCCGTACTTGGGTAGCGTAGGTCAGCGTTTCCCAACCTTTTTATATGGCGGACTGCCGGGACAACCAGGTGGACAACCGGGCGCCGCGAAACATGGAGCGCAAAATGAAGGATATTGTAAACCCTAAAGTTTAGGGATAGTAGGTATAAATTTCCGTCAGATATTCATTTACATATGTGTGTGTGAGGACCATGCGCGAGTTGAAAAAGAAAACTACATCGGGTGTTTTCGACCGCTTAACGAAAAATTCCCGAATGTCTGGTTTTTCATGCTTTGTACTTTTATGACACATTCATAACATTATTATAATTAAACTCAAATTGACATATGTAGTTATATTTAAAAAAATTAAGATAACGTCGTTTTTTAACGTTGTTTTTTCAATTTAATAAATAAATTATAATGCACATTCAGTTGTCTTTTTTTTTTAGTAGATGATTCTTCCTATAGGTATAATATATTTTTTTTAAATATATTTTCAAAAATGGGCTTAAAACCAATATAAATAATATATGTTTTAAAAAATATACCTATCATTCATTAAGGACCGCAATTCAAATATTTGCCCGGTGCGCTAGAAATCGTCGGGCCGGCCCTGTTCGTAACATTAGCAACCTTGATGTACTTGACCCTTAATCATGATTTTATGACAGTATGAAAGCCAAAATAATTTTAAAGTGATTCAAAAGAGTAGAAATCAATTTTTATTGAATTATAATTTGAGGAACTACGATTTTGAATATATGCCTAGAAAAAACTGTATGTGATAGAAACAAAAGTGCTCTTTTGGCAACTAGTTGATAGTATGTCAGAAAATGAAAAACATATCCAGGCAAAAAAAAAATGTTTGCAGGTCTATGTTATAAAAAGTTCAGTTTAATCAACTTCAGAATAAGTAACTGTCTAATTCAGTTATTACCATATCAATGAGGCTGAGTGGCTAATAGAGATGAACCCATTTTGTCAAATGCATATCTTAGATCAGTGTGAATTGAATGTCAGGTGGCGAGTTACCATGGTAACAGCACGGTAGTTACCTACACCTGCAAATGTGGGGAAGCTGTACGTAAACATTACAGGATATACGGATCAATGTGAACAAAAACGAGCTGTAACGAGCTTTCAAAATGATGATTTCATTAAAAAATAATGCTTTTGGAACGAAAATGTATGTACAGTAGTCGACATTAGTATGCTTAATATATGTATCATCATCATCATCATTATAAATAAGTTGTTGATTTACACTGTTGGACAGAAGTCTCCCGCTTCCATCTCCACTTCTCTCTGTCATTTTGCAGCGTCCTGTCTCTTAATATCATCTGTCCACCTAGTTGGTGGTCTTTTCGGTTTCTATGTCTGTCTCTAGACCGTCATTTTAGTACTTTCCTGCCCAACTACCATAATTGGTTCTAGGAATGTGGTAAACTCACTGGCAATTCAGATGTGTGATCCTTCCAATTATGCCTGAAACTTTTTTTCTAGTTTGATCCACAAATTTAGTTTCCTACGACTGCAATGGAATTATCTTGTTTCGATATTGTTATTTAACAGATAGTTACCGTATTTTTCGGACTATAAGACGCACCTTTTTACGCAGAAAAATTGGGGTGCGTCTTATGGTCCGAATGTATAGGTACGTTTTAAAAGTTTGTGATGTTAGTGTAGAATCAATTCAGAGCGCATAAAACAGAATCAACCAAGAAAATATAATAGAAATGAATACAGAATTAGCTGCCATTTCTGGAGGCCTTACTTGTCAACAACCTTTGATGTGTCGATTAATAAACCATTTAATAATTTTATGCGGGAAGAGTGGAACAAACGGATGATAAAGCAAAATCACGATGTTAGCAACAGGCGTATGAAACAGACAATTTCAGAAGTATCTGGGTAAAAAATTAATTTTTCAAAAAGTCTTTTAAGAAATGCGGCATAAGCAACGCATTGGATGGTATCGAAGATGACTTGGTTTTTGAAGAGATTAACTACAATAGTTCAGACGAAAATTATCCGAACAGTGACATTAACGAGACATGTGATAGTACAGAGAATGAAGATGAACAGAATGTTGCTGGTACAAGTTATAATAATAATAAATATTTTTTCTAAAAATTGTCTCATAAATTTGGGGTGCGTGTTATCGTCCGGTCCGAAAAATATGGTAACTTAGGGTGACCAGCCGTACTCTTTTTTAGAGTATTATACTCTTTTTTTAAGTAATATCTTCTATACTCTTACTTTTATAAAAAAAAAACCTGAATATACTCTTTTTTGCTCATCACTTGTATTTTTGGAGTAAGGACTTTTTTTTGTAGTATACTCTTTTTCTGTAAAATCTGGTCAGCCTAAGTTAACTTAAATCAGCGTGCTATTTTCATTGCTATTAATGTGCGCGTAGACGGTGCACGATAAATAAATTCACACCAATGCACATGTGGAGTGGTGTGGGAATGAATAAATTCTTACCAATGCGCATATGCACTGGTGTAAGAATTTACATCCCCGTACCATCTGCTCTCGTGTTAATGGTTTTTAACAATATTTACATTGTATTTTTTTGATTAAATTTATTTAAAAATGGAAATTGCAGGAAAAGCATAGTGTGCAATAGGCTCAAAATGCATTCGAATTGTTTCACTCACTTGCAACTCGTGCAAACTTCATTTTCGTATGGAATATATCGCAATCTGTCCTAGTTGTAAAATTATACTATTTACGATCTAGAAGAGTAACGCCAATCATTGCTTTTTGCATTGATCTCTGAATTATTCGGTGTGCCAAATTTATATTCAGTTGTCCGCTAATGCTATTTAGAGATATATAAGAGCTACGAGGTTGATTAAGTTAGACAACAATTGCCATTTTATAAGAGAATATTAAAAAGTGAAGCAATTTTCTTTACCAGTGGTTCTCAAATTACGATACACAATTTCTTTATATCAAAAGTGCTTACATTTTTCTTTCTTTTTTATTCAATAGAATATTATATTCTGAATTCAAAGATATAGACAAATCATGGTCTCACATCACAAATTAATTCAGAAAAATGCAATGTAAATTTATAATAATTTTATTGAAATCTTGTATTTAACAAGGGTACTAAGAATAATAGTAACATTAATGATTTCATTACTTGTTGTTAGTTTGTCTACATTCGTTAAATTCTAAGATTAAATTCGTTCTGGTAGTGTTTAATCTAACCTTTGTCGGTCATGATAGCGTAGAGGTAGCGACCCTGATTCACGAGCCAAAGGTCCCGGGTTCGAATCCCTGTCAGAGCATGGATGTTTATGAGAACCAGTGTAATTGGAAATTAGGTCTTTGTCTTTGGTTATTTAAAAAAATTCTGAACTAAGATCCAGACTAGGGATGTTAACTACTGTTCGAAATTTCAATACCGATATTTCAGTATTATTTATTTTCAACACTGCAATCCTGGTAATGATACCGGAATTTTAGTGAAAAATATTTTAGAAATACGTTAAAATTGTTATCATCCGTTCCGGCAAAATAAACAAAATTACATAAAACTGTGTTAAAACCTCAAGAAACAGTAAAAAAGTTAGCTTTGGAAACGTCCGAAAATGTCGATAAACGTTTACGAACTCTCCGTTTGTACCATTATAGTTCATCAATATCATTGCACTTAACTTTCTGGATCATTAAAATGTATCACTTGCTTTTCCAACTTTCAAACTATTATGAAAATGAGCCAATCCATTCCACAACCACTATGAGAATGAGGCTATCCATTTTACAACCACTGAGAGTAAGTTTGTCCTACTTCTGATGTTAGCGTGAGGTAAAATAACAATAACAACTGTTTAAATAAAACACCCATTAGATGGTTTATTATTCGTGTACATTTGTGATAAAATTGATGAGCGAGTTGGGCATATATAATAAATAAAATATGTATACCGCAATACCGATATATTTTATCAAATAATGGTATTTGAATACAGCGAGAAAATGATCGAAAACCCGGTATTCGAGATCTCGAGTACAATATTATTATCCCTAATCAGACCAGGTGTATTGTGTATTTACCAACAAATACTGTGTTCTTGAGTTGTGCTTTGCGAAGACAATAACAATAACCTGAAGAAACTGTATAACTTCCTAAATCTAGATGCCATATAAGACATTACTCTTATTATCTAATTTATTTCCCAATGTAAATGATGTAAAACGAAAGTAGAAAAGCTTGATAAATGGAGAAGTTGTCACTATCAAGATTCAACTCTTATCAACTCTTTTATTAGATCACGTGACAGCCATCTGTCCTCACTTATATCTTGATAATATAATCCAGAAAAGCATTAGAACTTTTTTATGAAACATTATATATCTCATATTTCATTTTTTAAATTACTATGTTGGATGACATGACATTGCACTTACATATACCATTACAACAGATCAATATCTATTTAGAAAATAAAATATCTTTAAAACATTGTAAGCGAAACAAGAAATACTATTTTCGATGAGCTTATCATTTTAAGGCGGAAAATGGAAATAACCACAAAGCGAGAAGTTATCCAAATCAATTCTGTAAATAAGAATTACCTAGCAACGCAATGCGATGCTAAGTAATTTTGTGTTTTATATCGAGTTTTAGCTTATAACTAGTTTTAAGAGTTTTATGCAACTGGGTATTAGTACACAAATATGGCGTCGGTAATCAAACAAACAATGCTACAGATGGAACGACTACATGCTGAATTCACCAGTGAAATGTATATTAGATTCGTTTTTAAATGTATTTTCACGTTATCTATAAGCAAATATTTTTGCAAACTGTAACCTCATATCTGAATATCGTTTTTATTTGAAATATATGAGAATCAAATCCAGACTTTTCAAGCAAAAAATATTTGTGACAGCTGTTTAGACAGGAAAAACGGCTGCTGATCTGTTGAATATTCAGTTACGAGGCTCGTTACTTGAAAAGGTTGGAATAGATTGACAAAAAAACAGAAAATAGGCAAAAAAAAGTCAGAATCTGATAAAAAAGATAATTGGATCATGGATTTTAAATATAATTGAAAGATGAAAAAGTTTAATTAATTTAATAGTGCAGTTATGGAGGATTTTTGTGTTTTGATAGATCCTTAAACTATATTTACCCAGGACAATTACAATATAATCAATTCAATCAATTCAATTTTTATTTTCAAATTTATTACAGTTTAATTTATATTTACATTGACAATTCCATTATTCATATAAATTAAAATAAAACGATTATTTTCTGCCTGTTAGCTTGAAAGCTGTTTACTAGTTTCTGGATTTTTGTTTCCGTAGATTATTTTAAAAGTGGGTAGCTTTTTCTTCTTTTTTTCAATGTCTGTATTCTCCTTCCTACTTTTTATTACATCCTTCATCCATGCATATCCTCCTCCACTTCCGGTCAAAACCTTTTCACTTGTTCCTTCCCTGCTTCTTATTTCTTTGCATTTCTCCATGTGTGCAATTGTCTCTCTTGCTTCTCTACACATCTTGCACATTTTTTTCTCCTTTCTTTATCCAAAATTATTTTTTTCTCTTCGTTAACACACCTGAAGCGTACAGTCATCTTTTTCTCCCTATTTTTAATCTCTTTCAGATATTGTGGCACTGCGATGCCCAAGTTTTTATCAATCGCCAACATATATAAGGAAGGTATTGTGATCATACCGATTTTGACATTTTGAGATTTCGATGGATCTCCACGAATTGAGGTCCCTACATAACGTTTTGACTATTTTTAGCATGATGTCTGTCGATCTGTTTGTCCGTCGGTCTGTGTACACGTGCATTTCTTATCATAAGTGACAATTCGATTCAAAAATGGATCAGATTTGTGACGAGAAAGCAACACCAAGCAAGCTTCCAAACGCTTTTTTTTCTGTTTTTCATTCAGTTCATGAGGAACCCACTTATACAACTTTTTCATTTTACCGATTTGAGCTAAATGAGTTAATATTGTTTGTTTGCTAACACCAAACTTCAACGATAATTCATAGGCACTCTGAGATGGGTCAGACTCAACGGTGACCTTTAGTTCGTCATTATTGACCTTTGATTCTGGGTGACCACGTGGTTCATTTGTGAGGTCAAAGTTACCTGTACAAAATTTGGCGAACCAATTTGATATTGTCTGCTGCGTAGTAACACTAAAGCCAAATACACTATTAATGTTTCGCGCGGTCTGCGATGCCGTAGTTCCACGTAAGAACTCATACTTCATAATAGTGCGAATTTCCGACCGTTCCATTTTCAACAAAACTAATTCAAAAAAAAAAGTTTTTGATATTTTTACTGCATAAAATGATTTCTTTAAGCAGGCGAGATGTATAACTTTCCAAAAAAAAAAAACAAAAACAAAATGGTAAAATATTAAGCCAATGTCAAATAATAACCTGTTAAAGTTGGCAATATTATTAACTACAAGTTTCATCCTTGACGACTGATATATTCTTTCATTATCAAAAATTTTGATTATCAGCAACTACTTTTCTTTCATTCACCTTCAAAAAAAAGGAAGTTTTTGCGCCCCACCAGTATATGTGAAAGCCACTTTCGACCTGGGTGCGCCACAATGGCACAGATAACTATTTTAAATATACTTTATAGGTTTGCGTTCTTAATGAACTTGTTCAAATGCACCAAACATCATTCCCGACAAGATTTTGGATTCACGGCGACCTTGTTTGGTGCTTTTGTGCGGCGCACAAATTGTTCACCTACTTGTGACTTCCCTAGAAAGAAGTGTGAACTACAATAATTTATAAAGAAAAGTCTTAGGTAAAAGTATCGTCGGTCATAGAAGGACTTTATTGTTAAATCCCATTTTAGTCACATTTTGGCTCGGTTTTGTTGAATTGATTCCAGCATTACAATATTGAAAGGTTGTTTGTTACGCTTGTTAATTTTATTGGATAGATCGATTACAGTACACTATACTTGAAAGCTTTCACGTGCTAGACCAATACAATAGTATGTTACATTATATCATATGCCTTTAAGCTAAAATCAGAACACCGCGGATAAAATGCAAAACCCCTATTTAAGAGTTTTTAATGAAAGATATCTCTTTTATTGAGCACTGTCTGTAAGGTATACCTTTGTTTTAAATACATAAAAAAAAATCCAAGTATTTTATATACCAAGGTATTGGATCTTCTGATAGCTGACCTCTTCATCATTCAAAAGATATTATTCGACCTTTGCGAAATCTTCCTGGAAACCGGAAGATGCTTAATCTTTCCAGAATTTTTTACAATTTAGTTCTCCAATAAAAGCTCTATACAATATAATCGTACGTCTCTCATTTCGTGTGATACTTGGCTTTGAATACAGTTTTTGGAAATCTTCATTCTTTCTTCATTTTTTGGATGGGACCAAAGACTAGCAATACTTTTTTTCCACGCCATACATTAGTATGGGTCATCCTACAATTTTGTAGAGCCTGATCTTTCAGACATTTGGGCATGATAAAGCTGTCGATAAGATGGATGAAGTGTCTGCTCACATTGGATCCAAAACGGAATACGTAACCATTTAGAAGCAATAAGCGCTTTCGTTTTACCACTTTACTTAAGAAATCTAAGCTAAGCTAAGTTAATCTAAGTTGTAAGAGCGTTCCATTTATAAGACACTGGCTAAGATAAACTAAGTTTTTTCTTCCCCCCTTTCCATTGCTAAGGAATTTGACTAACTTCTTAGCTTAGCCAAGCATTTTAATTAGTAAAAGGAACGCAGCTATTGTTTGAACACGTACAAGCGCAATCCAAGTGAGTTTCTGTGACGTCTCACATTCGTTGATGAAAAATAGATCCATCCCTACACACCAGATATGAAAGAACAGCCAAGCTTTTTCCTGACGATCGTGATCCAAAGAAGGCAAAAAAACGTTCCCTCGACTGAAAAGGTCATAATCACGATTTTCTGGGATTCGCAAGACATAATCTTATTATGAAAAGCTAAAACGATCACAGGAATATATATATATTAAACCACACAACAGGACTCAATGCCAATTACACTGTGGCTTACGAACATCCATGCCCTGGCCGGAATTCGAAACCTTTGGCTCGTGAAGCAAAAACGCTACTAAGACCGACGAAGTATTGCCGCTATATTGGATCGATTACACACTGAATTGATGAAAAGTAGTCCCATTTGACGAAGAAAAACGTTCTGTTTCACCATGACAGTTAATCAGCTGTCTTGTCAGCAATTGCAATGGCCAAATTAGTCGAATTGCGCTACGAACTGCTTCCTTTAACCACCCTATTAACTGTTCTCTTTCCAAATATGAAGAAATGGTTCGAAAAAGATTCGCATTGAATGAGGAGATCATCGCTGAAACACGCGCCTATTTTACAGAGTTCGAGAAATCGTTCTTTTTTGAGATAGGTGATTTATGATATAAATCGATTCAATTGACCTTTTATTCTTATCAAATATCTCATACTTTAATTATCTACCTATCATATCTTGTGTGAGTACAAAAATATTGTCTTCCTTTTCTCCAATTTTCTGATTTGAATTCAGTGTTATACTTTAGTTTAATGAACTGTAAAGTGTTGTATCACGCTTAATTCAATATTTCGGTGGCCAACATAAATAGCGCAGTTCAACCACGTTCAAATCCTGGTAACGACCAATTTTATAAATATTTTCCCAGTTGTTTCCCTTGAACATAAGACTTGCTACCGAGTTATTTCTCTATGAGGATTTCCCCAAAAACAAACAAAAATATTTCAGAACCCACGTTAAACTATCGGTCCCATACAACTATGTGACACACGAAACCCACTCTACACACGTGTACTCGTGGAAATAACCACGCTCAGTACTGAGTAGGAGGAGATATGAGTGAAATGCATGAATAAGACAATTGTATGACAATATATATAATGTTATAAATGAAGATGGAGGAATATAATTTTAAAGTGAATGAAACAAAAGAACGATTTATCAGCTGAGAAGACGTATTTGGACACATTTTCCTGTCAATTTTCATCCCTCCAATCCCATTCAACAGAGTGTTTTTCTCAAAAACATGACCAATCATTTGAACGGACAGAAACTCATTCTTTTCACAATATTTTATCCTCTTTCATACCATTTCCAATTACTATATCTTGTAATACATTCTTCTCTTCTTTTAAGTTTTTATTTCCTATCAACATCAAAACTAGACATTTTGTTTGTAGAAAGTTTGATAGAATTTAATTTTAATCCATTTAAAAGTTATTGATTGTTTGATTTTTTATTAAACTCTTTTTTCATTAGACAAACTTCAAAGGAAATAATAAAAAATGGATTACTTTAAAACGATGTAATTTCATTAAAAAGTTTTTATTAAACGGTTTAAGGACAAAAGATTATTTTTTATAACCTATAAAATAAGACAATAAATTCGTTTCCGCTTTTAAACATAACACGAATGGACATGTTTTACATACATTTACGAGGTGTGTACGGAAGAAATCATGACTTATGCTACAGCAGAAGATTATTCTGTTATTCTGCTAGTTATTCTACTTATTAAATAAGTATTGATGATGTCCCCTTCAACTTACTCTCCTTTGAAATCCGTAACCTTCTTAGCAATCTTCCTGTCCAACAATCCACTGTTTGGGTCTTCCAAGATGAACCGAAACCCACAAAAATTGTTTGTTCACGAAGAACTTCCAAGAAAATGATCGCTTGTTTCTTCGGTTGTACTAGACTTGTCGGGAAACAGTTAATGCTGAATGGTATACAACAATTTGTTTGCCAGAAGTCGACAAAATCAGGAAAAACAACCAAAAACGTCGCATCATTCTTCATCATGACAATGCAAGCTCCCATACAGCACGTCAAAAAATTATTTGAAGGAGAAAAACATCGAGTTAATGTCTCATTGCCCGTAATCACCTGATTTATCCCCTAACGACTTTTTTTTTGTTCCCCAATGTCAAACAAAAAATGCGTGTTTAACGATTTTCATCACCTCAAGAAGCTATTGAAGCCTTCGAGAACCATATTTTTGAAATACGAACTTCAGAATGAAAAAAGTATTACGAGAATTGGTTTGAACGCATGCAAAAGTGTATAAATCTTAAAGGCGAATATTTTGAAAAGCAATAAAACAGTTTGTTCCAAATAAATTATTTTTTCTTCAAGCGGATTATAATGCTAACATTACATTGTTCAATACATTCGGTAGAAATGATACATTTTTTTACTAGTAACAAAATGTGAACATTTTTATACTAGTATATAGTTATCAACAGATGGCACTGATGGCAGCAGTCGCTATAAACAAAATATCTGTCAATTTAATATGTTTTTAGCGTGGTTTGTAGCGAATTCAGAATTTAGTTACGTTATTAGTGAGTTACTTTATTATTATTCTGTGATCATTTTGTGATTAGTTACAAAATACACAATATAAAGATCAAAAATTAAAAAAATGTCTCAACCAATTCAATGTACACCGCCGGAATTAACAGCAATAGCATCTGAAACTATAAAGTCATAAGTATTTATGGTTGCAAATTTTTAATACCTACGCTTGAAGAAAAAATAGTATATGTCACTCGGAGTAGAACGCCTTTTTTGTGCTTCGCTCAATATGCAAGCCTCGGCTGCGCCTCGGCAGCAACATTTGAGCTCAGCACAAAAAAGAGCGCGTTCTACTCCTAGTAACATAATATACTATTCTTTCTTAGTTTTTGTAAAAACTTAAAAGGTAGCCCTCGTACGCAAAAAATTCGTAGCGCTTAGGAAAAAAGTACAATGTAGAACAGAATCATTTGTTAAGAATAGCACCATTAGTTATAACAACACTGGTTTTAACTGGCGTTGTGCATAAAAAAAAGTATGTAGGTATCAATTTACTTTTAATATAGACACTGTATAAAAAATATAATCGAGAATATATTGTACTTTGTAAGAAAATTGAAAAGTTAACAAGTTTCCTAAAATAGGGATGTTGCAATAGGGTGGAAAAACTATTAATATCCGGTATTGTGATTTTATGTTGATGTACTTGTATCGATTGGCATTCAATCTAAGTGAAATCAATGACTCAGCCTTCATATAAAATACGTCAGCAAATTAGGAGAGTCATGGAGCTGTTTGATCTCAGACATAAGAGCCTCGATAAGTAGGTTGTAGGCGATAAAACTTCAATCTATTGATTTTTTCATAATTGTTTAGTGTCGTATTAAATCTAAGAACTAGGGTCAGATTACAACAAATCTGTCTACTGCTACAGTTATTCTCTTAACTAAAAAGGAAAATTTGCAGTAAATTATCGCACTTATTATTTAATTTACATCAAAAATGAGTATGAGGAAACACTAATTTTCTTCTTTTCAATGCAATTGATTGAAATGTCTAATTTATCATTGACTTAGCAACAAAAATAAATATCAGAAAATACAGTTGATTCCGCTTAATTGGGACACATCGGGACTTAGGCATTTTGGCCCAATTAAGCGGCTGCCCCAATTAAGCGAATTTCACATAAAATTAAACAATGCATATTTTTCTTTCAATAATTTTACTTTATAAACTCTTGGACAAAACTGTAAATTACATATAACCAAAAAATATAAACTTTTAAGAAAAAATAATAATAAATTCCAAAATAAAATAATAAATAGGTACATACAATTTAATTCAATGCAAAAATGCGTCAAGTGTAGTCTGTCTTGCTTTTGTAACATTTCACTTCTACAAATCAGCACAGGTATTCAGTGCGGATGTAGGGCTCCCTTCATTTCCTTCCTGCATAAAATAACGCTGTAATATTAAATTCTTTGTACATATTTTTTCTTGAGAATATGTGTAACATAATATGTACTGTGATCTTAAATTTACTGTCATAATTAAGCGGAATGTTGTCCCAATTAAACATGTAAATTTACTGTTGGTTCCATGGTTTGGTTTCTGTTCTTTGAGATTTGGCCCAAATAAGCGGCTGCCCCAATTAAGCGGAATCGTCTGTATACTATTTGGGGAACTATTCAATTCAATTTAATTTATTTTATTCTCACACATTTTATACACATGAGCATTAATTACTCTGTTACAATATACACAATGTACAAAATAATATATATCAGGTCTGGGAAAAAGTTCGTGGCGTATTTTTTAGTAAAATTCAACGTAGTAGGTTTTGCTATAGTGTGAAAATGAATTTATTTAAACCAAATATACTCCATTATTATCGACAACGTTTTGCTATTTTTAGGGTAGAGCCATGATGCCATCGGTGAATATCTTCTGCGATTTCTGGTTGAAAAACTGAATCAAGTGGTTTTCACACGCTTCTTTTGAAACCAGCTTAATTCCGTTGAGAGAATTCTAGAGATCGGAATTGGTGATAGTCAGAGGGTGCTATGTCTGAACTATACGGTGGATGCAACAATATTTCCCAACCAAGCAATTTTTGACGGGTCATCAAAGAAGTATGTGATCTTGCATTGTCATGATGAAAGACTCGGGCCGTTCTCTTTCATTTGCCTGGCGTAATCTCTCTAGTTGTCCACAGTAGAGTTGAGAATCAATCGTCTGACCAACTGGAAGTAGCTCATGGTGGACGATTCCCTTCCAGTCCCACCACACACACAGCATCACCTTGTTCGGCGTCAATCCTCGTTTCGCGAACGTTTGTGACGGCTCACCATCCCTTGTCCACGATCTTTTACGCTTCCGATTGTCGTACATGATCCATTTTTCATCACCGGTAATGACACGTTTTAGAAATTGCTTGATTTCATTGCGTTTCAGCAGTGCATCGCAGATGTTAATTCGGTCATGTTTTTCGCGCTCAACTCATGAAGAACCCATATATCGAGCATCTTTTTGTAGCCAGCTTTCCGTAAATGGTTCAAAACAGTTTTGTGGTCAATGCCTAGCTCCGTACCAATATCGACACTGCTGATATGCCTATCTTGCTGGACTTTTTCAAGAATTTGATCAGCTTTTTCACTGATTGGACGACCAGAGCGTGAGTCATCACATTAAAATTACCAGAACAAAAGCGAGCGAACCATTTCCGCGCAGCAGATTTTGATAAAGTACCTTCACCGTACACAGCACAAATTTTTTCACAAGCCAGCGCAGCGTTCTTCCCTTTGTCGTAATAATATTGCAAAATATAGCGCAATTTTTCATTACTTTTCTTCATTTTCAAACGCAAACAACTTTCCAACCCAATTTTTGATGTTTAGACACTCAAAGTAACGTTCGAACTGTCACCTTTCCAGCGAGCGCTTATTGGTGTCGCTGCAATCTGAGTTTCCTGAGTTATTTGCATTTGGCGCCGTCTATCGGCAAAAACGCCACGAACTTTTTCCCAGATATATAACAGAAATAAAATAAGAACAATGCCACAAAGAACTATAAACAGTCTGAATGTGGCTTTACACAAATATTCTGTTAAATTTTGTGTAAAGGTTAATGATTTGATATATACCAGCGGTTCCCAAACTTTTTTGACCGCGACCCGGTACGAGGTTTTAAAATTTTTCGCGACCCACCTTATGAAAAAAAAACATTTATTTACAAAACAAATTTTATTTTAAAGCAGTAGCTTTATAGTAATAAAGAGTATAGTATAGTAATAAAGAATATAGTATAGTAATAAAGAGCACAAATACACACTATTCTAGTGATTAACTGACGTAAAAAATAAATGTATAAAAAAATATTTTTTGTGTTTTTACAATTTTTTTCGCGACCCGGCAATGTTTTTCTGCGACCCGGTTCCGGTTCGCGACCCACACTTTGGGAAACGCTGATATATACTATACATTTATCCTAAAAAAAAAAACGAAAATACAAAAAAAGTTTTTGATCGAATTAATTTAAGACGACTATGGAGCTACCAATAAGCTAGAGCAGTGTTTCCCAACCTTTTTCTCCTCGCCAACCCCTTATAAAATCCAGACAAATTTGGCGAACCACCTGTGTCAGTGTTTCTCAAACTTTTTAAGTTCGCAGCACACTTTTGACGTGTAAACATTTTTTTGCGGCACAGCTATGAGTTATTGAATATAGGTTTAAATGGAAAATTGTAAAATTTCGCAGCACACTCCTAGAATTTCACGACACACTAAAGTGCCGCGACACACCGGTTGGGAAACACTGCCCTATGTAGTCGTTAATGACAGGAAAAAACAATAAAATTTGGTAGAACATTTATTTTCCATATTTTCCATGTACAAACATTAATGAGACTAAAATGATAGCTATAAAAAATGAATACAAAATCAATTCAACAAACTAACTGGTTCTTAGTTAAGTATACGTTAAATCTGAACTCTTAGTTAAATGGGATATTTGTGGCTGTTTGATGGAACAAAGCAATTCAAAGTTTGGTTCAATATCCGACAATTTCAGTATTAGATCCAGTTCTGCATTTAACCTGTTTCTGTATTTATCTTTCAGATAAGTATATGTTGTGCAAATGGGTAATAGAACTTCAATGGTTTTTTTGACAGAACGGGATATTCATTTTTAATTTGTTTTTATGCGTTTAATTTTCTTTAGCGATTTAAAATTCGGTCATTACAATATTATTTTCGTGAACCGCATGAGTACACCCCGCGAACCCCCAGGGGTTCTCGAACCACTGCTTGGGAAACGCTGAGCTAGAGCTACCTACAAGCGAAGTATCTTGCATATTAATTAAATAACATTGAAAATATACACAAAAGAGTGGTGTAGAATAAAGAAACGATTATTTTCTGTTCTACTTGAATTGAAATATCTCACTTATCACTTACGTTACAGTAAAAATGTACATATAGAAACGTACAAAACCGTACGAAGTAAGGGTATTCCAGCTAGTTTAAAATAATATCCAGGTCATCTGCATCTAAAATCTTGTGGTACCCATTGAGTTGTAGACCACGGTGGTTGGTATCTTGGGCTTTTCCATCTCCATCACGAGATTAAACAGCAAAGGTGAAGTGGCATCTCCTTGTTTGACTCCAGTATGAATTTCAAAAGGCTGTGACAAAATATTTCCTACTTTCACTCTGTTTATTGACTTTAATGTTGATAATAACCAAACGTGATTTAATTTCTGGACAGTCCTTGTACGTATTGTTGTAATTAGCATGTCTGTGCACGAATTCATGCGTACATGTTATCCATGCGACGTCTATGGACACACAGACGTATACAATACAAGGAGATGTCCAGACAGAGAGTACTGCACTTTGAGAGGATTCTGATTAGTACCATTGTTATTGTTTAAAACATAAAACACTAGTATTTCAGGTCAAAGCACAGAGTGAAACGACACTAACCAATGTAGATGTGAGTGCTGGCTTATTCTGGTTATCTCTACTCTCAAAAGGGCACGTGTTGGCGGCATCAGTCACGATTATTCCAATTCACTGCACTGAGCGCATCAATAAAAAAAAACAACAAAACAAGATTCTTTCACTCCGAAGATTTTAGGATGAAAAGAATCAAAAGTCAATAGAAAATACTGAGAAAAAACATATTCTCAGGAATATTATAGAATCTGGTAAGCGCAGATTACCAATCAGATTTACTTGAGGTCTGTAGTAAATATATATATTTTGTATTTCTAATATTCCGTTCCAATATTATAGTAGTAAAAGTTATTGGGAGTAGCGGTGGAGAAAAGTAAACTCAATATTTACTCATACCCGATATTTCGGTCTAAATTTTTAGACCTTTTTCAAGGGCTGAAAATTTTATTTAAATTAATACAATGTATTATACAGAATTGTGCAACTTACAGTAAAATCTATCGCTTTAAAATTTTAGTAACATATTTGAATTAATAGTTTGGGACCTTAAAAATAAGTAGGTCGTAAAATTAGGTTCCAAACTTGTTGAAAATTGGTTTGTAATGTTTTCTACAATAATTTCAAAACTGTATTACTGTGATAAATCATATTTTGAATGTTATCTTCTCAAATATTTTTAATATCAGCCCTGCCTACGAAATCCTGTAAATTATGAAAATTCACAGTTTATATATTTTTTCAAATAAACAGGTTTCGTCGCATAAATGTTTACGTAATTCCTACTAATGATATAAAAATAAAATTTCCTTATCAACTTATTTAAGAGGATTAATTATTTTTTTAATCCCATACTAATTCATTTGTGGTTAACAAAACATCGAGATAACATTAAAATGTTCTTTTTATAAATTCTAAGTTATTTTTTGTACATATTTTAACATTGAATATATTGGGTCTCGTGAAAGTGTAGTTATTTTTGGAAATTTGGGTATTAAATCAAAAACTATATCTCAAAAATGGTAAGAAATAGAAACATAAGGTTTAAATCTTTAAAAAATTTAGTTTTACGATGTTTTTTCTGTAATATTTGGTTCTCAATGACCTAAAACTAATTGGTAAAATTTTGATTTTATTTTGTAAATTTCAAAAATTCGTATCTCAAAAATGGTAAGAGGTACAGATTTGAGATTTAAATGTTTGGAATTCTTACACCTTGCTTTGTCTAGAAAAAATTAATGTTTGGTCCGTAATGACCTAAAACTATTGAAAATTTTGATTTTTTTGTAATTTTAAAAATTCATATCTCAAAAAAGGTAAGACATAAAGATTTGTGGTTTGAATTTTTTAAATTCTCACACCTTGCTTTGTCTAGAAAAAATTAATGTTTGGTCCGTAATGACCTAAAACTATTGAAAATTTTGATTTTTTTGTAATTTTAAAAATTCATATCTCAAAAAAGGTAAGAAATAGAGACTTGAGGTTTGAATTTTTGGAATTCTCACACCTTGTTTTGTCTAGAAAAATATAATGTTTGGTCCGTAAATGACCTAAAACTATTAGGGAAAATTTTGATACTTTTTTGAATTTTAAAAAATTCATATCATAAAAGGTAAGAAATAGAGACTTGAGGTTTGAATTTTTGGATTTCTCACACCTTGTTTTGTTTAGAAAAAATTAATGTTTGGTCCGTAATGACCTAAAACTATTAGGGAAAATTTTGATTTTAATGGAATTAAAAAAAAATCTTATCTCATCTTACCTATAAAACAAAATATCTCTAAAATAAACTATTTGACAAAATATATCTAAAATGTGTGGACAATAATGGTGGTTTGATCGAACATTTGTAATTTTTTTTTTTTTTTGTAAAATAATTGTAAAAAGTAATTGTTTTTTTTTCTAAATAGTCAAATAGTTTATTTTAGAGATATTTTGTTTCTTTTTTATTGTTTTCAAAGCTTGCTACGTTCGACTTTGTAAAACTTATGTTGATTATTATTTTGTAAATAAATGGTCGCCATTTTGAAATGGTTAACATAAAAATATGACTTTTTGGTGTCATTCAGAAGCTAATTTAATGTACTTTTAGGAAAAAAATATAAAATTATCGATTCCCTATGCTAGATCAAAAGTTGACATCATTTCCGGTGAAACCGGAAGTGCCTCAGAATTCTTATAGTAACCTTTAGATGGGCCTTTTTGTCTAGTTTAACTTTTGTTCTGAAGATTTTTTGTATCTTTACAAATAAAGGAGATTTTCGGGGTGCCCCGTTTCAAACACTCTATTTAACTTAATAAGGGAAGATTTCTGAAAAAACTTTGAGAAAATACAGGGTTCGATCCTGGACTTATCATGAACGATCTCATAAACCCTTAGGTACCAAATTAGTTTGAAGTCAAGTGATTTTTTAAAAATCTCCGATTGTCAAGTGATTTTAGCCGCCATATTGAATTTTCTCACATGAACCCTGGATTTATCATCAGAAACCCCATAAACCTCCAGGTATTAAATAAGGACAAAATCAAGTGATTTTTTGAAAATCTCTTTTCATCAAGTGGTTTTGGCCGCCATATTGAATCCGCTTTATTGGAATTGCACCCTGAATTCATCATCAGTGACCCCATAAACCCCCAGGCATTATATTATATTGAAATCAAATCATTTTTTAAAAAATCTTCACTTGGCACGTGGTTTCGGCCGCCATATTGCATCCGCCATATTGAATTTTCTAAATTTGACCCTGGATTCATTAACAGCCGCCTCAACTACCTTTAGGTAACATTTTCAGGGGTTTGACACCCAAATTGACTCGATTGTGTTGACTTTATAATCGATTTATCGAAGAAAAGGTAGAGGTCACGTGGGATTGGTGGCCATATTTGATAAGTTACGATGTTTCCGTAAAAGAGCCACTCGGATTTCGAAACTAGACTACAATAAGCATCGAATGAGCCCTGGTAGACCTTTCATAGACTAATATATTTTTGGACAGCATGGGGTCTCTCGATGAAAAAGAATGACTCATATATACATTTTTTTTTTTTTTTTGTTCTCTTGCCTGGGCGGCTTCTATCAAGCCTGCGTAAGTAGATAACTTATTGGTCATACCTGTTATAAGCACTTCTTGTTTATATCTACGAAACCCTAAAAGGAACCCTAAGTACGGTCAAGCAATGTTAAAAAATAAAAGAACGAAATAGTTACCGCAAACCAGATATTTTTCCTAAATATTATTAATTATTATAGAAAACTTCTATTAAGCTACAATTTTTTACGCGGCTATATTGCAAATAGTAAGGTAATACAAGTCCTGTACAATTATGAGCTTCGCTAGGGAATACATTAAAATTTTGCTGTGGTAGTCACTCATGCATATTCGATATGCCAGAATAATTTTACCTCTTCGTAACATTCTGTATCATGTTTCATGTATATTTTAGTTTGGCAAAGTTGGACTGGTCATTTCAAATAGTTAACTAAATTTCACTACAAAAAATAGTTTGAGAACAACAACAAATAAAAATTTTAGTTTATAATTTTTCACATTTTTCTAGATTTTAAGGTAAAAAATAATCATGATAAGTTATATTTATTATTTGTAGTACATAAAAATTGTAATTGTGCACCCATTTGAGTTTTATATAAAGTAAATGATGTGGAATAAAAGATTTTACGCCATGTGGAAGAAACAGTAGTTGATGTTAAGTTTACAGCATTTTTAACAATAAACCTCTGTTAATGTCAGATATAAAATGAAACGTGTCATTCATTCACGAAATTATTGGATGAAATAACACGAAAATAATGTAAAGATAGGTTTAGAAAGAATTGTTTTTTTCTTAATAATGTAAAAAATTTTATATGTAAGGCAGTGGTTCTTAACTTATGTTCCACGAACTTGTTACAAGTGTAGAAGAGTAGAAAAAATATGATTAAGTCGCCTTTTATATATAGGATGTTTTCGGGAACTGTATAAACATTGCTATAGGGAAATCGGCGAAACAGTGCAATTGCGTCATTTTAAACGTCACAAAAAAATATGAAGTCAGTTTTAGTACGTTTACATTTATCTATTTAACGAATGTAATATTTGTACGCTGTCACTTGTATCGAAATGAAATGAAAATATAAGAATAAGAACAGAATAGAAACAAATAAACTATTCTAATAGGCAAAATAGTCCTACAAAGGACTGATGTGATCCAAACATATGATCAAAGAAAAGAAAATAAAAATAAGTTGAATATAACCTAAAAACTATGCAGTACACACAAAATTAAATAAGAAAATATATAACTAAACACAAAACTGCTAAATAAATAACAAACTAAATAAAAAAGGTTTTTAGAAATTACTATAAGTTAGATATTTGAACACAAGTCAGTATCAAAACACAACAGACGTATTATAAAATGACAAATGTAAACATCGTTTATTCAGGGATACCAATACACATGTCCCTATATTAAATAAACACTTTTAAAATTTGTAAATCTTCAAAATGACTATCGAACACAAACTAAATATGACTTCAAAAGGTATGTTTTAGTAAAACAAAAGTGTAAAGAGCAACATTACTCTATAATTCACATGCAAAAAGGTTAATGTTCCGTATTAGTCCACCGCAACTAGGCTTGTATGCTTAGAATGAATTATATTATAACGTTAGAAACGAGAAGGCATGGTCGTAAGAGTGGGGAGTCAATAGTAATCATTCATGCATCTGTAGTTGGCAGAAAACTACGGTTTTTAACACAAGGAACGTTCGAATATATGTACTGATATTTTTGGAACTCTATAAGTTAATGTTTTTCAAAATACGTATCCTATAAATCTCATTGGAAACAGGTAAAAATTCCTTATGATTACCTGTTTATATACGTCTAGCAAGTTTAAGTTTTTTCTGTCTAAAATTTTTGCTAACTAAACCTAACCTAATTAGTTTTATCATTGATTGTTTGCATATAGAGAAGATATATAAATGCTTTATACAGTTTTAATACATTTACATAATTAAGCATCTATGAATGCGACGAAAAACAGCATTTTCTATTTCAGACATAAAATTGGTAGGTCGGAATATATTGATATTTTTAAAGATTCTGTCTTTTAATAAAGTAAATGTTTTTCAAAATATGTATACTATAAATCTCAACTAAACTATTTAATTGTGACTTTAAGCGTATAAATACTGAAATTTCGTTATTCAAGTTTTTCTTTAAAAACCTTAATAAGAGCTAAATGTTAACAAACACTTATTAAATAATTGCTTGGATTTCAAAACGTATAACTATCAAGTACTTATTTAGATTTCAGTTTTGAATAAAAAATGATGTTAATACAGCCATCCAATCCAAAGTGATTGTATAAAAATTCACAATTCATTTTAAATTTTTCTTTAGAGTGACTGGTTTAAAACTGTACTCAATATGGAAGAAATTAAGTGATATTTTTTGCGACTACCAGTAAAGAAGATTCTCTCATGTTTCTTTGAATTGAACAAATCAAAACTCAACTTACAATACAAAATATATGACCAAATCAATAATCTATTGAATATGTACTCGTATACATTTGAATATACTTATGTATCTGTTCTTGTTATCCGAATATACCTCGTTTTATGCATTATTAAACATTTGAAATTCGTCTTGACCTCTTACATTCAAGAAAGATAAGTAGCATGGCATGACCTCTTAACACTGTGGTTACGACCCGTGGCTTCCCGAAGCACCAGGGAAATGCACTTATATTATGGAATAACAGCAGGACTGCTTTGTTCTCTAAGAACACCATACCTACTGCTCTACATACAGACACTCTAAAATACTTCAACTAGAGAACATTTTACAAGAATATTTTATGGAGATTCAAGGAATGTGCGAAATAATGACAATGGAAATGAGACAGTACAGAACCAGACAATCAGTTTTCCGTCTTCAGATCTGTTGGATGTTGCAGCTATCGCGCACTAGGGATGGGGAAAAAACATCGATGTATCGAAAACATCGATGTTTGTTTTAAAAACATCGATGTTTTTACCATCGATGGTCAGCTGGCGATAGTATCGATAAAACATCGATGTCTACTACCGATGTCGATGTTTAAACTGTGAAATTCAGAAACTACCGCTAGAGGCGCTGGAATCTTAAAAATTTAATAATAATAATAATAATAATAATCTTTATTCCAGTGAATGTAATGTACATTTTTGGAGTCGTTAAAAATATCAATAAACAAGTACAAAAATAAGAAATTAAAATATCATACGTCTTATAAAGTGATATATTACAATTTTCCATCAATAAAATATATAAATAAAATAAGAGTGTAAGTGTGAAAATCTATTGGTTAAATTGCTGTGGAGTTAATTCATCATCTTCAAATTCCTTTATACTGTAGTAGGCCTTCGTTATGAGAATTTTTTTCATTTTATTTTTAAATTGTTTAATTTCTAGGTTTCTGATATTATCTGGAAGTTTGTTCAAAAACTTAGTTCCCATTATATTGGGCTGGTTTCTTACGTCATATCTTGAAAAGGGTATTCTAAAATCAGTTCTATTGCGAGTGGATTAACCATGAAAAAAACTATTCGTTTTTAAAGATGAAGAATTTTCTTTAATGTAAATCAGTATATGGTATATGTAAAGTGCTGGCAAAGTTAAAATACCATGCTGTATGAACAGTTCTTTACAAGGTGTGCTCCATTTGACACCGCTTAAAATTCTAATATATCTCTTCTGCAGCCTGAATAATCAAGGTGTCAACTGAGTTTCCCCACAAAATAATACCATAAGACAGCGTTGATTGAATGTAGGAAAAATATGCTATTTTCATTGTTAATTTTATTGTTAATTTTTAATTTTTATTAAAATTAGTACACAAAATATAAGCGCCATCTATTGTGATATAACAATACTAATAGTGTTAGTTCTTATTCTTCTTAGCAGTTAGCAGAATACGAAAAAATAAGAAGAAACTTCTAATTTTTGCAAACAATGCGAACGACCAAAGACGCCAACACACTTTTTCTTTTTGAGTCTTGTTGACACTTTCCCAGTTGTTATTCCTCGAATCCACGGATTATTGTAAGTTGTCATTAGCTATTTTTGTATATATTGAAGTTGGCTTTTCCTGAACAAAATGATCAAAAGCTTCAATTAATCGGTAAAATTAACTAGAATTGAAAATCTAGTTCCGCCTAAACCAAAGGAACAGACTTTATTTCAACTTTAAAAAGTATAAAAATAATTGTATGTGACAGTGTTATTTTTATGTTAAATAATCAAAATTAACATTAAGATTACTATATTAGTATTGTAATAAAATCCAATATTTCATTTTAGAAATGTAAAAATAGTAAGGTCTGTTCCTTTGGTTTAGGCGGAACTAGATTTTCAATTCTAGTTACTTTTAACGATTGATTGAAGCTTTTGATCATTTTGTTCAGGAAGTCAACTTCAATATATAAAAAAATATCTAATGACAAATTACAAAAATGAAAATTGCGGTTAGTTCCGCCTAATCGTTTGGAATAGACTGTAGGTACAAATTAGGATTATTATATTGGGTATAATAATGTTAATGTGAAATTAATTACTATTAAAAAGGAATATTTCTATTTCAAAATCTAATAAATGCTTTTTGTGTATTATATGTTACTTTTTTCGTATTTTATCTTTACATTATTAAATAAAACCTATATAATATAAATAAATAGCTTTTTTTAATATTAATCGATGTTTCCAATACATCGATGTTTTTCCTTCGATGTTTTTTCAACATCGATAGTAAGCGCCGATGTTAACATCGATGTTAAACATCGATGTTTTGCCTTAGATGTACAACCCTACCGCGCACTGAACAATTTTTGAAGTTTAGTAACTACCATCAAGTCAAGTTTTTTGAAAATATTGCAGTTTTTGATAGACGTAGTCATGAGAACACGACCGACTTAAAAATTAATGACAACAATTTTGAGAGAGTTTCTACTTTCAAATACCTGGGAACCATGATAAATCAGGTGAATATGATACAGCAGCATAAATTACGAATAGAATTAAAGCTGCTAATGGATCATATTTTACACTTGGTCCCCTCTTTAAAACGAAACTCTTGTCGAGGAGCACCAAGATCAAGTTATAGTACGTCCCGTACTTATGTACGGCTCCGAAACGTGGACCTTAACAAAGCGAGATCGACCTCATAGTTTTCGAAAATAAAATATTACGCAGAATCTTTGATCCCATTCAAATTAATGGTAAATGGAGAATCCGTCAGAACAAAGATATCCGAGAACTGTACTCAAGGCCAAGTATCACCCAAGAACTCAGAGGCAGACGATTACAGTGGATAGGACACGTTATGAGGATGATGGAGGACAGAATGGTTAGGAAGATATGGTTGGGAAGAAAGATTGAAAACCCGTCGACCAGTGGGAAGACCTGGCAAGAGATGGAGACATCAGCTAACAGAAGATCTGACAAGCATAGGTATACAGGGTACTTGGCAAGACTTGACAATGAATAGATCGAGATGGAGGGCTTATGTGAGTGAGGCCAAAAGTCAACTTGACTGATAGTGCCCAAAGAAGAAGAAGAATAAAAAGAAGATTGCAGTTTTTATGTTTAGGAAAATATTTAGATTTTTTTATTAATTCATGGCTAAAGTAGAGTTAATATTGCTACGGATTTTTTGTATTAACGGTATGTCTTCTTTTGAATATATTTATTTTTTTAAATAAATTAAAATAAAAAATTTTAAACACCAGATAATCAAGCTCATGTGTGTGAGTTCGCCTACTATTATACGTCATGATTCAACATGTTTGAATTATTTTAGTTTTTTGTTTTTAAGGTACAAATTTTTTCCTATTACTTACGCTAACGATGTTCAACTGCTAAGTTTTTATGCATAAATGATACAGATAATTAACCTGTTGGATATCTAGAGTAATATTTTCAAATTTGAATTGATCTATTCACGAATAGACAAGATATCAACTGAAATTGTAGTTGGACCATACCAGTCGGGAATTGTATAGCAATAATGTAGTACAATTCAATATAAGACAATGCCAATTCATTCGAGATATTACATTGTTAACGTTATTGAAACACACTTCCTTTGTCTTTAGTCCAATTTTCTAGTTCAGTGTTTCTCAACCTTTTATGTTCTTCCGAGTTGAATCTTTGATTTGTCAATTACCTTAACAATGCGACCATAATGTTAAAAACTGGAAATACCCACGTAAATAACTGCAAATTCAGGTCTCAATATGGAAGTTTGCATAATTTATTCGTGGTTTGTCAGAAACTCTCCATGTTTGTTAAGAGCCACTGTTTTAGTCAATGACTGTAACTACAGTCGGTTTATTTATCACAGTGGTGACATGCAGGTCAACATTTTTGATTGGTTGAGCTAGATAATGGCGGAGCAAAGATAAACGTTGTTTATCTTATAAAAGTGTTTAGTTAGTTAAAATTTTTGGCGCACAGCAACAAAGGCTATTTGCGCCTAACGCAGCCCATTTAAATGACTACACTACATATTAAAAACAATAAATTAAACAATCAATAAATAGATAAAACCAATAAAATTACGCATACTCAGTAAAAGAAATCTTGCACAGACAAACACAAATAAATAAGATAAAATGGTCTGTTCGAAAATTTGAACAGACTCAGGATGATGGTAAGAGCCTGTAAAGGGGCCAATTACCATCGAATATCACAGTTTAAAAACAGAACACATTAAAATAAGGTGCAAGACTTCAGACATAAAATAGTAAGTTCGATTCTCTCAGGAAGAGTATCAGCCTGTCCATGAGGACCCTGTCGTCACCTAAGGCAACTGACAGGTCATAGCACAGGCCTATAAAAGTGTTTTAAAGACAATATAGTATTTAAGTATATACCTAGAATTTAACAAGAAAAAATAATAATTAGCTGTAAAAATGTATTAAATCTTTATAAGATCAGTAAGAATTTATTTAATACATGTTATTAATATATTCATTTAATAGAAATTCATACATCATTTCAATCAATAAGTCTCCGCTCTGACATATATATGGCAACACTGTTGACAGACTCATATGATTTCTGGATAGTACCAACCTTCAAACGATACGTGTGAAAAATTCATGACATTCTGACAATTAGTTTAGAGGTTACAGTGGTTTTAGTGACTCCAGTTTTGTAATTTTCAAAAGAATGGATAAAAAAGAATTTCATGTGTTGATTAAACATTGTTTTTTGATGGGAAAAAATACTGTTGAAGCCAAACAGTGGCTTGATAAGCGTTGAGACTCTGCACCAGGCAAATCAACTATTACTGATTGGTATGCTGACTTTAATTAATTAATTATTATTTTTTTTTTTTCATTTTAGGAGCGTTGGAATGAATGTATCGCTCTTGAAGGAGAGTACCTTATTTTGTAAATCATACTCACATTGCAAATTCTAGATTAAATTGATTGACATTATAAAATATCCTTTTCATTGCATTTTAATTTCATTCTTTTAGTCATTGTTAATAAAAACATTATTTTTTTTATTAAATGTGGAAAAACGTGTCACATTTTTAATAAATGTCATTCGTTTCCATGGTTTCACTGTTGGAATTGTAAATTTTCACATACCAAACGTGAAACATGAAATAACCCATGCAAGGTCCCTTCGCGTGATAACCTAAAAGAACGAAATTCCCATTTAGTTCCAACTAAACGTTTGGAATAGCCTATATATGTTCTATTTTAAAAGAAACGCACTTTACACTGTTGTCAGTCAACGGTACTTACGGAAAAGAAAATTATGTTTAGCGATATAATAAATTCACGATACATCGCGTATACTTTACCAGTAAATGAAGGCCTGTTGTTGTATGTCACTAATCGTACATATATAATTAGCTACCGTGTGTTAGTGATTTTGTAACACTGTGACGTTATTTTTCCTAAGGTTCTCGTGATTGGCTAACTGGGAAACAGGGTGTTCCCAGTTTGACTTGATTGACAGGTATTTTGCAGATATATTCTCTAAGAATCTATAAATATAATTACATACATAAATGTCTAGGGTTTCGTAGGCATAAACAAGAGACTCCTATATCCTTTGACCGATATGAACAATATTTTGCAGATTTATTCTCTAAGAATCTGCGGATAAAATAACATACAGAAATATCTAGGGTTTCGTAGATATAAATAAGAAACTCTAGACACTTCTATATTCTTTGATCGATATGAAAAATATTTTGCAGATTTATTATTTAAAAATCTGCGGATAAAATAACCTATAGAAATGTATAGGGTTTCGTGGTCATAAACAAGAAACCCTAGGGTACTCCTATATCCTTTGACTGATATGAACAGTATTTTTCAGATTTATTTTCTAAGAATCTAAGAATATAATTATATGCATAAATGTCTAGAGTTTCGTATGCATAAACAAGAGACTCTAGATACTCCTGTTTCCTTTGACTGATATAAACAATATTTTGCAGATTTATTCTCTAAGAATCTACGAATATAATTACATACATAACTGCCTAGGGTTTCGTAGCCATAAACAAGGGACTCTAGATACTCCTGTTTCCTTTGACCGATATGAACAATATTTTGCACATTTATTTTCTAAGAATCTATGAATATAATTACATAAATAAATATCTAGGGTTTCGTAGGCATAAACAAGAGACTGTAGATACTCCTGTTTCCTTTGCCGATATGAACAATATTTTGCAGATTTATTCTCTAAGAAACTGCGGATAAAATTTTATTTATGAAACTCTAGACAAGCCTATATCCTTTAACTGATATGAACAATATTTTGCAGATTTATTCTCTAAGTATCTACGAATATAATTACATATAGAAATGTCTAGGGTTTCGTAGGCATAAATTAACGTCTCGAATTATTTTTAGTTTTAACAATATAAATGTAATGTGCTAAGTAAAAATGAATCGTTTTCTCATCTTAAAAAGTTAAGGAATAAATAATCTAACTATATAATTAGCAAGTGTCTGTATGTAGTGTCGGTAACATTATGACGTCAATTTTTCTAAAGTTCTCGTGATTGGCTAACTGGGGACACCCTGTTTCTTGATTGGCTGACAGGTGACGCCCTCTCCCGTGATTAGCTAACTGGTGATATCCTGTCCCATGATTCGCAGACTGGCGACGAAATTAACATACGTTAAAAAATAAAACCAAATACACATACAAACAATTGAAATTTTTATATTATAAATCCGTCATTGTTGACGGGTAATAACCAAGTGTGATAAATAAAACCACTGTAACTGTAACTATGCTAGAGCAAAGCTACTGACAGTATTGGGGCGTCAATTATAAACAATGTCCGTTACACAAAGCACACTTTGACGATAGATTCATTAATTGGTCAGACGTGTCAATATGTCAGAAACAAAATCATTCGTACCGACAGTCAATTTTGACGGCTTTTGTTACATTTCATCACTAATTTTTGATTACAGACAGGATTTAATGAATTAAAAGGTTGCTAATTAAAAATTTGATTACGAGTCAGATTGAAAAAAAGGTTTTTGTGACTAATTGAAAATTGTTTCTATGGGATGTACGTTGCTCATTGAAGAAAATCCGTGGGAAAATGGTTGCCTACGAAGAACAACATCCGGGTTCAAATTTCTAATTTAGAATTTTCAGTTTCCGATACTGTGAAACAGCGTTAAATCCAGACGTTTTTCTCTGCGGGGAATACATGATCCTGGGGGGGGGAGACTACTTTCAAATGAAGGGTACAGGGAAAAAAACAGATAAGTAATTTTTTTAATAACGAGAAAAATAAATTTTTAATTTTAAAACGTTAATATGTTTTTCATATAAAGTAAAAAATTTGAATTGAGTAGAATCTTGGAGTTTGTGGTGTAGTGAACCAAATAAAATGACGTTTGAAGCCTGCAGTAACAATAACATCAAAATAAGCCAGAAAAATTATCCGGACTCCCATTTCTTTTAGGAAAAAACCAGATAAGTCATCTGAAACAGTGAGAAAACCAGGCGTGTTGGCTCCCTTAAAATGTATTACTTTTCACCAATATAGTGATTATTAATAATTCATTATTAATAATATTTCTGATGGTATTTTCATGAATGCCTCTGTTTTTAAGTGTCGTTCTGTGGTTTTAAAAAATAAAAATAAAAAAGTTATCGATATGTACCAACAATTTGTTATCACTCAATTCATATCTACAAAACCCTGAAATGTGTGAAAATTCATACCTCTATTTTTTTGCTAATCTAATCCGCGATATTTAATTTCTTAACAGGTACCGAATTAATGTGTATGCCCATTAGGCATACAAATTAATATGTTTTTGTTAATATTAATTAACAAAAGCGATAATTGATTGTTTACTATACCTAATTTATAGATAAAACAATTAGCTATGTCTTGTTTGAGAGCTTCATTAGTTAATAAGACTCTAATACACATTAGAACAATTTCCTAACAATTTGCTATTAAGCTGAACTATTTCTGCTATTGCATACTTGTCAAATACCATTTATTTGTGAATAAAGATCATCAATTGCTAAACATTTCACCTTAAAACAACATTATTTTTTCAAGCTACATTTATTTTCGGTTTAAACAACTCTAAGCCATAAATTAATGGTCAAAACTTTAATAATTAAAAGTTAAAAAGTTTTAAATACTTTTTTCACAAATGAGAGAATCGCATTAATTACTGTCTAGATTTGTTTTCCCAAAAGAGATATTTTTCAATTTTGTTATCACAATTCGTAAATTTAACAACAGTTAAAATCTTTTAGACCAGGTTCTAACTTTAAACCTTTGATTTAACATGGTCACTACAAAAATTAAAAAGCAGAGTTAAGTCAGCCCATAATATAATAGTAATAAATCATTTATTTTTCAACTTGCGGTATTAAATTTACATTAATGATTCAAAATAATTGTTAATAGAGTTGTAAATATTACAATAGTAGAGATAAATATTATGATTATTCGAGGTTTATTAGGTTATGACAAATACACACAAAAGTCGCAAACTTCAGTAAACTTTTATGCCACGTACTAGAGACTAGTGGAGCTAAATACAGATAGCAGCATTCCAAACCCTGGCGATATGCAGACGCGAAAATTACGCCAGATCCAATGTCCGCATAATGCGCAGTGACCCGAACAACAATGCTTTCTGCATCCTGCAGATCAAAATGGTGGCAGAAGATCTTCAGGCGGGAATGAACTCGATTTTCCTTCGGTAGGAGGCTTTCATACTACCCAAAACACCAACTATCAGAACTACTAGCTAGCTTTATACCCTGGATACAGCTTTCTAAACTCAGACATGAGATCCATATACTTGGACCTACTTTTCCTCCTCCTTGAGAAAGACATTCCTATGAGCAGGACTTGAAAATTCGATCACATATTTCTTTTTGGTCTCGATATCCAGGAAGGTTATGTCTGACTTAGTGGCTGTCAGTAACCTCGAGGTGAGAAATTATTATTATTAGGGGGGGTTAGTCTCGCCAGTACCATCCAGATTTGCTCGCAACGTGTTCGACACAGACAAGACGCTCACCTCTTACCTTCACGGGAAGGTCGAGGGAGCTTTATCCCAGCAATCGGCTGCATCCCAAACCCTGACGATATGCGACCGATGGGCTCACGCCAAATCCAGCGTCCTCACAATGCGAAGCACTGCAAGGAGCATTGCTTTTTGCATTATTATTATTTGTTAAATATAATTACATATAAATGGATACAAAAAAGATAACACATACAAAACTAAGTGTATAAAATACTTGGCAAGATCTCAACATAAATATAAGAATATAGCAGAACATATATGTAAATAGAAAAAAGGCTAAAACAACAATACATGAAAACAAAAAGTTAACGAATTTATAATACATTAATGTACTCATCCAGTCGGTTCTTGAAAGTATTGATACTTGAAGCTTGATCAACTTCTACAAGTAGACTGTTCCACGATAAAAATACTTGGTTCGTCAGAAAAATATTCAAAAAATCAATTGATATAACTATAGAAGGACTAAATAATCCGATTTCATTTTAGTTTTAAAAATAATGAATATTAAAAATTTAATCATCAAACCACAAAAAACTTTGTTAAAGATATATATCTTACTTAACAAGTATTTGTACAGCTGAAAACTTTTTTTGTAAGAACGCAGTAGGTATTACGCAGTTTCAAATTGCGCACAAATTGTGATGACATTTCCTATCTACTTATATACACCAATAATTGCTAGATCTTCTCTTCATATCTTGCAACACCATCGTATGTAGTCTTCCATACTAGATCTTCTCGTTTTTTTATTCCTCTTCGAATGTCTCATCTATTATAATAGCCTTTCATTTCTTATGTGATATTCAACTTCGAGTACAGTGTTCGGAGATTCATTATTTCAGCTACTTTAGAAAATCTCCTCCAGAAATCCATTTCTGGAGGAGTTGTGGTCAATAGCAGAGTGGCCTCTCTGGATACAGGGTATTTTGCCGGTGGGCCAGTCCCAATAGGACGGATTTTTGAATCAATGGGGCCGGTCCTTGACCCGATTTATGCCAATTTATTGCTCGATTTATTGCAATTTTCCAGGGCCGGAATATTCCAGCCTGCTACTGGTTTTGATACCTTGATCATGTACGCAATGAAATGATTAGAACCAAAATAGCTGTAGACAAATACATAATCAGAGCCGCAGTAAGGAAAACTTGCGCTAGGGGCAAAACTGCGTTTCGGCGCCCTTGGCAAATAAATGTAAGTGATAAGCAAAAACAAGATTCTCACCGCCCAAAATGTAGATGATGAGCAAAAAAAAAAAGAACGTCACCTCCCAAAATCCAAGTAAAGAGCAAAAAAAAAAAGTCCTCACCTCACAAAATCCAAGTGAAGAGCAAAAAAAAAGGTCCTCGCTTTCGCAATGTGGCGCCCCTTAGTCAAGCTCATCGGCGCCCTTTTCCTTAGTGCGCTAGGGGCCGTCGCTCCCTCCGCCCCCCCCCTTACTGCGGCTTTGTACATAATCAACACCACTGAAAAGAACAAACTTTCTTGGATTCGACGATTCCAAAAATTGCCGGATACGCGATATCCCATAATAATATGGACTAGAGTGCAAGAAGGCCGCGGAAGACTTGGAAGACCTCTAAGACCCTGAAAGACAGATATCTTTGAAGCAAATGAGAACAAAGTTTTAATTATGTTACAACAAAGAATATATTTATTAAAAACTAATGGTGCAATTCTGTGTCAATCTGTAAGTTTACAGACAAAATCTATAAGAAACTGTCCACAACAACACATAAAACTCCTTAGATACAATCGTCTGTAGCTTATAGATTTGCCGCAGAATTGCACTATTAGTCGCCGTCCGGTGTAGCGTATTGGTAACACACGTGCTCTGCGTTGCTAAGGTCTCGGGTTCGAATCCTGTTCAGGCATGAAATTTTCATCATATGAAATGAGTATTGCACTAGTACCAAAAGCTATAAACTTGAAATAAAAAAAAAGAAGCAAGTAAAAAGAAAAATCGTTTGTAATTGGTCAGCCTTTCGTTACTTAATTTTAGCCTTTCTACACAAATCTCCCATCTCGCTCCTGAAGGATTTCAGGTATCCTGTATACCAATACAGTGAGCTTCTGAACTCTTTCTTTTTTTTGCGAAATTCACTTTTTGTCTTACAAGATCTTTTCTACAATTCTGCTCTCTTTCATCCTAAAAAATATTGTTACCTCATTTATATATGAAGAATTATCTAAATAATTGATAAACAAATATTGTAACTTTCGTAAATTCCGTTAACTTTCGTCAAAATTCGTGAAATTTCGTAACGCTTGCGCGCGAAATCTCTACTCTCATCAATACATAGAAATGACCTGCCCCAGCTTATACCTTGGTGTTTTAACAGTTCTATTTTCAAATTGTGCACCTCGTTATTATTAAAATTAACGAAAATTTTAATTGTCACGTGATTATTTTACGATCTGTGATTATTATAGACTGTCAAATACGAACTGTCATAGAAGTTTTTAATAGTTTACGATACGAAATTTTTGGCCGGGAAAACTAACCTAGTTACGAATACTCGCGAATAATTTTAATAGAGTTTTATAGTAAATTTAATAGTTTAATAGTTTTTAATAGATTTAAAGTCAATTAGTGTGCAAGAAGATGGGCTGGGTTACTTTGCGCACACATTTGGTAAGTTTAATATCAATTTATATAAAATTTTAGTAACATTTTGAACAAAACTTTTCAGCATTGTGTAGAAAAATATTAAGCACTATTGTATACACTTAGAATCATTCAAATACATTTAGAGGTCAAGGTAAAAATAAGGCCCTTTGGCCCTACCAGCTTTTAAAGCCCAGGTGCACTAGCTTTCCGAATCTTTGCGATTTAAGGAATGCTAAAATTTTAAGGAAAGCTGGTGCAACTGGACATTGGAAACCTAATTCATAAACAACAGCCTGGGAACCAATTAAGGTGATCAAAAGCCTTGGTCGGCCCTGATTATACACAAATATTTTCCTGAAATTTAGAGCATTAAACGAAATAGCGTTAACGAAGAATAAAAGTAGAACACTGGATAGCAAGCAATTCAGTATCATCCCGCTTTACAGCTCTGTACATTATTTGGGTCAAAGAATTTTGATTTTGATACTTTAGCTAAGAAGCACGAAGAAAATACATTATAACTTGTGCCTAAAATGTATTAAGGTCAATTTTTAATCAAATTACTTCCCTAAAACCTTCTCTTTGATGTCCTATTCTAGACCAAAGTGGCTTCGCATGTTCCACAATCTCGCGTCTTCTCCGCTTTTCTTGTACCTCAGTATCCGTTAGTTTTTCACCCATCGTCTTTTGCGTGGTTTACCCAACTTAATTTTAGTGGCATCATTAAGACTGCTACTTTACTTCTTGTTTCTTATTTTTTTGGTCCCAATGATGTTATTCGGAACATGGTTAGTTACATCCAGCGCTGTAAACTTCCAATGTCAAACAATGTTCTTATAACATTCCCATCCTTTGAATTTGTAATTTTACAGTGCTTTTAAAGTTAATTTGTGTTCAAAAGAACATCACAAGTTAATTTAACATCGACAGATAACATTTGTGACACTGTTTTGTATTTAATAATGGTTTAAATAAAAAACATTGTAGATTATCACTATTTTTATTTAACAACTTTACTAGTTTCGACTTTTGTCATTTTCAAAACAATTTGCTTTTGATTTCATTAAAAATCAGCTTTGAAAATAGCGAAAGCCGCAATTTGTAAGCAGTTGTTAAATAAAAATAGTGAAAATCTATAATGTTTTTTATTCAAATCATATTTAAATAACATATTAAGAGTGAATCTTAGCAGAGAATTTCCATTTTGTGGTGGCAACTATGAATTTTCTTATTTTATGATTTAGATAAATTCCAAACTTATCAAAAAAGTGACATTTTACATATTTTATTTGTTATTTAATATTAAACATAATCCTTATGATTATTTTTTGCAACTTTGCTTTCAGTTAAAATTGCATGCAACTGCTTTTGTGCTTTTTTCAACCCTATGACGTCAGCATTCACCTATATTTGAACTCGTTAAACTCTTAACCATTAAACATATTTCTATTTCTGTGCAGTTGCACCAGGAATTATTAAATATTCGTAATTACTGTTTAGCGTGTTTAAGCATTGATTAAGTTTTATGATTTTGATAATGATATAGGTGACCTTGTGGCATCCTAAGTTGACACCCCTACAAAAATACGTGTTGACCTGAAGTTTGGAAGGACAAAGGATCAATGATGTCCTTGAACTGAAAGTAAAAACTATTATAATGTCGACTAAAATCAAAGTAAAATTAGTAATTATAGTTAATTATTATTAAATGCTACTAAAATATTTATATTGTGGTTACCAAGACCTTAACAGAAAACATATTTTACTGTTCTATTACCGAAAAAGTGTCACAGTATCATAATTATTTTCTGTTGCGATAATGATAAACTCTCTCGACTTTAGGTTTAGTGAACGGTACCTTTACTACAATTTTAGACCCTAAATCCTAGATATCATCAATATGTTCTGGGAGTATGTGATTACAGGACTTTAAATAAAAAAGTTAGTTAACATTTTTAGCTCAAAGCAACAATGGCTATTTGCGCTTTTAAATAAACCAGAGGTGGGATTACGAGTCAGACAATTCTATTCTATATTTGACAAAGAAACAATAGGTACCTGGTAACCGTCAATAGAAACGGCTTATTGCTAACGATAGATTAGAATTATGTTAATCGTGATCTCACCACAGTAGTGTTTTTAATGATTTTGTATTTGAAATGGAACGATGTTGACTGTAAGATGAATTGTAGATAAAATTGTAGATTGCTTTGGTACTTACCAAAGTATTACCGTCATTTTAATAAAAAATTAGAGAATTATGGGACCCGAGGAACAGCTCTCAAATTTTTTAATTCTTACCTTGATAATAGATGGCAACTAGTTGAAAGTAATAAAAAACGCTCTAGTATTCTTGAAATAAAACCCGGAGTTCCTCAAGGCTCAATTTAAGAACCAATTATTTTTCTAATTTACATAAATGACCTGCCCGATGTATTAAAATATTTTAAAACTATTATGTTCGCCGATGACACCATTTTAAATGCTAACTTTAATACAAACACATCAATATCAGTCTCTCAATTAGAACTGGCACAAGCAGAAAATTGGTTTAGCAATAATTATCTTAAATTAAACTTAGAAAAAACTAAAAACTTTCAATTTCATGCAAGCATTACCTATGAATCTGATGAGATCTGTTTTTTAAGCCTTACAATAGACTCAAAATTATCATGGAAAAATCACTGTGTATCACAAATAAGTAAAGTTTCAAAGTCTCTCTTTGATTTAAAGAAACTTACTCCAATAGTAACAAGAGAAGCAGCTATAGTAGCGTATCATTCCCTCATTAATAAAATATCTCTATAATTTCCAATTTGAGTGAAAGAATTGAAGCCTTGGAGCCTAATATTTCGGAAGAGTACAATATAATTTCCAATTTAGAGAATAAAATCCAGGAGTTGGAACAATACTCTTGCCAAAACTCCTTAAGGGTCTACGGGGTTCCTGAATCGCCGAAAGAAGATACAGCTGCAGTTATTATTACTGAGTAGAAATTTTACAAGATAAGCAGTAGGCGAATTCTGGAAGCCTTCGAGTTCAGTAAGACACTTTCAGTACAAGCTGCTTTCAATATTTATTTGTTAGACTGTGAGAAGAGTGTACAAGCTGATATATTAATAGCATATTATTGTTTCTTTGTCAGATATAGAGTAAAAATCTCTGGTTCGTAATCGCACTACTGGTCTTTTATTTAAAATAAAATACTACATTATCAGCAATTGAATCTTGCCCGGTAATAGCGTTTCGCCACAACATGATGTGGCAACATCCCGGGATTGCGGGAGCAACACACGTATGTGACATCTTTCATTTACCATCGTTTCATGCAACTCATTCCGTCAAACCAGACAGATATAACCGCAACGGTAGCAACGCATAGCCTAGCATAGTGTGACTCTTATGTCACTAGGTAAAGCCTTGTTTAGAATAAACCCATAACATAATGCATTAGGATGGAACAAAGGGTTTAACCGTTCATAACATCTGTTTGCAATAAACAACACAAAGAGAAGGTTATTTTTATGCTATGTATGCATGGCATATTTATTATTATAAAACATGTACTATGTAATTAAGTCAATAAACTTATTATTATTATAAACGAGGCTTAAGAGGCCCAAAATTAGAAAAGTAGTTGATAGCAATGTATAGTTTCTACAGAGCACTGTTTCAATAAAAGCCATTTTAATTTAGAATACATTTTTCCTCCATAATACGAATTTTTGAATAACGAAAACAGATGATACTAAAAGACCCAATAAGTACACATTTGAGGAAACTTCTTTTGTAAAGGAATTTTTGATATAACGAAGAGAGAGTTAGCAGAGATTATTAACCTTTTGATTGTAGTCATCAGATTTCTGTGTTTGTTTTTGTGTGCATCGCGGCAATTATTGTTGTTGTGAACGATGCACCATCACTCGAAAATCTTCAACAAAGAGTTTTTTATGAACGAGCTACTTTCGTAAAGAGGTGAAAAGTACTATTTGATCTAAAGTATTTATTTATTTATTCGTTTATTTTAGATTTATTATGGTTGTGCTTAGAGAAAATCGTTACACGTTTGTATTTTTAACTCTGTATGCTTCCCCTAACAATCTCTGGGGCATTGTGAAAATATTGTAGCCTGTCAATGCATACAATAATACGAAACATTTTTACAACGATATTTCTGGAACATAAAGGTTAAAATAAACCGTTTTAAATTGCAGAACTTATTGTCAAAAATATTTATAAAAAACAAAGACTTGTTAGGAAGTATGAATTTTCACACATTTCAAAGTTTTGTAGGTATCTAGTAACTCACAACAATTTGACATCGATAACCTGAATTTTTTAATAATTTTAATTTAGAAAACCTTGTTTCCCGTGTTGCCTCGGTTACAGGGAGAATTAAACAATTTTTAAAGCTATAGAAAAATTAGGAATTGAAGATTTAATTCATCATTTAAGTCTATTATTTACTCCAAAGCAATGAAGAGTTTTGTAGAAGTGAGAATTATAGAAATATTTCCCCAAAACTTAATATTTCGTTAAATAATAAGTCCATTCAGGTCATTTGCCACAACAAACGATCTGCTGCCGGTCGCCCCAAGGTTCGACACCTTTTGCACACCATCCAGGGACGGCCCTAATTAAAATTCCAACTCCTATACGTTTACTTTCTCTGTAAAGCTGGGTCCAGATTAGCGAGCCGCTCCAAAATATACCGCGTAATGTAACACGCCGTGTAACATTTTTATCTATTTATGCATCATTTTCATGGTAGTGTCAAAGGCGTGATAGGGGTGAGAGGCGTGGTGTTATATTTACAAGTTCGAATTTCATGGTGGGGTTGGAGGCGTGATAAGTGCGCGTTTTCGGTTTTGACAACATTTGTATCTAACCCAAATCTAACCTAAAAGTTACACTACAATTGTTTGGAGTAAACGGTTATTCAATTTCATTAAATATGTCGTCAAATCGAAGGAGACGTCTAGCTCTTTTTCATGTATATTTAGACTTATAGCGATATGAAGAAAAGCGATGGTGGGTACGTCCCATATATACATAGAAACAGAAGGCAACAGGGAGATTATTTTAACTTGTTGCAAAACAATGAGACACAACAAACACAGTTACTTCAATTACAAGAAAAGAATTTAATACACAATCTTTTTTACTTGACATCACAATTAGAATGAAGACACTGCATGACATTTCTGCAGGCCAGATATTTGAAACCGAATCCATAATAATAAACTATATGACTACCGACAACATTGTAAAAGTCGCTATTTCGTTACATCAATTTACGTTTTTTAATTTTTTTTTTTTTTAGGAAATTAATATAAGTGTCTTGCTAAAGATCTCACCATTCTGAAAAAATATATTTGTTTCTATGGTTTCGACGATGCGGCCAGCGCTAGAGTTGAAATTTCTGAACTTGCGACACCGCGCTTGTAACACCGCGCCTACGACACCATGGTACGGGTTTTTTCAAAATAGAGCGATCCTATTGGTTGAATTTCTTGTTCCACGCTTCCAACACCAGAATGAAAATGATACATTAGTGTACGGAATAACGCGCACAAGCCGAGCAGTTCGCAAAGCGCTCGCCTTGATCCGCTCTCGGTTTTTTTCACAATTCTAAGGAACACAAATTTAGTGAACAATTTGGTAGGACGCGTTCGAAGTAATTTTGACCCTCGCAAGCATGGACGTTTGACTCAAAGCTAGAGTAGATAGTAAATGTTAGTTAATAAATTTCTTTAATTATTTTTCGATATGTTTCGCCCGCGTTTTAGTTTTCTCAAGACTTTCTGTGTGTTATATATATTATACTTGTGAAGTTTTAACAAAAATTTAATAAATCTACAATGTTTACCTAACCTAACATATCTTAACCCAGTAATGCCGGAGTAATTCTTTTTACGAAAGTTTGCATAAAATTACGTACATTGTGTATTTAGAATATTGAAATATTTTTTTTTTGGTTATATTCGTTGCATGATTTATTCTCGGACTGTTCACAGGAAGTTTGCAATACGTTCGCGATACGTAGATTTCAAGCGAGCATTACGTTACGCGGTACATTACAGGATCTGCTCGCTATCTGGATTCAACTAAGATGTTACGTTTCAAACTCATCACGACTCCTATAATTCTAATAATAATCGTCTGCCATACACCAGAAATCAAAATACAAAAACTCCAAATTTAAAATTTTAATGATTGAAGGTCTAAAATCAAATATTATCTCTTCCTTTTCCTATTTTCGCTCAATTTACTTAAAGATTTTTTTACATAAATTCTTGCAGCTTAGAAAATTTCTATAATCAAATCCACCCTCGGAGGACAGGAATTTCCAATCCTGAATAAAAATCTAACCCTCTTACTCCAACCCTAACCCCAATTTTATCCGTGACGAGAATTTTATTAGCTGTAATCTTCTTTTCTTTAATTTACATCAAACTGAAATATTACTACCCAATAAACTCCATTATAAAATTCAGCATTTTCATTGTTATCGCTTATCAAATCACAGCTGTTTATGAAGAGAAAATCTATAACTGATAAGGGAAAGTATATTTTCAACATGCGGAGGCAATTATTTGTTCATGTTTTTATTTGTGAATTATACAGGATGTTTTTGATAACTGTTTAAGCATTGCTTTATTATAAGAGTTAAGAAGAAAATTAAATTAGAATAGATGAAGTATTTTACTAAATAAAGCCCGGTTGCTTAAAAGTATTAAATCTAGTTATAAACTAAAACAATATATAAGACACTTAGGACCGGTTTCTAGAACAGTTTAAGCATTGCTAATACCCTTTTCACACTAGAACTTTAAGACGATTGAACTTAAACTTCACCGATGTTTAACATCGGTTTGCTTTCACACTTGATGTTTAAATCTCCGGTGCTGTCATCAGCTACAGTAATTTTATCCTTAAGTTACCGTCATGAAATTACCAGTTTTGAACTGTCTGCGCAGACGCACATTTTGAATTATTATAAACAAATATGGATATTTCATTTCATTCTACAATAAAGACACTACAATAAAGAATATATTACACCTGTATTAACATGTAAGTCGATACATTTTATCTCAATTATTGTAGGTCTGTATTTTATTAAACACATTATTAAAATAAATAATTTTATTATAGCAATAAGTATAAACTTCTTATAACGTCGATATAATACAGTATTCTTGTTTATGATAATATAAAATGTTGACAGCACAAATTCAAAGAGTATTTTTTTATATTAAAAATTAAGTTGGCCATGCGGACGATGTTTAAGACGCAGATCTCTATCTTAAACATAGCTTGTATTTAGACGAGGCCATACGGTTTCACATTAGCGTTTAAAGATACATTCAATTTAACATCCGATCTTAAAGTTCTAGTGTGAAATGGGTATTACTTCTCTATTATAAGAGTTAAGAAGAAGTTTAAATTAGAATAGATGAAGTATTTTACTAAATAAAGCCCGGTTGCATAAAAGTACTAAATCTAGTTATAAACTAAAACTAGATATAAGACACTAAGGGCCAGTTTCTGAAAGCTTAGTTAACTATAACCAAAGGATCAGAAATTGGTTGCTATGGTTACTTATGGGACTGATATATTGCAACCGAGTTTAACTAAATGGTTAAACTCGGCTAAGCTCTCAGAAATCGGACCTAAATGTTTAACAACGCAGTGTGTTGCTATGAATTTTTGTGTTTTATATCTAGTTTTAAAAAATTTATGTTAAGTATGAATTTTCACACTTATCAGGGTTTTGTATGTATTTAATAAGTGCAAGAAGCCAACATAATACTGGATGTCTAAGAATATTTGTTCTATAAACACATCAAAATCAACAGTTTTTTAATAATCACTTTTATTCGTAATTTGTGTGTTAAGAGTTTCCATTTAATTTTTTTAAACAAAATGTTATCGTATTCATATCGTCATTAAGATTAAGAAAAAATATATTGATAAATAGCATCATTTTTTTTCAATTCAGAAACCTATTTCTCACTATTAACAATGTGTTATTTGTTTTATAAGCATTTCATTAATATAAATGATTTATTCCTCTTTGATAACTTAATTACAAAAATATAAAGTAATTCAAACAATATATTGAAGCCCAACATATAATATAATAACTGAACACCACACAGTACACTCTACAGTGTACACATGAGCTCAGATCTCGGCTGTTAAATTTTTTATTAATATTTTTAGTTGAAAAAAAAAGACACACTATCCTAGCCAAAAATCCATAACATTAGTAGCCATTATTTAGCCATGAATTAATTTAGTCAAAAACACAAAAACTGCAATATTTTTCAAAAACGCTATCTGATCAAAAATTCTTCTCGTACGCTTCCGGCTCAGATCAATGTACATGACGTATAATTTTTTTATATTTTTAGTTTAATCTCGTTGGGTAAAAAGGTACCGGACAAAAAGTTTTTTAGCATATTTTTGGGTAAATTCGTGTTAATAAAACCGATTTTTAAAAAACTACTTTTTGTTTTTTAATTAATGTCTTAAGAGCTTTCTTTTGTTTCCTCGCAATGAATTTAAAAATATATATGTATATAAGTATATATCTACGACACAAAAAGATCGACATTTTTCGAAAATCTGATAAAAAATTCCTGTTGAACTATTCCGGTTCCCAGCAATGTTCAATACGGAGATTTATTTAAGATTTTTAGATCAACCCCTCTGGGAGATGGGGAGGGTGAGAGGCCGAAAAGCCCATAAAAAATGATTTTTCAAAAATAGGATTTAGCTCGTTGACCCGTGCATTGGAGGGTTTTATTTTCAGTACCCAGATGTTTGAATGAAACGCTAACTTTTTTTCTTTGAGGAGTCCAGCAAGACTAATTTCGAAAACTGATCTTTCCAAGATAAACTTTAATCTGTTTTTTTCTTAAATTTATGTTTATTTTTTCTTAAGTAAATCTCGCAATTAATGCAAATCGTTAACGTAAACTTTTAAAACAATCCTACGGTAATTTTCTATGGTTACACCTTGTGTCACCTTCAAAGTTAACTGAAATTACAAAGTAAATATATCAAGCACTTAGCTTGTTCATACAATGAAATATGAGAAAGGAAATTCTAAAAAATAATCTACAACAAAAAAAAATTATTGATTATATCAATAATGTTAAAGTCAATACTAGTTAATATTCTTAAGTTCAAAAACCACTAGCATGCGATCTTTGCATCAATAAAAATGTATTTGAAGGACGCAATATCTACCTTCCAGTTCAGCTAACTTTTGACCTCACACACGCACATTATTTATCTTGCTCTGATAAGTGTCTGGTTCTTCCAGGTATCTTATATAACAGCAGTTCCCAACCGGTGGTTCGCGAATCTCCGAGGATTTGCGAAGTTGTTGTAGAGCAGTGTTTTTTTTATATATATATAATTGTTTTTTTGTTCATTTTTTAAGAAATAATTCAGTATTGCACTTATGACTCACGGACTCCTTTAATATCACTCGCAAGCCCCAGATCGGTCCCCGGTCGGGAAACACTGTTTTAGACATTGCACAAGAAACGCGATAAACACGAACCTAATAATTATCGACCAATATCTCTTCTACTCGTCTGTTCTAAAGTTCTAGAAAAAATTATGTACATTCAATTAATTTCACATTTTGAAGTACATGCAGACCAATTCTGTAACTGAGTTACTATGATCATTGTAACAAAATTTGTCTCTATGAACAAGATCAGTTACTATCATGAATGGAAGGCATTATTCTTTTTATAATATTTTATCTTGTAGTAACGTTACTACACAGTAAATTTTTACAGAATTGATCTGAATGTCTGTTCAATGCTTCGCAGATCTACATGCGACGCTATATTACATCTCATATCCGAAGCTACAGATAGCATGGAAAAAGGAAATTTCTGCCTTTCAACCTTTTTCGATCTATCTAAAGCGTTTGATTCTGTTTCGCCCAAAATTCTCATTGAAAAATTTTAAAAATACGGATTTGACGAACTTAGCTCTTCTTTGATAGAATCCTTCATTAGCAACAGAATCCAATTCGTCTCTGTAAACAATTTTAAGTCGACTCATCTTCCACTCGATATCGGTGTTCCACAAGGGTCCATTCTTGCAGCATTACTATTTATTATATACGTGAACGACTTATCCGCCGTAAATAATAAATGTGTATTATATGCTGATGACATAATAGTGACATCTAATTCCTTAGAAAGTACGATAAGCAAAAATAACGTAGTTATTAACAAAGCCAAACTGTGGTTTACATCAAGCTTCCTATTTGCATTAAGAAACCATAATTTTGACCACCCAGATTTCGTAAATTTCTTGGGTGTTCGTCTCGACACCACCCTCAAGTGGCATCATCACGTTAGCTCCATATCCAATAAATTATGTAGCACTGTATATCTATTAAGAAATCTTACGGCCTGAGTTTCCACGAAATTGTTCGCATTACTTATTTTACATTGTTTCAGTCGCAAATATCCTATGCCATTTTAGCCTGGGGACATTTTCATGCGGCAAAAAGAATCTTTTCCTTACAAGGGCGAGCTGTAAGAATTTTAGCCGAAGTCTCTTACCAAAGCGACTGTAGGCTTTGTTTCCCTGAACTGGAAATTATGACATTGCCTTCTCTATTTATTTACAATTCCCTATTGTATGCGCACAGAAACTTCAATGAACTTGCAACACACGGAGCAGGTACATAACTACAACACTCGAAATAAAGGCAAAATCTATGGAACCTATTTAAGACCTTTATTATTCAGTTAAGTTCATGAATTTACTGCCTGATAATTTTAAATCGAACTGTTTTAATACTTTTAAAAATAAAATAAAAATGTTTCTAACAGACAATCCATTTTATTCTGTCAATAAATTCTTGTCTTATAAATTTTAACGCGATTGCTAGCTAGTATAAATCTCTCTGAACTCTTGTTTTAATATTTAGTGCTATATTTATTTATTTTTTCTTCTATTTTAAATTATTATTTTGAGTATATTATGTGTAATTACGACTGATTTTAAACAATTTATGTATTGTAACATAGTCAATAAATTATATTATTATTATTATTAAATTATATTATCATTATTATAAACAAATAAGCAATATCACATTATTTAAGAAATAAAAATCTTAAAATCTTACTGAAAAGTACATTATATTCAGTTAAAGATTTCTTTCAATGCAGTTATTGAAGCTTTATAGTAATTAGGTGCAGGATATTTTGTAGCGGTACATACAATGACTAATATATTGCATAATAGCAACTTTTAAAATCAATTAATATTTTCTTTTGTACGCCAACCTAAGAAATATGTACTTATTTTTAAGTATGAATTACTTGTGTGTATCGACTTCTAAGCTAATTTTAAAGAATCGGAAGGATTAATTCCGGTAAGTGGAGTAAGCGGGGATTTAACCCAAGTCTCTGTGTCCCGTTGGTAACTGTTTAACCACAGAACCACGATAACCCACATTTAATTGTGTAACTAATTTTTATTTCTTTTTTGTTACAGAAAGAATTATTTTCAAATAAACTAGAACAAAGCACCGATACGGGTCGCGAACGTAAAATGTCTGCCGCGTCCACCGGAAGTATGAAATCCAAGTGGTTGAAAGCTTTCAAAAGCTTGAAAACACCACCTTCTTCCGGTGCTTCATCCCCAAGAGAAGTAGACAAGTATGTATACACTTCCTACACTCCTGTAGAAATTATTTATAATTATTAATATTACGCATTTTCAAATTTTATCGCAAAAATTATTGGATAATGTTTTTTAGACTGTTCACATTCCAATAAATAACAATTTTGCAATTCAGTTTTATGAAAATTGAAAATTTAAATGTGTGAATGAGTTTTGTTGAGTCTGGTTACATTTTATTTATATAAATATTTTATTTTTCTATGTTAGTTGTCAGGTCTTTCCAGGTATTCCACGTTTTGTCAGGTCTTTCCACTGGCCGACATGTGTTCATTTTTGCTTATTATCCAGATTACCTATATGTCCTTTTTCATTACAATCATGTATCGTATCCAAGGACTAAGAACGGAATATAAACGAAAACGAAATAACCGAATTAACCGATATTTTTTTCCGGATTTTAAAACAGTAACGATATTTTGTTTTTTCGTTCAAGGGCCAAAACGAAATCAATAATATTTAATACCAGTTTTAAGCGGTTTTACTTTACGTTCTTCAGTTATAGTCTGATTAATAGACGATAAAAGCAGGGCTGCATGGAAGGTTTTCGTAGGCCCCAGCCATTCTTATCATATATCAATAAACCAATTTCTGTTTAAAAACATAATATTATTGATTAGATGAGTTACGTCCGTAAGTTAGTAATTATAGTTGATAGATAATGGGATTCGCCAGTCAGAAAATAAAACAAATTTATTACCTTCGCTAACGTTTCGATTACAAAGATATATAGAAATATAGAATTATTAAATTGGTAAGTTTACATGTATAAAATTCTAATAATGTTCAAATTTAACAAGTCAAGTAGTTAAAATAAGCATTACAAAATTGTCTGAATTTAAAATATAACATAAAATAATTATTAAAGAATAAAAACATATCAAATATGAGTTAAAGAATAAAAAATTGATGTGAAGTGTGAATATTCACACATTTCAGGGTTTCGCAGGTATATAATAAGTGAAGGCGGTATGCTGAGTGTGTAGGACAAATTTTACTTTGTAGTAATCACGGCAAAATGAACGATATTTTTAAAATAATTTATCGTCTGTTAATCATATAGTAAGACTGGTTATTAAATTTACGCTCATAAAAATTAAATACAACATTTGTCAAAATATAACTAGAATTTTGACAAAATAATTTCAACATAATAAAAATGCAAACAAAAAACAGAAAAAATAAAATTGACTCCACAAGCCAGGAACGAACCTGTGTAGTGAATGACGATCATGTGTGGTTGTCGAGCAACTGAGCCACTAGACCACCAAACGCTTATCAACTTAGTGTGTTATAAGAGTATAACATGTATGCATCGTCAACCAAAAAACACAAAAAATGCGTTATTTTCCGAAAACATAATCTGATCAAAAATTCCTGTTGTACTATTCCGGTTCACACCATTATACATTACTTAGAATTTTTTCACATTTTTAGTTTAAACCATCTGGGCTACAGGGTGTGGGACAAAAATTTTTTTGCACAATTTTGGCAAGAATCGCCTCAAAATAATTTATTTTGCAAAAATTAAATTTTGATCGTCAATCCACGTACTAAGGGCTTTCATTTGAAACCCTACTCAGAATTTAAAAAAAATATTTTTGTTTTCAATGAGCACATATTTGTTTATATTTTTATGGGGGTATGTTTTTTAGATGTTTTAGTATTTTTCATATGTGCGGGTCAAAGAGTTGTATAAGCATGCCAAATTTCAACTCTCTAGGTTTAGCCGTTTGGCTACAATTTTTACCGAACAGACAGACACACAGACAGACAGACAGACAGACAGACAGACAAACAGACAGACAGACAGACAGACAGACGACAAAATGACGGTATAAGGGTTTTTTGGTCATACCTACAAAACCCTAAAAACAATGTTAAATTTACAATACCTTAGTTAATAGTCACGATATAAAATAACAATTTTAAAATTAATAACGAACACATCATCTGGTCCAGTCATTGAACTCAGAGATAAGCATATGAATAAGCCACGTATGAATTTGAAAAAGGGTTTGAGATGGTTGAAACCCTTAGAATTTTATACATATAAACTTACCAATTTAATAATTCTACATTTCTATATATCTTTGTAGCTCTGATGAAGATTTAAATTAAAATCGAAACGTTAGCGAAGTTAATAAATTTGTTTTATTTTCTGATTGGTCCGAATCCCATTATCTATCAACTATAACATAATATTATTTAATATTTTTTGAATTAGAATATAAAATTTAATTATTTTGTAATTATGGTCTTATATATAGGGGCCTTATAATCTTAGGCCCTGGGTGCTGTACCTAAATTGCCTAATGTGTAAGGTGGGTCTGAATGAAAAAATGCATGAACAAAAATATTTTCGACGAACAATTATTATCAGAGGTTCGAACCGTTATTTTTTTCGTTTCGGTTTTCGTTCCGGTTCAATTAAACAAATATATATCAGTTCGGTTCCGGTTTTCGGTTTTCAGTTCAGTTCCGAATGATAAATTTTTAAATGCTTTTATTTGTATTAGAAATTTATTTTCTACTTTAATTTAGAAGAACATTTTATTCCTAATTTTGTAATAATCATACCAAGACCATCGCCAGGATGTGGGGGGGGGTTCTGAACGTTCAAGCTCGACATAATAGAAGCGCATTTTTTTTCTGCTCATCAGTTTAAAAAATAATCTTAAATAAAATGTATTTTATTTTCACTCCCATAAACATTATCTGAACCGAAATAAACCGATATTCTGTTCGGTTCAGCTCCGGTTTTCGTTCCGACAAAAATAACGGTTTTTTTCGGTTTTCGGTTCAGTTCCGGTTCGAAGCCCTGCTTATTATCTTTATATCAGGCTATATTAAATTAAAGAGACAATTGCGAGTTACAAAATTTCCTTACGCTTTATTTATTATCTAATAAGTCAAATTTATTATTAAATTATTATGATAATTGAATAAATTTTAAATTATAAGTATAAGAGAAAGAATAAATTAACAGTTCGGTCTGATATGTTAAGATAAAAATAAATATTTGTGTGGAACATTTGTCATAAAAATGAAGATTCCACCGGTAATAATAAATAATGATTTTTTTTCAATAAACTATAAAAAATTTCACGCCAGTAGTCTCAATGGGCCAATATTATTGGCACCAGCAAATCTTTAAATGTGTAAATCTAGCACGTTATCTTATGTGTGATTAGGGAAATCTCTTGAATTTACGCAGTGCAAAATTTATTACTACAGCAAGCAGTTTTGTCAACTGAATTTTCAATTTTTGGTTTTAAAATGGAAAAAGGGAATTTTTGTGAAAAAACAGTTCTATATTCCAATTTTTAATAATATTTCCGGTTTGTTACAGTAAAACCGGTTTTAACAGGTATTTCATTTTAGTTAAACCGGTTTAAGAGGAATAGTATAAGTGAGAACGAAAAGATTAGAAAGGATATATTACGTTTTGGGTCCAAAGTGAAACGAACGATATTTTTTCGTTTTCAGTCCCTGATTCTACGTTCTGTTTTCGGCCGAAAGATGTTCCGTATACTAAAATTCTTATTTCTATAAAGCGGGATTCATTCAATATATTATTTTATCTACATTCGATTCAAATAATATTCGTTATCCTGAAAATTTCGTTACTTCGATATTCATTACAATAATATCTGACCTGTACGATTGTCTCTATACCAGGCACGCATTCCGGGGATGAGCGCTCAGGGGCTTGAAAGACCTCCCCCCAGCACTCAAAAATCACGTGTTTGTAGTGTTTTTAAGAAACGCAATTGAAGTTTTTACTCTTTCACTTGAATTTTAGAGTTTATGACATTTTTTTGTCATCAGTTGCATTTTGTAAGTGACGAATATTTTTGTCATTTCTTGAATTAGTAAGATAAAGTCCTTTTTGGTTTTTGGAAGTATTTTTCTGGATCAAAAATGTAGATCCCAGTCTATTCCTACCCCTTAAAGCAATTCTGTCCTCTAAGCCCAGAAGAAATTTGGGTGCTCACCTGTTCTACACACAGCTTTGAAAATTATATGTGTAATATTTCGTGTCCTCTTTTAGCAGATCATGGACGTGTGAAGCTCCAGAAGCATCACTACCCTCTCTCGGAAACTCTCTCGTGGTCTCTCTTGCCTCTTCATGTTGGAAAGATACTCAAACTGTGACTTCATTTAGTAAATTAATGATTTAATTCAATTTCTTGTAAAAATTTTCCTAATTTTCCACTTGAAAGAAATATTTTAATTATCTAAAAACAAATTTTACGTGCAATGAACGATGATAGAAATAATAGTCCTGGAGTTCATTACATGTATTACACGTGGGAGTTCTTCCAACAAGTTTAGACATTAAAATTTTGAACTAATGACGTGGAAATGAATGTGAATGCATCCGTCTAAAACGAGTGCAGTTTTATAAGTCAGAACATAGCGGAAAATTGCCCGTCATTATGCTTATGAAGGTGGAAATACGAGAGCTTTTGTATATTACGGGAAAAGTATTCAATAGTTACTTCAGCTTATGTTACAACTGTGTGAAGCTAATAAAAGAGAATGACGCTCTAAAAGAATAGGAAAGTTTAAAAACCAATGTAATTGTTCATATTATAGCGAAGTTTTAAACATTTTCATTTAATAACGGTTCTTCCTTGCTTGTATTACACAGATGTGTGTGACCTACAGTATAATGTAGAGTTTATCGTGTCCATCGAATGTGGTAGAAGTTATGCCAGGTTTAGATTTGGCTATTAAACAGAATAACTACTAGATCTAGTAGCTATCCCGTTCAATACACTGTGCCGTAACTACGATAGTAGGTGTTTATACATAACGCGATACTCTACTATCCAAAAATAAAGACAACAGGTGCATACACACAAAGTTGCACCATCCTTAAACGGATTAACTGATTTTCAAAAACCGAAGAGCGTAGACAGCTTTGTTCAGCGCCAAGGCTATTTTTGTCCCTCCGACTTCGGAAAAATTGATTTTTCACGATTTTCTTTTTTCATAATTTTGCCTCAGCCACATTAGTGGATAAAGCGAAGAATTTTTACCTTCAGAGGTAAGGAACGACCCATTCAAAGATGGCTTAACAGTTTCTTTTTGGATTTTCTCTACCACATTCCAGTTTTCTGAAAAAAAAAAAACGCATTTTTTAAGTTTTCTAGATTTTTCAGGGTATGCAACGAGCAAAAACTCTGTTCAGGGATAGAAGAAAGACTGCCAAAGGATGCAGCATACTTTTTTCCAGATTTTCTCTATTGGATTAGTTTTGAATTTTCTGGGATATGCAATTTTTACCATATCTAGATTTTTAAGGGGGAGCGACGTGTAAAATCTACCTTCGAGGATGGGGTAAGGTCTGCCGAAGTTAGCTGACTCAATTTTTCCCAATTTTTCTCTACCGCTTAGGGGTAGGTAGTTCTATTTTTCCTGGATTTCGTGATTTGGGTTTTTTCGCGATTTTTTTATAACTGATCCAACATTACGCTTACCCCTAGTGACAACTATTTTTGATGGTTTGGAGACGGTCGAAACACCAGTTTCATCAGCGTTCAATATGGAAGAATCCGTAAACTCATAACGGTCCATAACATCTGCTAACTTGTCAAAAAATGCTTCAACGTTAATCTAAAGTAGCCCTACTCAGACTCGTTGCCTCAGGCTTTCTAACAAACAAAGATTGGTTTCGTTTAAGAAAGGCTGACATCCACTCTTTTCCAGCCATTGTATTTGAATTCCAAGTATCTGGAACATTTATATTATATTTAACTGCACAATCATATGCCAGTCGACGTACTTCTTTAGGTCCTATCCCATGAAAAATTTGGGCAAGTCTAAGCAAATATTGTGTGAAACTGGATTCTTGCTCTGGCTTAAAAATCTTTCTTGGTGTTCCATAACCAAAGCTTGGGCATTCGGGATTTTTTTTTAATTCGATATTTAAATCTTGTTATTGATTGATGACTTAAATCTTGCTCAGGAGTTTCTCTTTCATCACTAGTTCGGCTGCACTTTGTATCAAGGCGAACGATTTCGTGCCTCGGTCAGTTTTTCGTTTACAAAATATTCTGAAAAGGAATTACAAAACAGAGTGAAAATCATGATGAGGTAATAAGGTCCACAGTTGAGCATAAAGGACCAGCACTGATCTTTCTACCCCAACAGTAGTTGCTTTTAATTTTGAGTAAATAAACTAACATGTGGATCTTAATTAGAGCGATATTATATGAAACTTGAAACATTAGACAACAATAAGGTATTGTACAAATTGGGGAGACACCATCACCAAAATTATTATACCAAAATAATATCAAATGGAAAATTTTACTTACGTGTACTTTCACAACTGCAACCTCACAACACCAAGCAGAACGCCGTGACTGTATTATCCTAGGCGGTAATGGACAAATTGTGCATCTCTTACCCTATGACGCATTGCGCTAACGGACAGTCAGAATTACGAATACATAGGACGGCACTTTATTCCCGATGTCTTTTAAGCCCCGTGCTACCGTAATAATACAATTAAATACAGCCGATAAATTTCGAAATCGTTTATTTCTTCGTCGGAGATAATTTATGTAAGGTCATTGTTGATAATTTAAATTATTAAGGTCCAGGAACAGACGTTGGGACGCTCTTTTTGTTATTTCGTTGATTTCTCTTTCTAATTTATATTTTCATCAAAAACCTTTTATAAAAATATAAATAAATAAATTGATATACGTCCACAAAATGTCCAATAATTCAATCCTAAATCCTGGTTTAAAAATTGTCATTTTTAATCCTCTTTTAACATGATGAATGCTGACGAGTGTATGTGTGATAAAATTAAAATTTGCAAACAATTATTTTTTGGATTAATTATGTGAACAGATTTGAAATATATATATTTTTTAAATTAGGCTGATATTTTGTAGATTTCAACATAATATTGTTAACATGTTTGCCTAGTTTAGTGTTTTTTTAAAATTAACATTGTTTGTTTATGATATGTTTTTAAATTCAGAAAAAACCAAATGTACCATGCAGTTTCTACAATCATAGCAATGAGGTAATAAGGTTACCATGCTTACTCTGCTCGCGATACACCTCTTATTTATTAATTCCTGCTAGAAAACCTCAAATTATTTCCTCAAGGTATTATTGAGTCAAATTAGATTACAAAAATGATGCCAAACATTGACCTAAACGACTTGACACATGTCAACAAGTCCTTAGCTGTCGCAAAGTATTTGACGACAAATCACCAACTTTGTTAATTCTTAACTATCCCAAGAGATGTCACTCAAAAATTTAGTCACTAACCTTGGTAGGAAAATCGCTAACTTTTATCGCCTAGCATTTAAAATAGACACTTTGGTTATATCTGGAGTCTTTTTGATGAATTGTAAGTTAAAAAACTGACTGAATGAGACTGTATCTTTGACAATGACGAGAGCCGAAACTGCAGTCAGTATAATAAACAACGCAGTAAGACATATCAAAGTAGTCTCACATTTTTAGGCCCGTCCAGAGAAGGAGAAAGCCGGAAAAAGTTCCAGGGCCTCGTATATCTGTAGCGCCCGAGTCTGTCACTTTTTTTTTGTCCATACCCAATTTTATTATTTGTAATTTTGTTGCGTTATTTCTTTAATATGTTTGTCAGTAATCATAATTCTTAGTAACACTTGAAATTATAATGTTTTACTAGTATCAGCTGTAAGCAGTTATCAGTAATTTCAGTCCTTTATGGCATTTCAGTCAGTAGCTTGCGCACGGACCGTGGGTATGTCACATGGGTATGTCACGTGGGTATGTCACGTGGGTATGTCACGTGGGTATGGATATAACATGCTACGCGCATTATTATATTATAGAAAATAAAATTAGATGTGGCCACGGCTGCCACCATAGAATACTTAATCAAATAAAGATACCTTTTCGAATGTTTTAAAATTTTTAAATTAAATCAAGAATTTTAGTTGGCACTCCCACATGCCAAGTAGCTATCCATAAAGTAAATTTAGTAAATAAAAATTACTAATCTTACGTTAAGTTGCCGTGGCTCCGTAGTAAGACTGTTGCCTACGGAGCACAGGCAAGTTGATTCAATACCTTCCAACTCCTTCGGATTTTTATCTTCCGATATTGTGTAGACGTATTTAATACTTGAGTACGTTCATTCAGGGATAATGGGACCTGTCTAAACGTCACACTGACAATGTGGCTTTCATATCTATGACTGGCGGTCTAGAAACGGAGAACTTACCTTTTCTGCCCCTTATACGCCTATCTAAGCGTTGAGAACCTATTATTTTTTTATTTTTTATTATTTATTTTTAATCTTACGTTATACCTACAACAAATATCTTCAAATAATTTTTTTCCTGAGTAAATTCCTGAGTAAACTTTTACTTCCGGCTGATTTTACCAAAATGGTGGCATTGATGTCAAAAATTTAAATATGAAGTTTCATAAAAATCCGCTTAGCCAAATTCGCTCTACAGGTATCCACGGACTTACGAAACAACAGGCAGACAGACAGACCTACAGACATCATTCTAAAAATAGTCAAGACGTTATGTTGTGACCTCAATTTGTGGACATCCATCGAAATCTCGATATGTCAAAATCGGTATGATCACAATACCTCCCTTGTATATGTGGCGGTCGGTGATAAAGAATAATTTCTATCTACATTTTTTTTTTACTCCTGTCCCTGACCAGGAATTATTGTTTTTCCGGGACCCCGGTCCGGAATTATAGTTTTCCAGAGGCACAGGCTCCCTCTCACCGAACCTGCACATTATTCCCAAATATTACTTACCCTAGTTTTAAAATTATTTGACGCCTTTTGACGCCATTTGACGCCCTTTGATCCCCAGTCGCCGATCATTCTACTTTCATTGAGCCAGATTTCGTTGCAACAAAGCATGCTATACTCCTTTTATGCATGTACTATATAACACCCATCTAAGGTTTTCTTCGTTTTCATCTCCAAAAAGACCGAAGTCAGCCGTACTAATCCCTGCTTTTTGACGTAGAATACTATCGTTTCGTTCTTGTACTGAGTTCCTGGGTAAAAATTCGTGTGTCCCAAAAAAGTGTACACCAGACTTCCTTCAATAATTTCATAACTATATAAGTTAGCAACAACATAATAATTGAGTTGATAAGAGAAAGTGCCAAAGAGCCCACCGAAATAGCGTTCAAAGTCGGATAACGCAAAAGGAGCGCGTCCACCATTTTGTGGTAAAATCAGCGCTCGACGCACGTGGCAAAATTAGTATATCTCGAAACCGCAACCTTGTAGCACGTACCGAGACGTGTTCTTCGTTTCATCTACGCGAGATTTATCGATACATTTAATAATATTTGTGACATCTTGATCAAAACTTGATTCTCTTAAAGCATATTACACTCTGTACAAGATTTCTGTAAACAGACAAAAATAAATCTCTCTAAATCTTAACCGCCCTACCTTTGGGTTATTATTCAAAAAGTCGGTAAAAAATCATCGTTTTTTTTTTTCATTAGATTTCTCAATAATAACACTTGCTTACAATATACCAGACAAAATTTTTACAAAATAAACCCATTTCTGACCCTTTTCTGTATCCTTTGCAAGTCAGAGGTTCTCAACATAAAATGTCGCCGAGTAATTTTAGTAATAATATTCTTTTGAATATTTTTTCAAATATATTTAGTATTGAATGTAATATATCAATCAATATAATCTCGCTACATTCTGGAAATGAGGTAGCAAGGTGAACTGCTAAATATTGTTAAATTGCAGATATTTATACACGACCGATAAATGAAAAACAAAAATAAATAGTCATGCATTTATTTTTTTGTACCTGAACGTATAGGATACGGCTTGTTGCGTTCGAGCGATAATATAGCGGACGTATCACGTATGTTCGTATGGGTAGGGCGGTTAACTCTACACATTCACTCATTTCGAACACCCATCTAAAAGCCGCGCGACGTGCTCAACGCCCTAAAGACCTGTGACCATGGCCACGAATCACCCGGAGCCCTCTTTTTTAACTTGGTCCCACAACTTTGAAAGATTACGAGATGGCATTGTCAGTAACTAAACTGAAACTCAAATAATAATTACATTAATAGCGAACCTCAATTTTCTGGCTATTAATGCTAACTTAAGATATTTGACTCCACAATACCTTGAGATATCCCCCTTGCTAATTAGCATTTCAATGTTATCTGAATTAATTAGTGAGAGGTGAAGTTAATGTTAGCTTTAATTTGCAGTTGCGTTTAATTAGTCTGCTTATAATTGCTTGTACACAACCATACAAAACTGTTATCATTTTATTGTCCTGAAAATCATCAATGACAAACAATTTACTCTTAAACTTTATGACACTTGATTTTTAAAATAACGGGCACTTAAATTGAAGCTTTATAGAGGAATGTTAGGTTATAGCAATGCACGAGCAAAATTGATACTTTGTAGCTATAGAATTATATAAATCCTTACAGTTGAAATACAAAAGAAGTCATTTCTCGATCTAGAGATACATATACAATCAAATTGGTTGTTATTTTTAAGGGTTTTATTGCAGCAATTTTTCTTGGATTGAACTAAATTTGCAGTACTATTGTACTTTCAATACGATCTTTCCATTTTCATAGCATTTCTGGTTTAAAATTTTGTCATTCTTCCACCACTGTTAAACCCTTTGTCTTGGACTACTCTGTAGCATCCTTCCAAGACGTCTTGTGGGCGAATTTGTCCTATTCGGCGTTTATTCATGGATGTTGGGTATCATTATATTTTACACGACTTTTGTTTTAGAAAAATACTGTCTCAGGTGGAATTGTTTATTGTCTCAGATTTTTTAGTCACTAAATACGTCTGCCTAGGCCACGTTTTCCACGTACCATGTGGAATTTTCATATAATTTCTGGCAAGACATTCGTTATACGTTCTTCAATGTCTTCCACCAGCATTACAATGCTGGGTACACTTTAGTTGCTTTATGGCATCCTTCCTAGTCGTCTTATCATGGATGATGATGTCTTCTTCGGTGCCTATTTGTACTGTTGGCTATCATTTTAATAACAGCTGAAATTGTCAATTGCTTTAACCATTGTCTCTTTTTCAGCCTCAAAATGCGCCAGCCTGTACTTTTTCTGTATACTTCACCTCGTAGAATGAATTGTAATCCCTCATTTCCAGCTATGAAATTAAAATTAAATTTAAATTTAAAACATAACATACCATACCTACCTTATAGAAAGCAATGAAAAATGTTTCTATAGTTATATTGAACTGTTTAAATACTAATTTTAATTTTCAGTATGCGAATTTTATACTCAAATTTAAAATTAGTAACATAACGCATACAATAGGGGATACGCATAAAATTTATATTTCTTTAAAACTACATTATTTTGATATGTTAATATTAGTTATGTCACCTAACGAAACAAAAATCACATTTTAATTAATATTATAGCCAAATTTTTTAATTAAAATATTGTAAATTTGAAATAAGCCGACCACGGCGCGAAGGTTACCGAGTAAAAACGACTGAGTATGGCGTCAAACGATAGGGGTTTCACGTCACAGATACAGCTACAAAAATAATCTTTACACGTGTGTAAATTGTATTGTTCGAGAGTTTTGTATTTGTTTTTAAACAATTTTTCACGCATTTATTATTAAAATGGCAGATAAAGATTTTGTTAGGACTTAGAGTGATAATTTACCCAACATTGATGCATTTATGCTCACAAACATAAAATTTACTTTTTTCTGAAATATCGGTTTTATTTCGCCCCATAGCTTCCAGCCACAAATTTCGCCTTTTCTGTTGTTTTTCGCCATCAGGTATTGATATAAATTGTTTTTTTGGATTTCTAGTTGAACTAATTGTGCACATCGGTACTGAACAATATTTTCGATTATGTTTCGAAGTACTGGGGCCTGGATCTTCCATATTTTATATATTTTAATATAAAATTTAATTCGGTAAACATGTATAAATTGTTTTTATAGAATTAAACTTTATTTTAATTAAAATCACTCTAACTTTAAATAACCTATAAAAGTTATACAAACAAATAAGTTCACAACAGACTATGCACGCTGGGTAGGCTAGTAGTGTCATGCGTCAGTTAGAAGATGTATGACGTCACACGTCGTTTTCGCGCGCTACATACATTTATGATTTTTTTAAGCCTTCAAATTAAAAAAAAATAAATAAAAACTGTTTTGTATGTTTATATGCAACATGAGGAATATGATAGAAATATTTTTAAAAAATCATGCCTATCCCCTATTTGACATTTCATCATCAAATCAGTATTTCAATTAAGGGTTATTAACCTTGATTGTTTTTTAATTTTATTTGTAATTTGTACAAATGTTCGATAATTTATTATCATTGTTTGAATCAATAATTAAAAAACAGGAATACATAACCTAACAAATTGTGAACTTTTATTATTACCTATAATGTACAATAGATGTCTGTAGTATCTAACATAAATTAACAATTACATTTAATAGTATATTTTTGGTACAGTACATACAGAGGCGTAACAATACTGTAGCAGGACTGGTAAAATCTCAGGGACCCTCGGTCTAAGGGGGCTTCGAGTGCCCCGTCCTGTGATAAGATTTTTTTTTTATTATATTGCCCAGTGTTGGTCTAGCTCGGTAGTCAGTACAATATGGAATACTCTACGGTCACTCGCCGACCAGTAACGGATTCCAATCGATTATAACTTTTGGCAACTCTAAAGCAAGAACATGACCAACCGAATACTCGCAGAGTGACCCGAAAGCAGCGTAAAATCATTATTAATCAGTTTAGATTTCACTTCTTTGGAATGAATGAAATAGTTTCCAATTTCAGTGTTTTACATCCAGCATCCTTAAACAATTTAAATGACAGACTAATTGGACAGAGCTATAGATTTTATCGATTTGTATAAAAAATATATATCTGTTACATTTTCAAAAGAAATTCTCAGTTTTCGGTCAACTTTCAAACATAATATCGAAAAATTTACCACTTTAAGTGAACTCCCAGATTTATGAATTATAAAGAATTATTTTGTGTCGTCGAGCTTCCCTGAAACAGGGGCGCACACAGATTTTTGGCTTGGGGGGGTCCAATTATACATAATTTTTATAAACACAGGATAAAATTTCAATTTCAAGTGAAGAGGAAAAAAAGGTCCTCCCTTCTAAATTTTAAGTGAAGAGCAAAAAAAAAGGTCCTCCTCACGTCTAAATTTTAAGTGAAGAGCAAAAAAAGGTCCTCACTTCTAAATTTTAAGTGAAGAGAAAAAAAAGGACCTCACTTTTAAATTTTAAGTAAAGAGCAAAAAAAAGGACCTCACTTTTAAATTTTTAGTGAAGAGCAAAAAAAAAGGTCCTCCTCATGTCTAAATTTTAAGTGAAGAGCAAAAAAGAAGATCCTCACTTCTAAATTTTAAGTGAAGAGAAAAAAAAGGTCCTCACTTTTAAATTTTAAATGAAGAGCAAAAAAAAAGTCCTCACTTCTCACTGCACAGGGGGGTCTGGACCCCATGGACCCCTCCCCTTGTGTGCGCCCCTGCCTTGAAGTATGTACTGTTGTCATGTTATTTTTAACAATCCCCGTCACTACAGCTAATGCCGAACGATCGTTCTCAAAATTAAAATTAATAAAAACATATTTAAGAAATTCCAAGGGACAAGAAAGGTTGCACAATTTAGCAATACTGTCAATCAAATAATTGACAATTTTGCTGAAATGAAAGCCCGAAAAAAACAAGTTTAATTTTGTTGCATCTTCTTTAATGCATGATTGTAATAATAAAAAGTGGAATAAAATTATTAAATCAACTAGTATTATTTCTTATGTTATAATTTTGTTATTTATAAAAATAGACTTGACTGCACCAACTTTTAAGCTAACTGAGGTTCTACGAGACACTAAAAGTAACTATAATAAAAACAACGATAAGCTTAATTTTTTGAGGGCTTCAGTCTAAAAATTTTCCAAGGCCTCACATTGTGTTGTTACGCCACTGAGTACATATCGGTTATTCCAAACCTTTAAGCGGAACCAAAGGGAATTTTGATTTTCTTAAGTTATTACGAGCTATTTTTTAATGTTTGAAGTTGGCTTTTGTAAACAAAATAAATAAAAGCTTCAATCAAACGTAAACAGTTACTAGAATTCAAAATCTAGTTCCGCCTAAACCAAAGAAATAGGCTATAACCAAAAGATTAATTTAAATTTTATGTAATGGGTGTTTTTTTAGAGGTATAGAACTTTAAATTGCATTAAAACAACGATGGATTATTCGATTGACATGAATTTTTTTTTATTCGAAAGATAATCTTGTGTCATTACATTTTAAATATGATTTCTGGCATATGACCGCCACGGCTGGCTCGGATGTAGTCCAATCTGGACGTCCAATTTTCGATGACTTTTTCCAACATTTGTGGCCGTATATCGGCAATAACACGGCGAATGTTGTCTTCCAAATGGTCAAGCGTTTGTGGCTTATCCGCATAGACCAATGACTTTACATAGCCCCACAGAAAGTAGTCCAGCGGTGTTAAATCACAAGATCTTGGAGGCCAATTCACAGGTCCAAAACGTGAAATTAGGCGGTCACCAAACGTGTCTTTCAATAAATCGATTGTGGCACGAGCTGTGTGACATGTTGCGCCGTCTTGTTGGTATGATTTAATGTAATGCCACAAGATTATCTTTCGAATAAAAAAAAATTCATGTCAATCGAATAATCCATCGTTGTTTTATTGCAATTTAAAGTTCTATACCTCTAAAAAAAACACCCGTTATATTTTTAATTTTAAATTGCATAATTGGAAAGGAGGTTTAAGATTTCATAAACGAGGGTCACTCTGAAGGATTTTTTAAGCATTTATTCACGTACTAGCAATTACGCAACAGTAATTTTCTGTCACAAACGAATTTCAACGCGTCTTATAAATCCGAAAATTTATCATGTTCTACTGTATACAGTGTGACCGAAAAATTAAATAAAAAAAGAAAAAAGGATTACACAGAATCTTGCTCAACCACAATAATCGCGTCAACACAAACTGCCCAACCGGATTTTTTGTAGAGACGACCCGTCAAATGATTAATTCATTCTCCTTATATTCTTGATTTGGAAGCATGTGATTTTTATTTATTCCCAAAAATAAACGGATAAATCCTACAAAGAACCTTGAAAGATCGGAAGCAGTGAAACGTGGATATCAAGAGAAAGACATCGAAAGAAGAATGGTAATACTGTATTTAAAACTTAGTTTACGCGGAAAAATCGTCATACTTTCTATTATGAAAAAAATTAATTATTTCTATTTCAATAAAAATGTATTTTCACTGCTTTCTTTTAGCAAAACTATTGTTATTTTAAAAACTATCGTTGTATGGTCGTTTTAGATAGTTCAGTTTTTTTCTCATGGATCGTGAAATGACTATACCACATTGTTAATATTTTTACATTGTGTTGTAATCTTTTAGTATTTTTACTGCAATTATACGGTCCTTAGCAATTTATTGTAGCCCCTGTATTGATTTTGAATCAAATTTCAGGAGAGCGGAAAAAACCCGAAGCAAATTAATACGGTAATTTGATATTTGATTATGTAGTCTGAAACCTAGATAAAATAATAAATAGTTTTTCACAGAGTTAGATATGCAATTCTAGATGATGGAAATTGAATATTAGTGCATAAAACTTTTCTGATCATCAGAAAAAAATATCCCTTCACGCTGTAGAGAAATACACAAATAAAATTGCTTTTCACAAAGACTATTGAATGGATGATATAAGCTTTTCACATGAAAATAATTACCATGCACATCTAAGGTAACCAGATTTTGTAAATGCCAAACTGAGTATTTTGCAAAATAGGGTATTTGCCTTCTTACCTATTATCATATGCCTGTTTTCTATCTTCTGGTTCTATTCTTACATCTATTCTATATCTTCTTCTGTATTTTCTACTTCTCTTAAATTTGTAATATGTGTTATTCCTTATTTCTATTTATTAATAGTTCGTATTACTACCCAACAAATTTTGGGACCTTATTGCTAATAAATGTATTTTCTTTGCGTTACGTCAAAGAACTATGTGAGGGAGTTAATAAAATGATTATAACAATAATCAGAGAGACCTGTGTTATAAAAAGATATTACCCATTGTATACCCTTAGATTATAGGGTAAAATGTTGTCGTTAAAACCGTCGTCAAAAGTTAATCAGAAGTCTAAAGCCTCGTTCACAGCTCCCAAATTATACTTATTTTTAGAATTTATATTTAATACTTATAAACCTATAAAACTAAAAAAAATATACATCCAGGTTATACTAATAATTAATAATTTGAATGTGCTGCAATCTTTTATCTTAATGTACCTAGTCTTACCATAAATAAATATCACAAAAATTTCATTTAAATTCCTCGAGATGCTTATAGATATTTTAATTTTCGTTTAGTACATAATACCTACATGTATTTTAAACAAGAAACTCCAATTAGTTTTCAAAATGATCACATCTGGCTTTTACACAGCTTTCAAAACTCTGTGACCACACGTCAATAGAATTACGATGGGTTTCTACCCGAAAACCCGCGGCTGACTTCATCAGGGAGCGCTTCAGACTAGAGATATTAGGGTGTCTCTTCTTGAAGGCCCTATTCTGAATAACGGACACCAATTTGTAGTTCAGAGGGTTGAGATAAAAGCTGCTAGATGGCCAATAAGCAGGGGAAATGAAGTCCGTTTATAGCTTTTAAGTCATTGCTGCATAGTCTTCGCCGTATGGACTGGCGCTGATTCTTACTGGAAGCTCCAGTGGTGACCAACGAAGAGGGAGTTGATCAGTTCTTTAACTATCAACTCCAATACGGTTTCCTGGTAGACTCTGGCCGATGGTTTTACCCCTTTCTCGCCAAAATTAAGCTTAATGGTACCGTCATAGCTGAACAATAACTGAAGTAGGCTAAAAGCCCTTCTGGATCCTCGGCTGTTTCTCATGTGCTTCTCGTGAACTTGTAACATACACTCTGTTATTTTGGTAGTTGAAAGGCTTCATATTAAAAACCTTTTCATCTCTAAAACGAATTTTCTTGTGTAGAAATTCTTCGTAATTCCGTGGCCAAGTGGCTGCAGAGATTTAAAAGCTGTGTAAAATATTAAAATGTTTTGGTTTTGTCTCTAAATATGTCTTAAACAGAATTTAGACCTCAGAAGTTCAAATAGTCTAACCGCAAGTATCTAATTATTTCAGTTTTAGAGATATGTGCGAGAAAAATGGCATTTTCAAAAATTTTCCGTATTTTTTTTTAATATGTTTTTTTTTTAAATATGCAAATAGTAAAAATTCAAAAAAATTAAGACATAGATTTCTATTTCAAACCCTTTTTGAGAGATGATTATGTGTAAATAAAATATTTTGCCCATTCAAAATGCTCTCAGTTAAAAACAGTACAAGTATAATGTATTAATTTTTCTACTGTGTGTAAATAATGGAAATATAGTAAAACCTTGAATTGCGAGCATAATTCGTTCCGGAGACGTGCTTATAATCCAAAGCACTCGTACATCAATGCGAATTTCCCCATTAGAAATATTAGTATAAAAATGATTAATAACAAAATATAAAGTAAAAATACATATGGCTAGTGTGAGGGAGACGAGAGAGAAGAGAGGAAAAAAAGAGTTATTGTGTAGGACGACTTTTTAACCAAGGACTACGCCTGAGTATACTCGGGCGGCTATTTTGTGCGAAAATTCCCACACCCGAGATAACTCGGGCAAGCTTTACCTGCAGAAAAGATTACTCCCGAATGTACTCGGGGGAAATACGATTCATGGTTTGTGAAACGAGACAAAAGACAGCTATGATGGTTCAAACGAGGTACGAGAGAAAATGAATATTTTTTTATGAATTTCTTTTATTTCTCGACCCACACTATGCACCATAATATCAATAAATAAACCCATAAATTCAATCCCATTTTGGGCCGGAAATGGCTTTTATGAAGGATGTATATGTTCAGTAAATAAAATTCATTCGTAAAAAAAAATTGTGTATTTTTTTCATTTTTAAATTTGTTAATGATTACTGAAGGGGTTAATGTAACTATCGGAATCACTGCTATCTGTTGGCTCCTTGAAATCTTTTTCTTTTTGTGCGACTTTAAGAAAGAACCTATCCAATAGCAGTTGGTTTTGTCTCCTTTGGTCTTCTTTGGAGAGAAGAACTACCAGCTCAGTTGTGATCGCGCGACGCTCAGTAGACAAAGCGTATACGTACTTGTATTGCAATACGCTTACTCTTTTATCAATTTAAGATTTATTAAATTTTTTTTTGTTGTCTTGCAAAACACTCACAGACTAAGTTACTCGAAATTCAAGGTTTAACTGTACTAGAAAATCAAACCGCAGGTTCTTATCTCAGACAATATTTGAGGTAACGAATCTTTTAAATTTTGATTCTTACTACTTAATTTACTCTACATTTATAAAACCACATTTCTCTCAAAATAATTTATACATCGTATAAACCACTTGGGTACCTTAAAATGTACGTTAGCACTAATTGATATTTATGTTTTTGGTCGTCTAATTAATGTATGTTCTTAATTTATATATTTTATGCGGTTTTTCCAACACCCAGTATAAAGCTAATTGAATTTTGCCAACAAAAGACAAACACACTTGTATATATGTTTTATTAATTCAAAGTAAAAATACATGTGGCATTGAACATCACTGAAAATTAAGTTAATAGGTCTCTCGAGAATTTCATTAAAATATTTTACAGTATTTTGTACATTTATAATCTAAACAGCACTTCCCAACCTTTTTAGGTGAGGTAGTTCAAAAAATTGGTGTAGAGTATCTGTAGCTATTAACGCCCCTTTTAAGAGACTCCCAACAAAAAATATGAAAATTTTAAGACACCGAATGTTCATTTTAGAGCTACTTATATCCGTTTATATCAGTATTATTCTGCGGAAGTCGGTACACTTCATACCAACGGTACCCTGGTTAAAAACCACTGATCTAAAGAAGGCATGTTCAGACTTTTAAAGCTTCTTCTTATTTTCTCCAAGTATCGCGGTCCACCAGCTATTTATTACAGTGTAATATTAGGTGTACCGGAAAGTTTTTTCGTTTATTTCGTATTATTAAAATAGAAACAAATCGAATGAAAAAATATACTTTATTGAGTAAAATAGTTACCATTGTGATCTATAACACTCTGCCATTTATCAGGAAGAGAAAATATTCACGATTTATAAAATTGCTGATTTTTTTAAGGAAAAAATTGTTCAAGGCTCATTTTAACATGGTTCATATCTCTAAGTGTCTTGTTTCTTAAAAAGTGTTCCAGTGACCGAAATAAGAGATAGTCAGAGGGGAAAATGTCTGGTGAGTAGGATGGGTGTGTTAGAATCTCCTAATCAAGCTCGGAAATTTTTTCACGTGTCTTTTTTTGATGAATGAGGTCAGACATTGTTCCCTTGAAGAATAACTCCTTTTCTGCTCACAATTTCTGGCCGATTTCTGGTCAAGTTCTGATTCAGTCGATCCAATTGTTCACAGTAAAGATCAGAATTAATATTTGCCCCGGTATTAACATCTCATAACAAATTATTCCTTTATAGGGTCTTCCAGATCGAAGATCATCATCCAAGCATAAATTTCCTGATTTAAATTTTTTAAACCACCGTTGACATGTGCATACACTTAGTTTATCACCATAAACAGTGCAAATGTTTTATGTAGCAACTGTAGCAGATTTTTCTTTATGGTACTCATACAACATTAAACAGCATAAAAAATGTTTTTATGAAAATTCTTCCGCCATTTTAAAATGCAAGGGTTTAAAATTAAACGAAAACAATAATTAAGTACTCAAGATTACACAGTTTAATCAAAACATAAAAGACGTCTGTTTAATTCAGTGAATAAGTAGTAACTAGTTCGTATACTAATAATAAAAACTAAAAAACTTTCTGGTACACCTAACAATATTAATAGATTGGAATAGATTAGATAATAGTCTGCTACCTCTCTAATTTGCAAGATACATAAAGTTATATTACTCGGGTCTTTTCGAATTATACGTGCGCTGTATTTGGCATAATTTCCGTGAGTACATATCGCCAGGATTTGGGAAGCAGCCGTGTGTACTCAATTCAACTAGTCTCTAAGCGTAACAGCTCTTTTCGAGCGACTGAAAGTATAAAATGCAGCTAGCTTATCCGAACCGATGAAGGTGTAATCCATGTACTTAGTCATCTCGTACACTTCAAACGAAGGCACGTGTGTCGTCTACATTACATATTCATCGGCTCGCTTGTTCAAATTCACACAGCCGCCTCGATTTTGTAGAGGCGATTCTCGCCACTAGCAGCCGTAGATGTGCGAGAAATGTGTTTCTTTTACGTTTAGACATCTGGCATATGTGGGGCCAGATTCTTGTCTTTTAATTCAGGCAACTCTAAAATTTTTTGTCGGTTCATCGGTGGACCGCAATGGACGTTTTTCCGATCCCTGATCTAAAGAATAAATACAATCTTCAGTAAGGCAGAGCTAGCTGAAACATTTTTAGAGTTTTGTAGGCATTACCAGGGCCGATACGAAGGTCTTTGGCGCCCCTAAATAAAACAATTTGGCACCCTGTAAATACAATTTAATGGTGGTGTAAGGCAAATATTGAAATAGAAATGTAACATGCTACACATAAAAACATAAATATCATAATTGCATGGCCTTCTGATGCCACCCTGTGGTGCCCCTAAGCGGTCGCCTAGACTCGCCTAAGGATAAAACCGATCCTAGGTATATCCAAGAAACTTTAAATGGGACCCTATTCTGTCACTTATGTGTCCAACTGCCTATATGATAGAAATTGTGGTCAATCAGGTTAAAGATGAGGTGGAAGACCAGCCCAGACTGATACTTCGCCTACAATAAAGTTTATTATTATTACTAAACAAATACACCTAGAGAATTTAAATTTGGCATTTGTATACAGTTCTTTGACTCATAAAAAGTAGAAATACTAAGACCGAAAAAACGCACCACTTGAAGTTAGTCCGGAAATGTGGACTGGTCACGGATAATTTTGGATAATTCTGGGTCAATCCAGATTACGGATTTTTCGAATTCATAGGTTCAAAATTCAAATTTAAATAAAGAAAAATGGACCACATATTTTGTTTTGTTCAATTCATTAGCAAATAAAACATGTATTATAAGGAGTAGTTTTACATTTTTTTTGTTTTTTTTTTTTTAAATTTTAGTGGTGCTTCTAATAAAATTTCCTAAATTATTTATTGAGAGAAGAAACGCGATTTTTTAAAAAGTCTATTTGCTGTAATTGTTATCAAATATATTTCACAAAAAAAATGCCCCCACCCTTTTTTACGCAGATGGATTGGTTTAAAAATCTTTCAAAATTTGAAGTAATGCACATTGATGTGAAGAACAGACAGACACATAAGTGACGGTATAAGCGTTTCTTGGTTTTATCTACGAAGCGCTATAAACAAGCTTTAAAAATATATTTACATAATTAAAATTCTTGTAAATTTTAATGGCATCTGTAATCATTTTATCTCAAAGTTTCTAAAAGATCAAATTTTATTTACCTGGAGGGATAAAATTCTAGTTAAATTTATCCCAGAAAAATCAATATCCGACACGTTCTCCGTTATAAATATTTTCCGTATCGTCCTGTTTGTCACACTTGTAAATATTTTAGACTGTCACCTTACTTCCAATTTTCCATTTGTATGATTTCTGTAAGCTTTCTGCTAAAAGCTTCTAAGCTTGTGCTTAAAATTTGTATTTGTATATCATTTTTATGCTAATCTCTCTTTTTCTCTGAGTAGCTTTGAGTGCTTTTATATAACGCCCCCTCAAAATGAGAATAAAATATAAACAAACAATATTTATTGAACAATGAGATATTTTTAATTTTCTCTTGAATGGGAGTTATAAAACAAGACAGAGTATTTGACATATTCCAAAAGACACAGGTAAAAATTGGAGGTTGTAGAGTTCCCACGGATAAAATAAAATTTTCTCTTGAATGGGAATTATGAAAGAAAACAGTGTTTGAGAAATTCCCAGAAACAGCTAGGAATTGAAAGTTATACAGATGCCATAGTATAATCATCATAATCAAGTATTGTTCCTTATTGGGTGATGTTGAACAAGGCTGCCAATAAAACATTTCCATCTAACTCGTCTATCTGCCATTGGCTTCATGATAATAATGTAGTTCTTTTCTTGGTTTTGAGAGCTCCTTACATTTATTTCTGATAGTGTTGATCGACGCCCAGTGTGTGAGCCATCTTCTTCTCCTACCCTTTGGATTACATCAGTACCCTGCAACCTTTTCTCACCCACGGCATACCATAGTTCTTCCCAGAAACTGAAGGCAACTCAAAGTTCTTTCGAAAATTCCCCGGCACTTTTCTTCTTAATCTAACACCGCAAAGAATGTGTATGATCACATGAATATGTATCATCTTTGATTAATACTCTTTAGATCACTAAGTGACTCGATATTCGGCATGTTCACATCACGAGACTCGTACTGCTGCGGCTCTTTTCTTCTAGTTTCCCCTGCACGATAATATTCTCCAAATTATGATATTTGTCGGCACAGCAAAAGCAAAAATATATCAAAAAGAGGAGTTATAAAGTGCATAAATGGATATTAAAAGTTTTAAAAATGTCATACATTTCATTGTAATATTTCATTTTGCTATCATTATCTGTGTTGCGTAAAAAGATTTTCTACAGAAAATAATGATTTATAATGACAACACCGATTCTGCTTGGATTTGGGGTTTGTCTATCATAGACAGATTATTTGTGTTTTTTCCTCCTTAGGCGTATTGCGCTGCGACCTAGCATAGTTTCGTATCACACCGGTATATCGCGTTTCATTGGTTGCGCAGCACTGCCCTAACCAACCATCATCATCATCACTATCACTGCTAGATATAAGCCTCCCTTAGTATTTCCCATCTTGTTCGGTCTTCGGCTTCGTGCATCCAATTCGTAGCGATGCGTTTAATGTCGTCAGTCCAGCGAGTAGGTGATCTTCCTCGACTCCGTCTATCTGTCCAAAGTCTCCATTGGAGTATACGTTTATTCCGGCGTCCATCTTTTATTATGGCAAGGTGTCCTGCCCATATCCATTTCATTGTAGTTATTTTCACAAGGATGTCAGTTACTTTGGTTTTGCTGAGAATTTCTGCATTATATATTCTGTCTCTTAAGGTGATGCCCTTAATGATTCGCTCCATGGCTCTTTCAGTTATTTGAAGTTTTTTAGCTGAAGCTTTTGTTAGAGTTAGGGTCTTCAGCACCGTAAGTCAGAACAGGCGCGACGCATAGTTCGAAAGCTTTCCTTTTAAGGCATAATGAGACATTGCTCTTGAAAATGTTTCGGAGCTTGTCAAATGCTGACCATCCTTGTGAAATTCTTCTGAAAATGCATGTTTGATTGTATCTGCCAATTTTTATTTCGTGACCCAAATATTTATATGCAACATCCTGGTCTATTTCGACGTTGTCAATATTTGGTCTCCTACTGCGGAACCAACCATAATTTAATTTGTAATATTCTGTCTATCGCAGAGTTGCCCAAACTGGTTCGTTTGTACGCAGTTTATCGTCCAAATAACATTTAAATCTTCAACGTTTTGTGCAGTTTGGACTCACTTGAACTAGATGTGACTTAGCTCACAGTAGCGGTTAGTAAATATCCAAACCTGTACCATAGTGTGGCGAGGTTAGAGTAACAATTATAAAACCTCGCGCCCTTTGAAATCAAATACAGTAAAATGGTTTAAAATGGTTAAAAATGTCTTTGGTTATTCTCAAACACTGTTTCTTACGGGTCTTAATTCCTTGCAGCCCGTAACGCGTTGCGTGATCTTTAAGCGTTACGAATACCCATAAGCAATAGGTTGATTCTGCTCGCATCCGTAACGTTAGATATAAACGGGCGCGCACAGATTCAATTGCTTATAAGTGCCCGTAACACCTATATATTGATTACGGAACGCGTTACAGAATGCACAGAATTGACACATAAACCTATATCTTTTATAGAAATGTATTATGCGTGTCTTGAAATAAATTTTGTCACCAGATTTGTTTAGAAGCAAAATTAGATAGCTAACGTTTTTGTTTGGATGATATATTAATGTATTTACAGCTCCCAAATTTTATTTGATTATTTTGAGATATAGTGGGCAGTTGAACATGTTGAAAAATCCTTTATTTTGCTTCATGTTCGGTAATAAAATAATGTGCCCTAATTTTATTCTCATTTTGGTGTAGTTCTGCTTTCCCTACACCTAAATAGGACGAATGGTGGACCTGTCTCTCACAAGGTACCTATTATATTAGTACTCTGTGCACTTTACTGTCTCTTGCACTATTTTATCCTGGTCTTGTTTTCACTTCATGTTTCATCTTTTCTATGCTTCATTCTTTCATCTATATACAACTTATATTCACATTCACAAATTTCGTATATTATGTTTCACCAATAAGATATTAAAGTGTAATACGCAAATTGGGTGTGCCACTTGATAACTGTGATCATCAAGAATACCAACGAGACATCTATCAGCGACAGATTCAACTGAATACTCCATATCATCCGTAAGCTATACGGTTCTCTCATTTCGGGTGATGGTTATGTACTTCAGTATACTTAATACATAGCGTTTGTGCAGGTTTCTATGTTATTGCTACTTGTTATTAAACATACCGACATCCATAAACGCTGATTATTAGGCCTACTGATGTACGTCATCGTCACCCGAAATGATGCTGTATAATCTACGAACCGTGACCCCAGAAACGTTCAGGATACGTTCCTGTAGAAATTAGTTAAAAGCAGTAGCGGTAAACGAAAATAAATGTGCAACATCTGGGTTCGATTTAAGATAATTAACTGAACAATACAAATTACTTATTCCATTTAACAAATAACGAGAGTAACAACAAGCACTTTTACTATAGTGCCAATGCACGCCGGATTTCGTTTAAGAAAGCTCTCGCATCGCTTTTGTTTAGATTTAAGACTGCTTTACATTGAGCAAGTAGAGTGGCAAGTAACCAGACAAGTATTGTTTACATTCGGGCAGGTAATTCTTGCAAGTTCCATTGCTGATTAACGATTCACGGTAAGTTCATCGAAAATCAATTCATCGAAAGCAAATTCATCAAAAATCAATTCATCGAAAACGAGTTCATCGAAAGCAAATTCATGGAAAATCTATTTATCGAATGATTAATTCATCGAATCGACAATTCATCGAAAAAAATATTTTGTAAATATTTGAGAGGAATGCCGAGGGGATCGGAAAGCCAAAAAAGCAGTGGTCAATAAGAGTTGACAGACTACACTTATTAAATAACTACCATACTTGGTCTATAATTTTTAAATTTTCATTTTACGTAACTGCGAATTTACGTAAGTCGCGTGTTACGTATCTTGGGGGATTATTGTATAACAATATTAATATTACTTGTTGTGTTATCTGTCACCACATTTTTAATATATAATTTTTGCAAATTTAAATCAAGTTTTACTGAGATCATTTTTGGTGCATATTTGAGGATAATCAAAGAATCAAAGAATATATTTTTTTAAACCATATAAAAAAATTTATGCAATTATTTCTTAGTCTGTCTAATTTTATAGACCACTGCTATTTTGACTTTCCGATCCCCTCGGTATTCCTCTCAAATATTTACAAAACTTTTTTTTCTTCGATGAATTGACGCTTCGATGAATTGATTATTCGATGAATTGATTTTCGATGAATTTGCTTTCGATGAACTCTTTTTCGATGAACTCGTTTTCGATGAACTCGTTTTCGATGAATTTATTTTCGTCGGTTACCCTGATTAACTGTTAAACTATTAAATTGAAGTCTTAATGTAATAAATATCGGCTGATCTTTGCAAAAACACCGTAATTGTTGTTAACCACATATGTCAGGAATAAGGAATTTATAAAAAATATCGACCTTTCGAAACTTAATATCTGATGACCATAAATTTCTAATGGTATAAGTTACATACCATGGCTTTCTTTTCATGATAACTCCAACGGATTCGCCGAAAATAACATTGATCGGCAGCATTATACATTGGTTTTTAATAAGAGATATTTAACTAACAAAACCACAGCATAAGAAATGCTTTTTAAAGGGGCAATATAATTCGGAATTAAAATAACATCACTGGAAAAAATATTTGTTATGTTTTACAAATTCATTTATAACAAATACCGCACAAAAACACAGTATCATCATAACAGATATTGTGTCTTTCTTTGGCGATTGTCTCATACTGTGTTTTAAACTGATTACTCTGTTCCATAAAATGCAGTTACTGTTTTCTCACACCTACATAACTTCTGAATGGGAGCTTCGATTAAAAAAAAAGAATATATTAATAGAGCTGCAAGAATACAGCTAGTCCGATGTTGTACAAAACTCGATTTTCACCATAATATCAATTACTGTGTTTTTGCAAAGGCCAGCCAATGTGTCTACAATATTATTTTCACGTATGTTAGAGCTACTGCAAGAAGAGATTGGAAAGGAAATAAAAATAAGGCTAAGAAAATGAATCGCTAGAAGTAATACACTTGGGGGATCAGCATCTCTTTAAAGAACTTTATTCGGAAGATTCGGCAGAATACAGATCGTGCTTGAGATGTCAGCGTCTTTCGTCTTACGTATTACACTTAATGCAAGAACACTTGCCAAGTCACTCAAACGTGCCCTAACAAGTCAAGGATTTGCGCAGGTAGCTTGTTTGTTAAATTTAAGCGTGATTGGGAAAGGCAAGTACGCTAAAAAGCAGAACAGTTCTCTACTCACTTGCCTTACCCGGTAATTATCCCGACAGCTTGTCTTGTTCTGATATTTGAAGCAAGTAGATGTTTACACAAGACTAATAACTTGCTAAGTAGCTTGCTCACTTAACTTGCCTCTACTTGCTCAATGAAAAAGCCTTTAGTCAAAGTAACTGGACAAAACAAATAATATCGTAGAGAGGGCAATAATATGCAACCTTGCTATACTTGGCGAAGATTTACTAGACTGACGCCCACTAGAAAAAGGGTATGGTTCAATCTAGATCAGTGTTTCTCAACAGGTGGTCCGCAGAAAAATTTTGATGGTCCGCGAAAATGTGTTTTTTACAGTTTTTTTTTGTTATTTTTTACGCACATTTTTAATGTAAATAATGTATATTTTGTTTATTTTTTGTAAACTTTTTGTAGTTTTCTATAAATAAAATAAATGTATTTAGTAGTATATTAAATAAATTTGTTTTCTTGCAAAAATGAACCAATAATTATTATTAGTGGTCCGCGGTAGAAAATTAAATATTTTACTGGTCCGTGGTGCGTTTATGGTTGAGAAACACTGATCTAGATGGTCATAAAAATTAAGCGATACTATTCATTTGGAGATGACAAGAACTATTGTCTTGTTTCACTTGCTCTAGCCACATTTGCAATAGAAGCGCTCCATACAGAAAAACATACACACTAAAACTGAATATTAAAATATAACAAACGAAGATAAAAACTACGGACGTACATTGGGTATGAGAAGCTCAAATACGTCATTGTATTTTACATAAAATTGTGTGATATAGATATATATTTTTTTATCGGTTCTCAGTCGATCAATCGACATGTAAAGTCTCGTGAACTATATATAGTGGGTTCGGGAAGCAAGCTCTGAGTATTCCGAGTCACTCTGTTTAACTCCAGACCGCTCGAGGAAAGGCCTTTTCTCGAACGCTCTGGTGTTAAACAGAGTGACTCGGAGCACTCCGAGCTTGCTTCCTGAACCCAGCTATAGTATCAAATGGGTTCCGTAGTTACGCTCTCCGAGGCGCTCGCGTCCCTTTGATGAGATGTGGATCGACCCTTATTTTATGCAAAAATTATAACAAAGTTAAATCAAAAAAAGATCACACAATGGCGATGTGCGCAAATTCTCCTGTCGGTACATTCAGTTTTTATCTCAACTGGATTATTAATATTTGTTCTTACATAATTAATTTTCCAACTTTTAATTGTAGAATTTATTGGTGAAACATATATAATGCGTATAAATTCATATTGTTTGTTTCTATCAAACAATTGTACCTTGTCTGTTTGTTTTTTAAAACAAACTTTATAAACTGACAAAAAAGTTTGTGCTTTGTTTGTAATTTTGAATGAAAAATTTGTGTTTTTGTTTTTAATTAAAGACAAAACAAGAAAAATTAAATTAAAAGTTTAATTAAAAGTGAGTGTGATACAAGAAAAACACAAAAGACAATCATAATTTCTATAAATACTGTCTCTAAAAACTATTTCATTTTCATTCGTAATTGGTAACATTTTAGTAAATAGTAAAACTAATTTGTAGATTTAAATCTGTAGCTCTTAAGCTCTCTAATTAAAGCTCAAAGCTATATATAAAATGTGCTAAACCATATTTTAATGTTATAACTTTAAAACCAAACGTCAAAGTAACAAAAATAAAAATTAGAATTAGAATTTTTTTACTGTAAAACATAATGAATGCCTAAAATAGGCGCTCCTACTACATTCATACGCGTACTAGAACAATCAATCGTTCGGCTACTAAATTACAGCTAGCGTATTCTAGGATTTGCCTTGAAAATTGGATGCGCAGCCGACCTGTGATGAAATTGTGGGGGTAGGCTGCTAGAGTCATCTCTATCGGTCATGGGATGTCTCTGTCTACTTCTTCGCATTTCACGGCAAATCCTACGATACATGAGCTGAACATATATGTTTATACAGAAAATTGTGCTCGCATCTGCCAGATTTTCACATCGAACCACTAAAACCGCTTGTTTGATATTTATAATATTGTTCGCGTAATAGCGCGATCTGTTGTTCTACCACTAAAATACTCATGGAGGCACACTTCACCACTGCGACAGATTGATCGCCGTAACCAGTAAAAACAAAAATTTGACTCTTCAAACATTATCGCGATCAGACACCCAGTGTGATTGCGCTAACACGCGCACAGTCTAGGAAAGTGTTTCCCAACACTTTTTCTATCGCGAACTTGAAATGTCAGATAACCTTTCGCGGACAGGTGAAGTTAAATATTTTTTCGCGATCCGAATGTAAAAATTTATATTATTTTCATCTGATCTTTATGCGAGTATAATATGTATTGAGTTTATTTGTGGTTTATATAGCATAAAATAATAAATTACTTAAATTAAATTACAATATTTTTTGCGAATTGCCAGTTTTGAAATATTGGTCTAACAAACAATTATACTTTTTTCCGATAAACGCGTTGCTCCAAACCATAGACATGTGCATTTTCAACGGTTTTGCGACAACCAATCAGCGAACCGCAACTACAACTGGTTGCCCGCTACAACCAATACAATACATGTGTTTATCTATTAGTTCTTTTGCACCTCCATATTATGGGCTAGCGCACACGATAGACAGGCGGCAACCAAGTTTTCAGTCGGTCCAAATACATATTACTAATTGTTATGGTATGTATACGATGTAAAGCAGGTGGACGTACAAAAACGATAGAACGCTATCCATTGTTATTCCACTAGGATTGGTGATTGGGAAAGATGGTCAACATATGACTAAAGGTGGAAATATACTATTGATACACCACGCCACCTGAGGTAACCAAACAAAACGCGAACCATGCATATATATAACACGCGATTCGACGAAACATCGGCAGGTAATTTTAGTCTATTCGTCAAAATCAGTGAAATTTATATACACGTGAAGTCGAGTTAAAAGATAAATATACAAGGTGTCTCAAAAGAAATTTTATATTTAGTGGATCGATTAAAAAAAAAGTAAGCCGTATATAGAAAAAATGTTTATTAATTATTAAAATACACTTTTTGGGGATTTATTTCTTAAAAATAATATCGTCTAAATGTAGACCCTCGCGTTCTCGGCACTCATTTAATCGAACAGTAAAATTACTTATGACGTCTCGGCAGGTGGACTCAGGGATGGCTGCCATTTCGTGACGGATATTTTCTTTCAAATGCGCCAGTGAAGTCGGTTTATTGGCGTAAACTTTAGATTTAAGATAACCCCATAGGAAAAAGTCCATAGGGGTTAAATCTGGACTGCGTGGAGGCCAATTTATGTCACCTCTCCGGAAGATCAGTTTGCCTGAGAAAATTTCACGAACACGTGGCAGACACATATTGGACGTGTGTGAAGTTGCTCCGTCCTGTTGGAACCATGTTCTTTGGTTATAGCCAGGAAAGTTTTGCAGTTCAGGTACCAAGAAGTTGTCTAACATCTCCACATAACGCTCTAAATTCACTGTAACTGCACGCCCCCTTTCGTCTTCAAAAAAGTAAGGGCCGATAATTCCTCGCGCCGACCTCGCAGCCCATACGGTCACTTTAGGCGAATGTAGGGGTTTCTGATGTTTGCGTTTCGGATTCGTTGCACTCCAGTAGCGGCAGTTCTGCTTATTTACGTGGCCATTAAGATAAAAATGAGCTTCATCCGAAAACAAAATGTTGGTAAACGTTGAAAATCGCTCAATCACCTGATTTACGAAATTAAGCCTCTGACTGGCATCTTGGGGCTTTAATTCTTGCACCAATTGAATTTTGTAGGGGTGCAGCTTTAGGTCTTTGTGCATAATGCGATGTAATGATGATCTATGCACATTTAAAGCACTTTCGCGCTTCCGAATTGAAAGGTTCGGGTCGTCACGAACAGACTGATTAACATTCTCCACGTTTTATACCGTTCTTGATGACCTAGGTCGCCCGGATTTTGATTTATCCAGCGTTGTACCAGTCTCTTCAAACTTTTTAACCCAATGTCGAATGAGAGGAATGCTTGGCGCATCATTTAAGTGGCGAAAACCTCGAATACTGCAGAATTTTCTACGCGCTACAGTCGCCGTAACGCATAACGCGCGGTCTGCTCCCGAGAAACGCTCCATAGCGACTGAATTCCCAAGAGCCAGGCTACCGATTGACATAACCCCCGCGCCCGTCGGATACGTTGCGTTCACGCAGTAAGCTAAATAAATATAAAATTTCTTTTGAGACACTTTGTACTTCTTAACAACGAATCAGAAAATGATGATTTACAAGATCTGATGAAAATGTTTTGTATTTATTTTGTAAAAAAAAAGGATCATTGGTACTAGATTCATGAAATTAATCAGCAAACAATATGTTTGTTGAATATCATATTATTTTTAAAGAATTGCTAAAAATGACGAACGATTTAAATGTATTTCCAAGTAGATAAATTGTAATATAGATAAATATATGTATATAGTAAAGATGACTTTCATCAAGTAACACGTTGGAACACGTGTTGACTAGAAACACATTGGTCACGACGCGTCGTAAGGAGTGATCGTTTGGATGGGGTGTTGTGTGAGCGCGTCCATCGCATCCGGTGTTAATAATATGTTTCTAATTCATAGTCAACCGTGGAAAATAGTAACATTTGATTTGAAACAACACGCATCGCGTTTCGTTGCATTGCGTCGGGTTTTATAAGTATATTTCCACCTTTATAATCTGCTGCCGACTGTCTGTCGTGTGCGCTTACTCTAATATTGTAATAAACGCTTTTGTCGCTCGTTTTGGTCGGAAACTAAACAAAAATCGCACGACGATCGCGATGTGTTATTAAATGAAACTCGAGGATGCTTGTTTCAAATTCCACAAAAATACAATTAGCTTTCATATATTTTATTTATTACAACATTAAATAATTCTATGAATAAATTAATTAAAATGTTTAATAAAACTTTTAATTATTTAAATGTTTTATTTATATATTTACGATTTCATGTCAACTCATCGTAAATTTCAATTATGAATAATTACAGTGCACCATAATATAGAACAATTAAAGTTTATATTACAATGTACAGTAATTTAATCATAGTTGTAAATTTATTTAAAGCGTTAATAGCCTGTAATGCTATGAGTAACTGCTAAAGACTATGTATCACACTTACATAAAAAGTACACTAAAAAATAAACAAAATCTAAAATTACACTATTAAGACATTATTAATAATTAAGACAAATACAAATCAATCATGCGAAACAATTGTTGCTATTCTGATTCAACTGTACGATCGTAAAATCGTAATTTTCTAAATTACAGATATATCGTAAGTTAATTGGTTACAGATCTTACGATGCGTACAGACGTGGTTACGATCATTATGATTTTATGCAGAATAGCAGCATTATATACAAGATATTTCTATGTAAAAAAAGATAATAATACGATCTATGTAGTTTAATACGATTTGTCCAAATAAATAGTGTAGTTGTAACATAGGCCTAATATCTACATTACTCCACACTTCTGAAATGAAATTTTCAGAACATTCGAGTATTTTTCAATTATCAAGCAGAGCCGCAGTAAGGGGGGGCGGAGGGGGCGATGGCCCCTAGCACACTAAGGAAAAGGGCGCTGACGGGCTTGCTAAGGGGCGCCATTGCGAAGATGAGAACCTTTTGTTTTGCTCATCACTTAAATTTTGGGAGGTAAGAACCTTGTTTTTATTTACCAAGGGCGCCAAAACACGGCGCAAAACTCTGCCCCTAGCGCAAGTTTTCCTTACTGCGACTCTGATATCAAGACTAATTAACTAAGCTCTGATGAAGATTTAAATTAAATCGAAACGTTAGCAAAGTTAATAAATTTTGTTTTATTTTCTGACTGGTCCGATTCCCATTATCTCATCAACTATTAAAAAATTATGTAGTAAAAATTTTTCTTTTTAAATTTTTTGAAGTTTACCGACCTTTGCTCCGGAATTGGGAACAGTGTTTCCAAATGTTGTAAAACTGTCAAATATAAGGTGGCCAGACGTACTCTTTTTTAGAGCATTATACTCTTTTTTAAGTAATATTATCTATATTCTTACTTAAAAAAAAAAAAAACCTGAATATACTCTTTTTTGCTTGTCATTTGTTTTTTGTAGAGAATGAGAACCATTTTTTTTTTCCTCATCTCTGCTATTTTGGGAGTGCGGACCTTTTTTTGCTCATCACTTCTATTTTGGGAATGCGGACCTTTTTTAGGGTTTTGTAGGTATGACCAAAAAACCCTTATACCGTCATTTTGTCGTCTGTCTGTCTGTTTGTCTGTCTGTCTGTCTGTCTGTCTGTCTGTCTGTCTGTCTGTTCGGTAAAAATTGTAGCCAAACGGCTAAACCTAGAGAGTTGAAATTTGGCATGCTTATACAACTCTTTGACCCGCACATAGGAAAAATACTAAAACATCTAAAAAACATACCCCCCTAAAAATATAAACAAATATGTGCTCATCGAAAACAAAAATTTTTTTTTTAAATTCTGAGTGGGGTATCAAATGAAAGCCCTTAGTACGTGGATTAACGATCAAATTTTTATTTTTGCAAAATAAATTATTTTGATTCGATTTTTGCCAAAAATGTGCAAAAAAAATTTTGTCCCACACCTGTAGCCCAGATGGTTTAAACTAAAAATCTAAAAAAATTCTAAGTAATGTATATTGGTGTGAACCGAAATAGTAAAACAGGAATTTTTGATCAGATTATGTTTTTGGAAAATAACGCATTTTTTGTGGTTTTTGGTTCACTAAGTACAAAAGTTATACCAATGTAAGACACTCACATTCATGGCGTGCGATGGCTACATGCGTTAGAGCACTCTTAAACTGGCTGGAAAACGAAGGGTTTCGAGTTCGAGTACGGACTGAATTTTATTTTTTCTGTTTTTTTTTTTGCATTTTTATTATGTTGAAATTATTTTGTCAAAATTCTAGTTATATTTTGACAAATGTTGTATTTAATTTTTATGAGCGTAAAATAATAACCAGTCTTATTATATGATTAACAGACGATAAATTATTTTAAAAATATCATTCATTTTGCCGTGATTACTACAAAGTAAAATTTGTCCTACACACTCACCATACCGCCTTCACTTATTATATACCTGCGAAACCCTGAAATGTGTGAATATTCACACTTCACATCAATTTTTTTACTCATCACTTATATTTTTGGAGTGAGGACCTTTTTTAGGGTTTTGTAGGTATGACCAAAAAACCCTTATACCGTCATTTTGTCGTCTGTCTGTCTGTCTGTCTGTCTGTCTGTCTGTCTGTTCGGTAAAAATTGTAGCCAAACGGCTAAACCTAGAGAGTTGAAATTTGGCATGCTTATACAACTTTTTGACCCGCACATAGGAAAAATACTAAAACATCTAAAAAACATATCCCCCTAAAAATATAAACAAACATGTGCTCAACGAAAAAAAAAATATTTTTTTAAGATTCTGAGTAGGGTATCAAATGAAAGCCCTTAGTACGTGGATTAACGATCAAAATTTTATTTTTGCAAAATAAATTATTTTGACACGATTTTTGTCAAAATTGTGCAAAAATGTTTTTGTCCCACACCCTGTAGCCCAGATGGTTTAAACTAAAAATCTGATAAAATTCTAAGTAATGTATATTGGTGTGAACCGGAATAGTACAACAGGAATTTTTGATCAGATTATGTTTTCGGAAAATAATGCATTTTTTGTGTTTTTAACCAAAATATGTTAAATATTTAATTCGCTATGTAACCAAGTTGATACGTCAGCACTCATAGCTATGTGTGTTTAGTCATTGGTTTTCTAATTTGTAAACAGGTAACTTTCAAACTAGAGTTCGAATCCTGTCAATTTTATTTTTTTTGTTTTTTTTTTGCAGTTTTCTTTTGTTTAAATTATTTTGTCAAAATTCTAGTTATATTTTGATAAAATGTTTAATTTTTAAAAGCGTAAATTTATTAACCAGTGGGAAGTGTGGAAATTATAATTTAATTCTGTTTAATGTGTACGAAATCAGAGGGCGGGGCTAATGATTTAAGCAAACAATAGAAGCCATAGGCGCAATTTTCAAAATCTTAATGAACCTTGCTATGTAAAAAAAATACTGCACATATTTATTTAGTATATTCTTTTTCTGTAAAAAAATCAGGTCAGTCTAGTCAAATATGTCAATAAATCCAAAATATTATACGGCATTTTATGTTCTTATGTTGTTAATTCATTCAAACTAAATGAAAAAATTATCGTAGACTAATATGATTTAAAAAATTAGCTAACACGGGACAAAACTTAATAACCATTTATAGAATACTGCGTCTTCGTAGATCAGAGCGTTTTACAGCCAGCAACATCGTCAAGGAGGGAAAGAATAGCGTTATTGGGAGAACCCATTAGAGAGTATGAAAAAGAAATACTCCATTTGCCATGCACTGCATTCTTACGTTTGAGCGAACTATAGTTTCATTACTGCACGGATACTTTAACAAAAATTTTACGCTTAATTAGTGTGTTGTATGCGTCTGCGGTATGAACAGATTCATATTGCCGGACAATGGTACATACCCTTAGGTAGTACAACAACGATTTCAAATTGTGTGTTGTATTAAACTGATGTTTCGATTTAAAAATCCCTGATAACGCTTATGATTTATTCCCGAAATTTTATTTGCTCACTCGAAACTCAATGGTATCGAATGAGAACAAATAAAATTAGTAAAACTTACGGAGCATTTGTTTGATATCTAATATTTCACTTTTGTTTTTCTCTTCCTATTTTTACTTTTTCCTTCCGAAATTTTTACATAGAAATATCTTGGTTCTACTCAATAAACCCTCTAAATCAATGAGAACATTCAATACATTTCAATAAACAAAACAAATAAATAACACTTGAACCCTTGAAGTACAAACGCACAACTTCTACAATAAATAAAGTCGCTGTCACTGTTTTGTGGTGGCGAGACCGTCTGAACGGCTCTAACTGTTATGTATGGGTTGACAGGAAAAACGGCGCTGCTGGAGGACGAGACATTGCCCGAGCTGGAGAATCAGAGGTACACAACTTCCAGGAGTACACCTACAAGAAGATTACACCCTGCGATATCTGCTCACAGGTGCTTAGAGGTAAGAAACAAATTTAGAAAAAAACTTTTTAGACTTTATTAACAATGTTTTTCAACCTTTTTTTTATGAAGATTAACTTGTTTTTTTGGATATACCGCACACCTTATTAAGAATCGAACTACGAAATAAATGCCTGCGTAAAGCGTAGGATACATTTCTAATTTAGAGCGCTAAATAAAATAAAAACAACGTCTACACCCTATTTACAAAAACTAAGAAAGGTTTTATTTTTATTGGAATAAGCTGTTTTATTGTTTTTTAAAATATTCGCCTTTAAGAGTTATACACTTTTTCATGCGTTCAAACCAATTCTCGAAACATTTTTTCCACTCTGAAGTTGGTATCTCAAAAACACGGTTTTCGAAGGCTTCAACAGTTCTTCAGGTGATGAAAATCGAAGTCCATGCATTTTTTTTTTTTTGACATTGGTTAACAAAAAAAGTCGTTAGGGACTAGATCAGGTGAATACGGACAATGAGACATTAATTCGATGTTTTCCGCCTTCAAATATTTAATTATTTGACGTGTTGTGTGACAGCTTGCATTGTCATGATGAAGAATGATGCGACTTTTTGATTGTTTTTCCCGATTTTGTCGATGACTTCTGGCAAACAAATGTTTGTATACCATTCAGCATTAACTGTACTCCGATCCTCTAAAAGAATGGTTGCGACATGTCCAGTACAAAGAAACAATCATTTTCTTGGAAGTTCTTCGTGAACGAACAACTTTGTGGGTTTCGGTTCATCTTGGAAGACCCAAACAGTGGATTGTTGCTTTTTCCTTTTGAAATTTAGATTTTGGCTGCCAACGTGAAACATGAAGTAATCACGAAGCGCTTTTCAACTTGAGAAACGAAAAATCCAGTTTAGTTCCGCTTAAACATAATAAACATAGTATACAGAAAAAAAATATTATCTTTACTGCATCGTATTAGTCTGTTAATACGAGCAGTATTAATCAAATTTTACACTGGAAAGAATGAAGGAAACCGGGTAAAACCAGTATTGAATATTTTTAAATTAATTTTTGTTCTTGAACAGAGAACAAAATGTCGTTCCTTTTACCGTACTTTAAAAAATTCTGGTAATATGTTTATTTTGCTATCGTTTTCGGTTTGTTCTCATCCTTGATAAAAATTGAATTAAAGAGTCGGGAGTCGATAATTTTTCCGACTCCTGCAAAAAGCTTCGACTCCCGACTCCCGACTCTGACTCCGACTCCCCATCTCTGGTTTAGTCACTTCATGAATCTCGTTTTTTTTTCCATTGTTCGAAAGTAACAAAAGATTGTAAAAATTAAACAACGCGATGGTTTTGGCTGAATTCGACAGCAGTATATTGACTGATTCTACTTTCCAGAAACAAACTTGTTTCGATACTACTACCACCATATCTTAGATTTCGCTAATTTGGCATTTGGTGATGATCGGAAAATCTCAATATTTCTTTCACTCTGTCGAAGTTCGAAGTTGATTTCAAAACAAACTCGTAGGCTCCAGTCTCGCCATGATAGATAAACATATTACATCCCATTAAGAAATTTGAGATGTCATCAATGTCTATAACAACTCATATTTGACAGTTTTATTGGCCATCAAGGGTAATAAATTATTTGTATACTCATTCAATGCAGTATAATAAATATAATACGACATACACTGCACTTTAATATAAAAGGTTCCATTTAGAAGATGAATTGAAAGGGAAAATAATAAAAATATTGTAAAGAAATGGAAATTAATGACACAATTGTAGATGAAATGATTAATTATATATTTAAAATTTACATTTTCATGTGTTTGCATTTCTGTTATTTGAATATATATGCTGATTTCAATATGTGTTGCATTAAAGATATGTTTCTGGGGTTATTGAAGGAATTATGCAACATGCAATACAAGCACGATATATGGGTTGCATAACTTAAGTTGCTTTGTAACTCGTTGCTAAGGATTCATCTAATTATTATCATCAAAAGCATAGTCGGGTTCATATCCTATTCAGGCATAGAATTTTAAAAAATTAGAATTATCTTGGCTAATTTCCTTAGTAGAAAGCACAGTAATTAGACATCCCTCCCTGCAAAGAACGATTATAGTTACCTAACGAGTCGCCGAAATCATTGTAATACGGCAGTTCATGTGTCGATTTGCGATGTTCTTAACTTTTCCCCGGTCAAATTTTATCAAAAATATTTATACTTATTATTCATACAGTTAGTGTGTTAAGAACGTATTTTAATCGAGTGGGAATTTTTGCAAAAGGTGTTAACCGAATGTTGAAAATGGTAGTACGAGATTAAAGAGTCCGTTAAGCTGGGGCCAGATTAGCGAGCTGACCCTGTAACGTACCGGATCATGTAACACATTGTGTAACATTTTTGCCGGTTAGACTGTATTACTTGCACAAACCGAGCGGTTCGCAAAACGCTCGACCTGATCCGTTCTGTCACTCTTTTTGTCGCGAGTACAGAGTTCGGTGAATTTGGTTGGACGCGTTCGGGGTAATTTTGACGCTCGCGAACTTGGACGCTTGACATAAAGTCTACATAACTTATGTCCGGTTGCATAAAAGTCTTAAAACTAGATGTAAGCTAAAACTCGATGTAAAACACAAAATTGCCTAGCAATGCAACGCGTTTTAACGAGTTTTTAACCAGTTTTAGCTTACATCTAGTCTTAAGATTTTTATGCAGCCGGGAACTAGAGTAGATAGTAAGTGGTAGTTAATAAATTTCATGCTAACTATTTTTCGACTTGTTTTGCCAACATTTTAGCTTCTTCAATGATCCGCTCTCAAAAATTGTTGTCTCATTTCTACATCTGAATCTTGATATCACTTTTTTCTTCTCTCTATTTCCCTTTTCTGTCAATTATTATGGTTTGCTTAACGTCCAGGTCTTTGCATATTTGCTGTTGTATCTTGACTCTTTTATTTTTGCTTCCTGTTCCGTTTGTTGAATGTCAATCATGCTTTCTATTACTTCTTGCTACCAATTCTTGGCCATTCATTAACCTTACCGCTGTTACCACAATATGCATACATTTTCTTCATTTACTTTTCCTATCTCGATAGTGCATTCCCTTCTTGATCCCTTTTTTCCATTTCCCTCCAGCATTCGTACAGAATTTCTTTTCCCGGAAGTCTGATTATATTCTCTTCGAATTTTATAACTTTACTGACTGCCTCTATTTTTATTTTTTTATTTTTGTTTCCTCCAGCGTAATGCATGTTAGTGTATTCATGTCTAACCCCAACATCCATTTTAGGTATTTTATTTGTACCTTTTCTACCTGTTCTCATTTCGCCCATCTCCATACTTCTGCTCCATACATTATTATGTTTTTAATTAGTACCTCGTACATGAGCATATACATTCTGATGTCTCCTTTTTTTTAATACTAGAAACATATTACTAAAGGCAACAAATCGAAAACTCCTCAACCACAAAACCAGCCACAAGAAAATTGATTTACAAAATGCATATTTATAATGTAGAAATGTTCCTTTTCACTCCTTCTCTATTTCTTTGCAGTTTCTTCCTTTAGTTTATTTTTAGTTTTCTTCATTTTAAAAATCGCTTTTTGCAAGCGATTTCATATACACTACTACAGAGCGATAAGTTCTTATTATTGATTTTATTGTTTACTAGCATATTTTTTAAGGAAAATTTATTATGAAAAGCTGCTTCTTCCCTTCTAACACCTTTTTAAGCTTTTAGGTTTTTCTTTTCAATTAAATATTGTTTGTTTTTCCTAGTAGTAACTAATTATAGGTATATATTTCAGTTATGTTAGTCTGTTCGTTTTAAAGAAGGCCAAGTAAGCCAAAATTCGTATAAATATAGTCCGTCGAAGCAAATAAAGTCCCTGGGTAGACGTGTCTTAGCGCTCTATGCGTTCCCAGGTACACTCAACGGCATATTACACTCGCGCGAAATTCTATATATGTGTGAATTATTATATATAAATATTAATAATAGTTATAAATCAATTTTGAGTTAAATTCAAATCAACTTGAATTATATCAAACACAAATACTAAAGCACAAATCATACAAATAAAGCGTAAAACCAGTACTTATCAGTTCTGTGTCAGACTATACACATTCCTTAAGGTGGTTCCTAATTGGTCAGACGGAAACCCGCCTAAAAATTTTCAAATTAGTTCACATATTTTCCGGGGTTCTTGTTTGCTTCGTGGCACTATACACTACATTGCAGATTTTTGAAACAAAAACCGAGTAGATTTACTTTTGCCTAATCATAATAGTTTTAAATAATAGAGAACCCTTTTTTTATATTGACGAAACCGGATGAAAAAGGGTATTATCTGGACAACGTGACAAAGGATTAAAAACCGGAACTATCCTAGGTATATCAGGACATCATCGTAATTATACGACCTAAAATGCTTTTAGAGTTAAAAACATACTTTTTTATATCAAAATTCCATCGAATCTGTCAATAATATTGATACACTGTCATCCTAGTAAGTCTATTAATTTAAAACTTTGTTGTAGGTCACACTCGACAAGGTCTGAAATGCCGCATCTGTAAAATGAATGTTCATGTCGACTGTCAAGACAAAGTTGGAAAATGTCAATCAAAATCTCGCCTGCTCAGAAGACAGAAATCCACATCCGAAATAGAAACAAAGGTACCAGAAGCCACAGTCGAGGAAGAGAGTAAGTCACATTACTTATTTATTGTTGCTTGGATCCCTTTAATTATTAAAGATTGAACAAAAGTTTTGGAAACACCGAAAATGAAACGAGAACTTAAGAAATAAAAAACTAATATTCTAAAAATCACAATGAAATAAAATGTATTAGAAATATAAGATAATCATTCAACCAACATAGCTTACTTTACACAGTTTTGCTACAATACGATTTAAAATCACTAGGAGGCCGGACTGATCTTCTGCCAAACACTGTTTAACGATTAATATTTTTTAACGATTTAAATTTGCTAACGATAATTCTATACTGCATTAGTCTTCAAACTTCAGACATCCAAGTATTTTTCGGTATGAACTTCATTGCGGAACCTATTAATAAATACAGTCTGTTCCAAACGGTTAAGCGGAACTAAATTTTGCAATCTAGTTACTTTCATCGTTTAAATCGTGCTTTTCGACCGTTTTGTTTAAGCTTTGTAAATCATACTTACAATACACATGTTTTGGTTAAGGTTAATATCATTTTAAATTGTCATTTTCTTTATATTTAGATTTTTTGTGTCATTCTTAATACAAATTTCCCATTTATTAATTTTTTTGTCATTAAAATATATAAAAAAATAATTTAATTTTGACATAGGTCATTCGTTTCCATGGTTTCATTGTTGTAATTTTAAATTTTGACAGTCCAACATGAAAAATGAAATAACCCAAGCAAGGTCCCTTGTCGTGACAACCTAAAAGAACGAAATTCCCATTTAGTTCCGCCTAAGCGTTTGAAACAGACTGTATGTTTCGTATAATGCATTTTATTTGATCAAAATGAACACTAGCGTCATCTAACAATTCGAAACGTAATTAAAGATAAAGGCAGCAGACACCTCAATTTAAAAATTGTTGTTAAATTATTTGATGCAACAAAATCAGTTTATTTATATTCCTGAATTCATTTTAATTGTCTCATGGAACCCAGGGGTTCCGTGGACACAGCTGAAATTCCGCTACTGAAGATAAGGCTATTCATAGATTTAACTTTGTCAATTGTTAAAAGTACCCTTGGAGGTTTTCATCTGATACCCAATGTTGTATTCGGTGGTAAATGCCCCTAATATCTCACTAAAGTTGTCATTTGCGTGAAACCGCGGCTGCTTTCGGTGCATTTAATATGTAAACTTTGACCTCCTAGTTGATACTGGATTGACGATCAAAGAAAAATATACGTATAAAACATATAACACTTCACTCAATAAGTCTCCGGTCTGACATATATATGACAGCACTGTTGACAGACCCATATGATTTCTGGATAGTACCAACCTTCAAACGATACGTGTGAAAATTTCATGACATTCTGACAATTAGTTTAGAGGTTACAGTGGTTTTAGTTACTCTAGTTTTGTAATTTTAAAAAGAATGGATAAAAAAGAATTTCGTGTGTTGATTAAACATTGTTTTTTGATGGGAAAAAATACTGTTGAAGCCAAACAGTAGCTTGATAAGCGTTATAGAGACTCTGCACCAGGCAAATCAACTATTACTGATTGGTATGCGGAAATTAAATTAATTAATTAATTTTAATTTTTTTAATTTTAGGAGCGTTCGAATGAATGTATCACTCTTGAAGGAGGGTATGTTGATGAATAAAGTCAAATTTCTAAAAAAAAATTGCTTTTCTTAGTTAGACCGAAGACTTATTGAGTGACTTGGTATTATTGGTTGATTCTGTTGTATTATTAATAAATTATATTTTTTAATTCGTTGCTCTTTATGAATTATTACAAATACAGTGATTTTCTTACGTGTACAGTGCAGAATCCTGTTAAAATAGTTCCACCATTTTGTTTTGCCACAACTCATTGGCAATATAACTATTTTGTATGCTTTTCTCACTAGATCAGACCAGCAACGTTATAGTATAAACACCAAATAATGACGTAATACCAGTTGCAATGCAATTTGCACCCGGTTTGACGTTTGTTGCTTTGCAACTAAGCAACTGTACGAATTCTGGTTTCTGCGTTTCTGATGTTATTAGCCTGATCTCGTTGGCAAAACATTCTAACATTTTATGCCAATACAATTAAGTATTTGCTACTTTCCATCCTCTGGCTACTTTCTAAACGTATTGTTTTCATTTTATTTTCATTTTAAAAGATTCCAAAACTTTTGTCAACCTTTAGCATAACGTGTCCAGCGATTGTAACAAAAGCAACCCATTTGCGAATGTATTTCCAAGGTTACAATAATTTATCATACTAGGTCAAGAAGATATGTATTACGGGATGTCCACTTTAAATCGTCAGATATCTTTCAAAGACACCATTCGTCCCCAATCTCTGGATATAGGTAGATCGGCTTTATTTACCGTTTTGCTAACAGAGTGATTATAGAATAACAAACTCGTAACAAATAGTTGCTTTAAATAGATCATTTTAACTATCATATCATGCTAGTTTTATTTATTTTTGCTGAGAAATTACTGGTTATTATTCCGTTGTATATTTCGGATTGCAGCGATTTATATTTTAATTAACAATCTACGATTAAAACCCACTTGAAATGAGTATATTTTCAACTTTATAAAACGTTTTTTTGCTTTGTAGTCTAGATATATATTATCTTATTTTTATTGTTTTGTTAGAATTTGAATTCGAACGTAGATTTACCGGATTCGATAAAATATATGTTCTACAAAAACAAATCAAACGTCGGATTAATTGCGTTCTGTTACATAATTTTCCGGTGTACACATTTATCACAAAAGTTTTACGTACATCCGGATTATTTTAGAAAGACAATGACGTTACAATTAATTGCCTATTACATGTACATAATATATACAGGGTGTTTGTTTGAAACGCCGTACGTCGAATAACTCCTTATTTTAAGGGATACAAAAAATTCTTCAGAAGAAAAGTTAAACTAGACAAAAGGGCCCAAATAATATTAATATCTATAATAAGAATTCTGCATCCCTTCCGGTTTTAGCGGGAATTGTTTCAACTTTTTATCTAGCATATGGAATCGGTACTTTTATCGGCTCTAAAGTTAGGCCGTGTTATAAAATGACCTACGCCATTTATAACTTAAAATATATAATATGGTGCCATTTTCTTCGGATCCAGACGAATTTGTAGAATTTAAAAAAAATACCGAGAATATGAGCTAGATTATACTGGAATATTAAAATGACTACGTTTTGCGCTATTTTGTTAATGGTCAAAATTCGACATATTTACCCCGTTATCCGAAGTCTTGCTATATCTGCATAAATTTTTATGTTTACAACAGTATTTCTCAACCCTAAAACTTACCAGAAACTGCAAAATATTCAATTCTTTTACGCGGCCTGGTGACAATATTATTTATTTATTTATTTTTTGTTACTGCAAAAAGCTTAAAAATTACATTAAGAAATAAATATTTTTTCTAATACCGGACGTAAAGTTGGCACTTAACGCACGTATTACATAATGTCTAAAATAGCACTTTAAAGCTAGGGCTATTCAGAGACAACATTTTAAACACTGTCTAAATTAAACACTAAATTTAAAATTTAGACAGTGTTTAATTTATTTATGTATTCAGAAACATAGTAACTATTTTTTTAAACAAAATCAAAACTAAACACTGTTTAAATAAAGACAGATGAAAATTGTGCAAGTTGGTAATAAAATAATTGAACTTTACTTTGGTCTCTTTCTAATTTTTATGTGCTAGAAAGAGATTGAAAATCACATTTATAACCTTACGACCCATCAACAATATAGCTTTTATGTACTTTCTTTTTCTACGACATTGTAAACTTGCTATTGTTCTCTTTCTTACACATTATACTGCTTTAAGAGTGATTTCTGAATAAATAAATGATATACGTCCAATATTATATGACAATGGCTGGACCGATTTAAAAAAAAGAATATTTGTTGCACATACCTTACCTATTTCGGTATAAGTTTTTAAGAGATATTGTATAGGTAATTTAAAAATTATTTTCTCGAGAACGGCTAGACCGATTTTAAAACTTTTTTTTGAATTAAATTGAATTTATACGTAGTATAAATCCCGGTGGTTTCATAATTTTAATATGGGTACCATTTATTGCTCCAATAATAGATGGACACCCTGCCATATTATAAAATTTTGTTTTTCTTGATGCAATTTTGTAAAAGCATCTTTTTTTAGAGCCAACGCAACTGAAACGTCCTGAATGTCCCCTACCGAAGTATCTTAATTCGGATAATAATTGTAATTTTGAATCTATATGCCGTCCCTTTTATGTCACATGATTAATTTCATTTTCAACAAGGTGGTGTATAAAGTAACTCCCTGTTTAGAAAAACGTATATTTTTCACGAAAAATTTTATCACTATAATTATCATAGGGATTTTCCCTGTCCATTTAAATTATGACAAAATTTGTACACACAAACTCATTTATATCATTCACTTCTTCAATATCTTCTAAATATTCTTCCACTGAATCACTCAGTTAGAAATCTCACGTAGATAATAATCTTAATACACAAATTTAAACTACCCACATACGTTGTTTAAAAAATGTTGATTAAATTGTAACTTAACTAGAGTAACTAGAATGAAATGTTGTCTCTGAATAGACAAAATCAAATTAACCACTCTAACTAAGAAAAACAGTGTTTAAAAATTGTCTTTGAATAAGAAAAAAAATTAAACATTTTTTTATCTGAATAGCCACTCTCAATGTTAAAAAATCTCAAATGTTATAAAAATACGTAAAAGATATACGTGAATAAATGAAAATACTTACGTAAAACACAACAGTGCAACTAACTTAAATACCATAATATTCGATTAATGATGGCTTGCTATGGAACGGGTTAAAAGTTTTAACTCAAATGATCCCTAACTCAAGTTAAAATGATATCTTTTTGTATTTTTTTTTTAAGAGTTAGGCATAACTCCATATAAAACACTTAACTTGTTCTTTAGTAATCGGTCATAAAACACGTAAATTCTAAATAACCAACAATATAGCTATTGGTCGCCCATCTTATGTTGTCATGGTAACTAGCTATCAAAATTTTAAAAAATAATACATTATGGACATTGATCTGCCATCTTATGTGCAATTTTGGTACTAATAGTGAAATATGTAACTAATTTTTACAAAATGATTATTATATTTTGAATTTATTAACATTTTCGGTAAAAAATTATCATATGCAATACGTGCGTGAAGGACTCTTTTCAATCTCGTGCTATAATTTTTGGCACTCAATGCTTCGTGAAAAAATTGCTCTCATCTGTAAAGACATCCTTTACACACCAATCACAGAAAAAACTATCTTTGGTCGCTCATTTTATGTTCTGGTAACCAGCTGTCAAAATTCTAAAAAATAATATATTATGGACATTGATCTGCCATCTTGTGTGAAATTTTGATAATAGTGCAATTTGTAGTTAATTTTTTGCCAATTATTTTGAATTTATTATTAACATTTTCGGTGCAAACAATTTCTTATGCAATACGTGCGTGAAGAAGTTTTTTCAATCTCGTGCTACCATTTTCGACACTCAATCAGATCAATTCTGTAAAAAGTTACTGTGTAATAATGTTACTACAACATAAAATATTATAAAAAGTATAATGCCTTTCATTCATGGTAGTAACTGACCTTGCTCATAGTGACGAATTTAGTTACTATTATCATAGTAACAGAGTTACAGAATTGGTCTGATTGCCTCATGCGAAAATTTGCTCTCGTTTGTAAAGACATCCTTTACACACCAATTACAGAAATAACTATCTTAATTATCTGTGAATATAAAAATTTATAATTTTATAAACAAGTTTGATTAGCCGTAAATTAAATATATTGTAAAAATATTATAACTATATAAGTTTTGGCTGACTGGTTGGATTTTAGCGTGGTTCGGTGGTTGAGAAACGCTGGTTTACAGCACCTCTGATGGCAATTTTAGAAGACAGGATATCGACGTAGTTTTTATAAAATTTTACAAACTATCTAGAGAATGTAGTTTCTCCGACAATAATATAGAAGAAATATAAAATTTTGACACCAAATAAAAAATTTATAAAACGAAAGAAACTTCATCTTCTGAATTACCGGTTGTGTAGTTTTATTTTTATTTATTTCTCCAGTTGTTTTATAGGAGTTTGAAATGTCTTATTTCAAGTGGTTCCTGGGTAAGTCGCGTATCTACTATTTATAGAAAGAAAATAAAATAAACGCTGGTCTCGAGATATGTATTAGTGTCCCGTACACCGTGCAAGAACATTGGTAATTGTATGTTCTAACCAGAGTTATTTCGGTTATTGTTCGTCAGAAAGCCCAGAAGTGGATCTAATTTACCAAGTACTAAAACAAGCCGGAGAGATATCAAATACAAAACCGCGTTCAGGAGCAGAAACAGGTATAAACAGTGGTCGTGGAATGCTCATCGGTGTGGAAAATGCACCATCAACAAGGGTGGAAGAACGTCCGCCAGTTGGTATACTCGTGAATGATCGAAGTGGTGCAAGCTCGGCTCCTGGTAGTTCGGGAAGTTCCGGGCAAAGTTTGAATCGCCGGGGACAGCCGAACAGGCCCCCAGGCTCCAGTCTGACCGTTAGCAATCCAGTTCCCCATTCCACTAGTTCAGGTGTGTTTCATCTATCCCAAAATATTCTTGGTTCTCGTTAAATATACATCTATTTACTAGAGCTCAGGAAATCTAATATAGAGTCTCTCCGAGATGTTCACGACTATTATGGTAGAGCATAGATTTTAACATACATATGAGAGGGCCTTATGGGAAATAATGAGAGGTTGTAATGAAGTTAGTTCTTGACGTCATCTAGATACCACTATGACCCTTGTGACGGCTAATTACAACCTCTCTTGCCGTAAAACCTTTCTCAACTACCGATTATATTTCAAATACAATCATTTCCTTTAAAGAACTGCCCGTATAAGGTACTTATTTTTCAAAAGATCTTATATTTCTCAATATCCAGACGATCCTTTCAAATGTAATAGGTTAAATATATATAGACGGATAATCGTTAAGGGCAAGAGAAATCGAACCCCAATTGTAATTTTATTAAACTAACCTAGCGTTTCGTATAAATTTCATTCGTCACTGCAATATATATATATATCTTTTACATTTCTACCTCGGACCAGACTCGGACATAATCATCGTTAATTAACCAATGACGTCCTAAAAGAAGACACGAATGATCTGTGTTACTCTTAGGTATGTTATCAATTCATTTTAAAATTCTGGAATATTAAATTTATGTAAGGTAAACCGCCGATTTAACTGACCTTGAATTAATGGACCTTGATGGTTAAAATTTAACCGAACATAATTATTTAAATATAATTATTGCTGATCATATCGATGATGCATAAATATAGCTTTAAATCGATTATTCCCCAGTAAAAACTATCCTGGGGTATTTCATTATTTCTTTATACAGTAGTGTTCACTTATAAGAAACCCGGTTAAAGCAAATTTTTGGGTATAACGAACCAATTTGAAAAGTACGGACCAAAATTTCATAGGAACTGTGTTAATTATTCTTCATCAGCATTACGCATCGGCGAAGCAAACGCTCGCCTGTAGCGCAAAATTTGGAAATGCGACAAAAGTATCTCGTGTTTAATTTTGTCATATGGGCGGATTTTTCCTGTGGTGGCCAAAAGTCTAGCGCCGGCGCTGTTCTTCTAACACCGAAACCGGCTCTTCGTAGCTCTCGGATAAAACGAGCCGTTCTTTGTATATAAAATACTAAAAGTTCCCGGTTATAACGAACTTTTAACTATAAAATAAGAAACTTCCCCGAAAGTAAAATCGAGAGCGATAAAATAATACCAGGTTCAAACAGTGGCGTAACTTCAAAATTCGGCCTCCCCCCGCAAACTAATACTCCACAATCAGGAGTGGACTAAAACTATAAATTCTGAAAAATTACTTAAATTCTAAGTACTGAAAAATTATAGACCAAACCAGCCCAAGTTATTGCTTAAAAATTGAAAACGGGTGGCGAATGACCTGCTTTTGGCCTGCTCCCAGCATTCAACATTCGTATGGATGAGGGAAGCAATGTAGACCTTCGGGCTTTTGCTACAGCGCTGGTTCCAACTACATCATATGCAAGTAGAAATGTTAAAACCTTTCGTTATTTTCTTCAATCACGAAATACTCCACAGAGAATTTTTAAAACTACTCAAGGTGAAATTGAATATTACCGAAATTAATTTTGTTCGAACAAAAAAAAAACCAAATACACGAACTTTGTTTAATTTAATAAAGTAAGTTTTTGGCGCACAACAACGATTTTTTTTGCCCTTAACACAGCTTCTTATTAAAATAAAGAAGAAGTGAGTAGAACGATGAGTACAATTCATGCTCTACCGGAAAATCGTGATCTTTGCCAAACAAAGCCGGTTGGTTTCTCTGTACTGCTGAGACTTTCAAATATTATGATAACGAAAAACTGCGGTTTCGTCCAAATATTATTTTACAATCTCACTGGCTCTAGTAAATGATGTAATTGTTTTCTTTCTTTCTTTATTCGTATGTATATAGTAACATTTCTTAGTTATTTTTGCATGAATGTTTTTAACAAAATTTACATTCCACTCCTTTCCACAATACCAACATTCCTAACTGGGGAAAACCGTTTAATACCAACATTAAAATGATCACCGTTAGAAAGGCACCATTAGTAATTTACGGAAAATACGGTACAAAATCACTTAAAACGTATAAAAAAATCACACTGCGTATTTCACTCTAAACTAATGAACCAGCGAACGTCATCGAAAATAAAAATTCTTGTTAATAGTGTTTCTCAAAATATTTGGATTTTTTAATTTCCCGCGTTTTTTACAGGGAATACATATGTTTTTGACCACACACATACAAAACTAATATGTTTACATGTTGGTGAAGATAAAACACGTCAAACTGTGGCATGTTTAATATAACCGATATGTATGTAAGCTGATTATTCCTAATCCGAAATTCCCAGGACCAGGAGGGTCTGAGTTTGAAAAACATTCAGTTAAAGTAAAGGTACCATTTAACTGAAACTACCGCCGAAACGGCCGGCAATAGCTGTAGGTTGTGGCTTACTACTATTGGTTTCAAATCGGAGGCGTTTTCCTGAAAATTCAGAAACTCTATGGCAACACAGCCTTTAGCTACCAGCTACCTCGACCAACCCGCTCGAATGGTTGTTGAGAGATGTCATCTGTAACGGCCTCGCAATATTATAAATTTTGAAAAGGGTTTTATCTGAAAAATTTTCAGGGAAATAAAGTTTCATTCAGCTTTTTAAACTGTTTTTTTAATTATTTCTAGAAACGCTCAATAGAAATAAATAAAAATATAAAATCTGCACTGATTACATTTGTTTTATATATAATTATTTATATTGTAGCTTTTGCGGAAGCAAGTAAACCATTGAAGAAACGTTGATCGTTTCTATAAAAAATTAAAAAACAAAATTCTGAATAAATCTTTATTTACCGGATTTTATTATATTGGTAGTAAATCCTTTATCAAACTGAAGAATTTTCTGAACAGTCTTTCTTCAAACGCCTACTGATTTAAATAACAAAATTTTCTTTGTACTATGAACACATTTTTGTCAGTTCTCACTTAAAATATGTTTCTTTCTTCTTCCTTAATTATTAATATCACAAACACGTCTAAATTAAGCGTTAAATAAACGAAAAACTCAACACGTCACCGTTTTCCTAAACGTGGTGTTTAAAATGAAGACAGTGGAGGTGCGCAGTTTGAAAGAAATATTTCAGCAGTTGGATATTGTCAGTTACCTCCAACAGTTGTGGAGGAGAGTTGCATAATTGCTCATAAGAAGAAAATTTGTATTATCAATGTTGATCCGATTTGTGATAGACAGAAACACCTTGTGCTGATGATTTGAAATTTACTGATGCCATCACTTCGCATCACAGCTTTTATAAGAGCTCATTTTTCAGAACTTGTTCCACACTCCATAGATTAGACCAGTATTTCTCAAACTTTTTACACTCGTGGCACATTTTCCAAAGAAGAAAAATTTCGCGGCACACCTATTTAGTCATAGAAGAAGAAATTTTGAATACAGACGTCGCTGTATTCAAGAAAAAAGGGGATATTTCAATTTCAATTCGTCATAAAATGATCCTTCGTGTACTTTATTCTTATTAATGGTATTGTACGTATATTCGGACAATAATTTTAAAATAAAACGACGCTAGTTTTTTTTTAAGATTTCGCGCCACACTTGGAATATATTGCGGCACACCCTTTGAGAAACACTGGATTAGACTATCTAGCACAATATTTCTTAACCTTTTCTCCATTGCGGATCGGTGAAAAGTCATATAGTTTTTCGCGGTTCGGCAAAACATGAGATAATTTAAATTAAATAAAATCAGAAAAATACAATAATTACTTTGCTGAAATATAAAATGAAATGAAGAAAAGACTGGAGAGTCACATGTTAATCTGTTACCAAAACTCAATGTCAAAATTTATTTTCTTACATTTTCTTACATTAAATACGATGTTTAAACAATGCAGATGAATTTACCTTGAAATTAACACAAACTTAATTTATTTACTGGCTTTTCTGTTCAATATTTTGATATTGCAATGTTTGCGATATAATTGCGAGCTACCTCGTGTAAGGAACTAATGTGATGTACGACGAGAGGGTTACATGTCCGTAACTTTTGTTCCGTAACGCAATTCCGTTAATATTCAATCGACAAACGCGCCCAAGGAAGTGTTTCACATAAAAAATTATAAATAAGTTGAACTTTACAATTATAGCATGTATTTATGTTTTATAAGCATCACATACATTTTAAGTATTCAATTTAATATTTTTTGCGGCCGGTTAAATTACTTCGCGGACCGCTGAAACACTGGTCTATCATGTTAGTTATTAGTGTTGGGTGGTGAGCACCCAACACTGGGTTATATTTTCCCTTTCGATCTATAACATAATACTTTAATCAGCAGGTGTTTGATAAATTATTATTTTTTAAAAATCTGTTCAGACAAAAATCTACTGAAAATTCATAAAAATAAAGCCCAACCGTCACAGCAGACTGCTCTCAACTAATCAACGAGTTGTCTGGCCGTAGCAGCTGACGACCATAGTCCATCACAATCGCTGTGCCGATTTTTTATCCAGCATCCGGTGTAAAAGTTCGAAATAAACTTTCTGGTTTCTGAAATTTCGTATTGGAATACTCAACGTATTTTATTAATTTATTTTTTTTTATTTTGTATATTTTGAGGAACACGAGATTTAATATTGTACAGTTCACTGTACTGATGTTAAAAATGTGCATGTTTTTCTGAAAAAAAAGTTAATAATTCACATGCGAATTCTAACAAAACTGCTAAAGCATGATTTTATATACTTCTTTTTGCAGTATTTCTTTTTTCATTCCAGTATTTGCAGCACATTCTTATAGAGGAATACATATGAAACATTTTAACTAATAATATTAACAATTCTGCTCATTAAAGCGAGTTTAAGCGTGCTTATTTAATATTACTTACTTTTTTAACTTTTTAAAAATCAGAATAAACATGTTGAAGTAGATTATTATGAATAACTATCGCAGTAAAAGCTAGCTTTAGAATTGGATAATTATTTAAAATAATAATTTATAACGTAGAAAATATAAAGCTAACTTTTCTGCTCTTTATAATCGACTTTTGATGGGACGTTTCCCCAAAGCTATCACTGTTTTTTCCCCTAAACATTTTTTGAAACGAACTATACCTCTTTGTCGATTCTTTCAGTCCATTTGACTTTATTTTAACAGCCCAGGCTTTTAATTTTGAGTACCACTTTTCTCAAATGCATATAGAGTTGTTCAATAAAGGGTTTGTTCGTAGAGCAATTTCTAACGATTTATTATCGTCATACGCAAGCGCAGAGTTCGTACAAGTGCGCTTAAATAACTGCGCTTGCGTCTGACGATAATAAACCATTAGAAATGGCTCTACGAACAATGCTAATTTATTAATTCATTGGTCCCCAATGCTCTAACTAGTGCCGTTACTTGGTCAAAATTCTTACCATACCAAACATATTGCCGGGCAATCCCTGGTTAGAATTTTAGGAATTACTGCTATAATATACATATTTAAATATTTGCCCAAATTTTAATCAGTGGTTTTCAAACCGTATATTGATTTTTTACCATACCAAATACCTAGTCATAACCATAAATACTGGTACATACTTGCCACAAAATGCGTAAAGATAATTTAATTTTCTTTTATTACATAATAAATAGATGCATCTTAAACAAGAACACCAATAAGTTTTCAAACTGAACTCTTCTGGCCATTACACAGCTCTTAAGTCTCAGCAGCCACTCGTCTATAGAATTACGGTTTCTACAGTAAAATTCTCCGCTGACTTCATCAGGGAGCGCTACATACTAGTTATATTAGAGTGTCTCTTCTTACATGCTATGTCCTGATGCACGGACCATAATTTGTAGTCCAAAGGTTTGAGGTGAAAGCTGCTAGATAGCCAATCAGCAGGAGAAATGAAGGCCGGTATATTGCTTTCAAGCCGCTGCTGTATAGTCTTCACCATATGGGCTAGCACTGAATCTTGCTGAAAGCTCCAGTGGTGACCAATGAAGAAGGAGTTCAACATGGTTTACAAGTAGACTTTGACCAACCTTTTTATCCCTTCCACATCTAAATTTAGCTTAGTGGTATCATTATAGCTCTCACATCATCCAACCATAATTGTAGCAATGGTTCCTCTGGATTGTCGGCGTTTTCTCACAAGATTCTCATGAATATGTAGCATACACCCTTTTGTTCTGGCGGTTGCGAAAGCCTCCTCAATATTAAAAATCCTTCGTAATTCTATTGATGAGTGGCCGCAGAGACTTAATAGCTTTGTTACGATCTGAGATGATTATTTTGAAAACAAATTGGTTAAGATGCACCTGTATTATGTACTAAAAGAAAGTTAAGATATATTTAAGCATCTTACGGAATTTCATGGAAAACTTTGTGACCCCACAAGAAAAGTTTTGCCTTCTGAGCCTCCTCTCGCAAGTTCTGGGTATGCGGCTAGTGTAAGATATCTCTGTTTTTATTCTACAAATATCATACTTCGAGGGAGAGCAAAAAAAAAACGGTTTTGAGCAGTGATACGTAATAAATCTCTATACGGTTACTCAGAGTTGTTAGTTTCATAAATACCGTTCATTTAAGAACTACAAATCTATAGTGATTTAGCAGCCAGAGGTACCCAAAATATTCTTAAAAATCGTCTTGTCAAAAGTTGAGTCAAAAATCGCCAGAAACGCTACCAAAAATATTTATAAAGAGTTAAAAAAGTATATAACTTGTAGAATAGTAAGTAGATTAATTAAATAGTTTAATATCTGTTATAAAAATCAAAAATATTTTTCAATAAACCAGAATATATTTCTGGAATTTTGTTTGACAAATTTTATGAGACTCAAAATAATGATAAGAGATAACATTTATCATATTGTGACAAAATGAAACATAAAAATAACATATCTCTATATCACTTCATCAAATATAATCACTAGAAAAAGAAAAATCGGTTTAAATTAGAAACAGTGCTTGTAGACATTGCTGCTTTAAATAAATCACAGAAATGCCTAACTTTAATTTAATTCTCGAAAATTGTCATTTTGACAAATTGTTACGATAAAATTTAAACTTTAAAAGCTTTGAAAGCTTATTTTTTAATTAGAAATAACGTACTTCAAATCAATATTTTATCAGCAAGATAATTCTGATCTAACCTTCAATATGACAACTTTAATTTGCTACGAATTTTCGGATTATATCACGATTCGTTTAAAATCGGAAAATGTAAACGTAAAAGGATATCGTAAGCACAGTATAAATATCTCGTTAGCTATAGCTTTGGTTACTTCTTGGATTTTACAGTTTATCAACCTTTTGGCCTTGTTGGTGGCCCGTAGTTATGTTTAAAATAATAATTTATCTACCTTTTGGCCTCGTTGGTGGCCCATAGTTGTTAATAAAACAGTAAAATAACGGTGTCCAAACTTATAGTTGACAAGATTCTTGTATTGTGAATATTTATGTTTTGAAATAACATATTTTAAATGAGCAGAATTGCCTTGTTAGTGATTTAAATCGCGTTAGTTCCTATATTTAAATACTTCTTATGAGTGGATACTCTAGGTCTTTAGGTTCCTAAACACCGAACTGGTACCGTTACGTAGCAAAATTCTTACTGTATCAAATATGTTACCGGATAGATGATTGAATATTGGGAAATACCACTTTAATGTACACATTTTTAAAGGTTTTGTCCAAAAGTCGAGAATTGTTGCCTTTACATGGTTATTCTTACAGTATCAAATATGTTCAGCGCTTAAACCGTTGAGTCTAAACGTAAACGTACGTTGATTAAACAATTTGGTGAATGTCTGAATGGTTACTGATTAGTTTCAACGCGAGTGTTTGACAGTTTGAATACATAACCTTAAAAAATACTTAGAGATGGATCCATTTCTAATAGATAAAAACAATTTTAGACTGTCACGTCCTCAAGTGGCAGAATTAATCAATTTGTTAGCTCCCGTGCTATTTAACTTGTATCTTGTATAAATTTCCCGCTAAAAATTTAGGTTAGGTATACAAGTCAACATAACTAAACGTAAAATTTTTACGTTGAGATGTTTAGTAAACTGTTGACTGTCAGCGGTAACGTTCAGAAGGTAAACGTAGTGAACGTACTAAACTGTTGAGGGCGCTGAACGCGCCCAATGATTCAATATTTGGTTAGTTAGTTAGTTAGTTAAAATTTTTGGCGCACAGCAACAAAGGCTATTTGCGCCTAACGCAGCCCATCTAAATGTCATTCAATGTTTGGGATCTACTCTCATGTACATATTTTTAAAAGGTTGTTAATAATTTATTAAGTCAATGATTTTCTAACCGTAGCGTTATTTGTTCAAATTAAGTTTGTCCAAATATGTGCCAATCGGTCTGTGGTTAAAAGTTTTTGAATTTCTGCTTTATATACACATTTTTTAAAGGTTGTTCAATAATTTATTAAAGGGGGGCACAAAGGTATAGTTTTTAAAAGTTTCTTATAAAAAACTGACAATCTTTTTTAATCGTTTAAGCAGAATTGGATAGAATTTAAATTTTCTTAAGTGGTCATTAACTCACTTTTTAACGATTGAAGTGGAATTTTGCTAAACAAAAATGATCAAGAACTTCATTCAATCATTAAAAGTTACTAGATCTGAAAATCTAGTTCCGCTGAAACCGAAGAACGAAGAACGAAGACTATATAGTATTTTTAGACGAGGTTCTGAATTATGAATAATCATACCGAAAATGTTTTTGACGTATTATTTGAACATTTCTACACAAAACTATATACATATAAAAACTATTTGAAACTCACAAATATATTTAAAAAGTTACAGGAAATTGTTGTCTGATTATTCAGTTATTGAGCGAAATTTTTCAACGATGTTTTCTACAATTAAAAATATCCTATTAGATAGATAATAATTCTCAGCAAATTTTGATTTATAGATTGTTTCTAATTTTATTTCAGATTGTTAGTTTGGTATAAGAAACTTATAATATATAGGGTTTATATGTACCGTTAAGTGAGTAGTTCTCAAACTGCGCGTACTGGTGCCGTTACGTGGTTCAATTTCTTACCGCACCAAATATGTTCTGAACCAATCCGTGGTCAAATATTTGGCAACTACTGATGTAATATACACATTTAATGGTTGTTAGATTATTAAACCAATGGTTTCAATCGCAGATTTGTGCCATTCTGGGGTTAAATTTCTTACCATACCAAATATGATATCCTACTACCCGTGGTTAAAATTTTGAAGACTGCAGTTCGAATGTACACATATTTAAATGTCAGTTCAATAGTTTTTATATCCAATATTGCGTATAATAGTCCTTAAATTGTCATCCAATCGCTTGAATCACCCTTAATGATGCCCGTAACTTTCGATCATAAAATTTTATTGTCCACTCTAATTTTTGTGTCGTTCTTGTTTTGTTTTATTCTATAAATCAAGATTGCGATAGATTCTTTTCCGGAAATTTGAAAAAGTTTTTCTTTCAAATATCTTTTGTTGAAATTTATTTTAGCTAACATTTTTTCAATTGTAATACTTTTTGTAGACAAATATAAATATTGATAAAACTAAAACATTTGTAGATTTCTATTTTTCTTATTTATGACATAAATAATTGCTACAATAAATTTTAGCAACATTAAAATCACTAAGCAACACAGTTTTTGTTCCTGGGTACTGTCTGGCTAACTTAATCTGTCCAGTTGCGCAGTAACTAAAAAAATAGAAAGGGGCGTCGTTAGTATTCGTGTAGCATGCGGTACAGTTCCACAAAAATGAATTTTCAGAGCAAATTGGGAAGCGCTCGTACGTTTAAAGTCAATCAATTTTGTTTCCGACTGTACTCAAGCACAACTTATGTCTCACTCACTCATTATAATGTCGCATCTGCGCAGTAGAGTATCCCACCGGCCAGCTTAAGATAGCCCGACAGTAGTGTGTTATTCTACTTTTGCCTCATAATTGTAGAAAATGGTTGTTATTCCTCAGATATTGCTTTTGAGTTATTGATATTGACTTTTATTTCTAATGAAAAAAATTGATGTTAAGTGTGAATTTTCATACATTTCAAGATTTTCTAGGTATATAATAAGTGGAATGAAATTGTAGGTACCATACAAAAATCATAAAATTCGGTAATGCTTCCATTAACTTACAAGTTTACCTAATTACGAGATGCTCGCGCATCAAGCAGTTAGCCAGTTAAACAAGTAGTCCAATAAACCAGTTAAAAAATGTTAGGTATTGCAAAAGATACGAGAACTTTCAAAAAAATAATCTGATAAAAATTTTACACATTCATAATAAAAGTTATAAAATAAACCTTTTAGAATACCAAGAAATTTACAAAAATATTAACTCTGGAATACCCTTAATGAATGGCCAGATTGATGTTTAAAACTCACCCCTAATAAATCGGTTTAAAAAAATCCCTTATCTGCTAATTTGTTTACACTTGTATTCCCTACCATTAATATTTGTTCCCACTGAATGTTTCTGTTAAAAATAAATTTAGTTTGTAATTTAAACTCCTGTAGATGGCGTCACTGTCGAAATACGTATAGAGTACATTAAACTTGTACAATATTTGTGAAACTTACCCAGTGCTTTATTTATTTAGTAATTTTATAACTAAGGGATTAAATTAAAAATCTAAAAAAATTCTAAGTAATATATATTGCTATGAGCCAAAAACGTACGAGAGAAATTTTTTATCCGATTTCGTTTTTAGAAAATATTACAGTTTTTGTGTTATTGAAAAAAAAAAATATTTAATTTTTTTTGTGGGGACATTAAATGGAAGCTCTTTAAGTGCAGATTAAGGAACGGTAATTGATTTTGGAAATACATTTCATTTTGACTAAATTTTGCCAAGTATTAATTCCTATAATATTTTCTTTAATATCTTGGATAAAATTAAAAAATATATATTTGTATATACATGGATACATTTTGTTATGGGTAGAGAAGAGGTAGGTAAATTTATTTGGCAAACATCGACTAGGAAAATAAATAAATAACTGGTCGGTTGCTGGGATTCCATTTCTAGTAGAGAATCTGTTAGTTTTTCATATAGTCGCAATATAAACAATGTCTCTGTAGGCGTTATGCTCTTGCGTGACAAAAGATCGCCCGCAGTGTTGACAGGTTTGGATTTGAATAATATTTTTGCAATTATACAAAAAAAAAAAAAATGCGTTAAAATATATATTATGGTATTATTAGAGATATATGATACCCAGTAGAAAAAAATTAACTGCAACCTTATTGTCGTGCCTATTGATTTAAAGGATTTTAAACCAACACTTGTAATTTTGTTAGGTAGTGACAGGCATTCATCGTTTGGCCTAATAATCATCTTTCACTGACTAAATACCTACAAAACCCTGAAATGTGTAAAAATTCACACTTCACGTCAATTTTTATACGAGTCCCCGATATTTTTTTGATTTAGTTTCAATAAATTAATAACAAATGAACATAAAATTGGACACTTTTACAAAACTGGCAAAACAGCTCCCATTTGCCATAAGAGCAATACTGCATTTTAACGTTATACCATGTGTTCAAAAAGAAATTACATAAGGGCTGTGGAAAAATAAAATAATGTGTACTGCAAGCTTTAACTGTTAATTAATTAACTATCATCACTGTTGTTGTCATATTGAAAAACTGTCTATTGAAAATTAGTTAGTCAATTGTTACATAAAGCTTGCAATAGACATTATTTTATTTTTCCACAGCCAACCCTTATGTAATTTCTTTTTGAACTCATGGTTTAACGGAATATATGGTAACGGAATATATATACACTACGAAACCATGAAATGTGTAACAATTACAACGGAATGCATCATTACAACCACAAATACTAAAATGTCTCGACAAAACCTACTTATTGATACAAGATTAAAAGGTATTAGGACCTAAAAAACGTTAAAAATTTGAAATTCAAACCTAAAAATGTGTAACGGAGTATGTCTGAGAGTATACAAAAAATAAATCCCAATCTATTTACATCCATTACATATTCAGGGAATTTTTTGTCTACTACCTCTGTCAATATAGGTTATCTATCGTACTTTGATCTTATACGTGGTTGGCAGTATTAAATTAACGGTCAAAAGTCTCGGGGTAATAGGTTATATCTCAGGTATTTAGAGTATCCACTTACTTAGTAGTAATATTGGTGTTAATGTTGATGCACGGATGTACTCAGAGCGTCGTTCTGCGGTCGTCCCGGGTTCGTCAGACGGTTCCATGCGACGGAGGCTGTTTGCAGGGATGAAAAGTCTGACAGGTTTCGGATCACGGTCCAGGCATGGATCTCCTCACAACAGATCTATCTCTCTGCCAGAAAGTACGAACCGTGTTACAACGTCTAAACGTCGTAATAACACGCATTATAAGACTACGATAATTATGCATGTTTTTAAATTAACAAATAAAAACATTTTTTATGTCTGTCTATCATCGAATCTCTACTTTAGTACTAGCTATTATACTTAGATTATCTAAATTTCATATTCATTCTTACTACAACGGAAAATAGGAATCTTAATTAGAAGATTTAAAATTAAATTTCACACTAATAGCAATACTGTTAATTAGATTATATAGCTAAAAACCATTGTCAAATTTCAAATGCTTTGAAATTTTTCTTGAAAATAATATTGCGTCTGCCTGTTGTTGACTTCATACTGCAGTCACTATCATATAAAGTCCGTTCTACATTACACTTTTTTCCAACTCTGACGTCATTTCAACTTTTGATACTACAGAATATAGTGGGGGAAAAATAAGAGACAGCGATACCTTCCATCTTTTATTACTTTGTGATGCTCTTCACTGCCAACTTAAAAAATTCTAGGTTCAGGTGACAGACAACAGTTTGGTTATAGAACCAATTCTAGTAACTAATTTATAAATATTGTTTAATTGTGCTAAGTTTATATTTAATTATATGTTCTAAATCTTCTTATCAACTTAATAAACTTCTAAAAGTTAAGTTGTAAACAAAAACTAAAAAGTTGGTAGTTGGTACGACTGAGAAGTATACAACTGTCATCCAAAAATTTGACCGGTGGTAGTTTTGAAAATAGTGTAGTTTGTAGTGTAGCATCGAAAGTTGGAAGGAAGAATTGTGTTTCACATTATACTTTTTACGTCAGTACTACGCAAAAAATCTGTAGTGCTTCGCAAGAAAGTATAATGTAAAACGGACTTAAGATACCTAAAACAGAGTCGCAGTAAGGAAAACTTGCGCTAGGGGCAGAGCCTTTTTTCGCACCCTAGGCAAATAAAAAAAAAATGTCCTCACCTCTCAAAATCCAAGTGCTGAGCAATAAAAAAAAAGGTTAATGTTCCGTATAAGTCCACCACGGACAACTCGTTAGAAAAACCGTGTATGCTAGTTGGAATGAGATTTGGCCCTGGCGAAGCGCCGCCCCTTTCTTTCAAAACACAACATTTACGATACACTTTATCATTTCCAATATTTTTATTCAAAACTGAAATCTAAATAAGTACTTGATAGTTATCCATTTCGAAATTCAAGCAATTATTTAATAAGTGTTTGTTAACATTTAACTCCTATTAGCGTTTTTAAAGAAAAACTTGAATAATAAAATTTCAGTATTTATACGCTTTAAGTCACATTTAAATGGTTTCAATGAGATTTATAGTATACTTATTTTGAAGAATATTAACATTATTAAAAGAGAGAATTCTCAAAAATATCAATATATTCCGACCTACCAATTTTATGTCTGAAATAGAAAATTCCGTTTTTCGTCGCATTCATAGATGCTAAATTATGTAAATGTATTAAAACTGTATAAAGCATTTATATATCTTCACTATATGCAAATAATCAATGATAAAACTTATTACGTTACGTTTAGTTAGCAAAAATTTTAGACAGAAAAAACTTAAACTTGCTAGACGTATATGAACAGGTACTCATAAGGAATTTTTACCTGTTTCCAATGAGATTTATAGTATACGTATTTTGAAAAATATTAACTTCATAAATAGTTCCAAAAATATCAGTTATATTCGGACGTTCCTCGTGTGAAAAACAGGTATTTCTCTGCCAACTACAGATGCATGAATGATTACTATTGGCTCCCCACTCTTACGACCGTGCCTTCTCGTTTATAACGATAGAATATAATTCATTCTAAATATACAAGGCTAGTTTTGGTGGACTTATACGGAACATTAACCAAAAAAAAGGTTATCACCTCTCAAAATCTAAGTGATGAGCAAAAAAAAATGTCCTCACTTCCCAAAATCCAAGTGATGAGCAAAAAAAGTCCTTACCTCTCAAAATCCAAGTGATGAGCAAACAGTCCTCGCCCATAATATGCGCCCCCTACAAAAGGCGTCAGCGCCCCTTTCCTTAAAGGGCCCAGGGCCGTCGCCCTCTCCGCCCCTCCGCTGGGTCGATGCCACGTGCTATAAGGTTGCGGGCCCAAGTTATACTAATATTAACCACCGAACTACCATTTCTCCACAAAATGGTGGACCCACTCACCCTTTCATCATCTGACCTTCAACGCTATTTCGGCAGACTATTTGAACCTTCCTTTCTTCAAATCAGTTATTATATTGTTGCTAGCTTTTATAGTTTTGAAATTTACCGTAGGATGCAGTACTGAAACGAAACGATAGATGTCTCTTACGTCAAAATTATTTACACGGATTTGATAATACTTTTCTAACCACCTACTTACAGCCTTACTACTTACTGCCCTTGTTACTCGATAAACTAAAACCTTTAGTCGCACTAAAAATAAATTAAAATAATTTTCAAAATTTGACAATAGTTTTTAATTGTTTTTAAACTAATACGAAACTGTTGTAAAATCTTAATTCAAATAGCTAGTATCATAGCATGTCACTAGAGTAGAGATCTAAGACCTGAACACCGACTACATGTTAAGACTACGTATCACACTTCTTTGTTTCTTCCCCTTTATCAGCGGACATAAAACGTAGGGAAAGGAACACACTGTTATACCAGTCTTATCATGCTTATCAGAACTCTATTTTCTTTTAGCCTTATCAAAAATTTTGTTCTCTGGTTGGTCTGACAAACGCAGTACAGTGAAAAACCAATCTAAGTACAAGAAAGTGGTAACTGAAAGAGAGTTGTATAGTTGTAATTGTTTTTGTAAATATTCCTGCCTTTTGTACAGTTCAAATTAATTTATTTGGGGTTTTTTATGTAAAATACAATCGTTTGCTTACGGTAGACAGACAAACAGTTCAAAAAAACATATTTTTGCTTTCATAAATATTTTTATAAAGAAGTTAAAGTCAAAAGAATAATGTAATGAATAAACAATTTAAAGGAGATACTCAAAAATTCCTTTACTAAAACAAAATTAAATAAAGGAACAAAAAAATATATAAAACATTGTTGAGTTTGTAAAAAATTTAACTTGAAATATGAAATTTATATAAGAATTTTGAATTAAATTTTGGTTTCTTTGAGAATAAGATCTTTTAATTTTATTTAAGTTGAAAAACAGGCATAATGTTATCGTAGTCTTAAAATCTCTTTCGGTTCTTGATGATTTACCAATTGGCAACATTGTAAATAATTTATCAAATAAGAACAAAATAGATTAGAAAAAAATCTGCGTATATAAACTGAATTAGGTTACAAGGTTTTCCAGAAAACATGAGTTTGTTTAGTTGTTACTTAAAAATTATTTTATAATGTGAAGAAAATATCAGAATCAAAAACGATTTATGTATGAAAGATTTATCGTAATAAAATCTACGAAATTTAACTTAAAATTATAAAGAATTTGTATAAAAAACTAATAGTTTTAATAATATTTATTATACCCTCTATATAGAGTCTGTTTCTTTAATTTAAGAGGAACTTGATTTTAAAAACTAGTAACTTTTAATCTTTAAATGAGACTTTTGCCCATTTTGTTTAGCAAAAGTCCACTTGTCGTTAAAAATTCAATTCGTGACAACTTAAAATTCAATTTAGTTCCGCTTAAACGTTTGGAATAGCCTAAAATTTCAAAAAGTAATATCTCTGTCTCATTTTGTAGTACGTAACTTACAGGGAAATTTAATTTTTTATATTATATATTTACAATAAATTTATAATTGTCATAGTATCGGTTCACATGGATACGTCAAAGTCTGTTTACACCATAAAAGTCACCAAAATCATCAGATCTAGTTACGTATTACAAAATGAAACATCTTATAATCGTAATTGACGCCTGTTTTAATTTATATTAGGGGAATTTCGGTCTCATAAGTTGGTAAACTTCATTACGTCATAACATGGCGTCTCATTTCTTATTCTTATATATATTTAAGATTCTTACAGCCGTCGCTACCCTTTTTCTCTGTTGGTTTGTCAGTTCGTTTATGTTTTTCATTCTCCATTTTCAAGTCCTATTTTGTTGATTGCCTCGTCAACTTGATCTCAAAATAATCTCTAAGATCATCTTCTTATTTAACCTAAGCTATTCAATGATTTTTTCATCTATACATGTATACGTCTTATATGACGTCTTATATGACTGTGCCATTCTAGTATTTTTTCTGCGTAATTCAGCGTATTACCCCCATTCTTCTAATTTCGTCTTTCTTCTTATTTTCGGCCAACGGAGTGGCCGAGCTCGTTAAATCGTGCAATTCGGACTGGTGAAAATAGTCTGAATTGTGAGGTTGCTGGTTCGATTCTCCGTTGGTGATATTATTCGGGCAGGAATAATATGTTTACATTACTCCCATTTTCACAATCATTCACCCCTCATCCAGGTATAGGAACTCGCCCCCTGGCATCGACGATTAGCCTCGTTGCAGAAATAGGCCGTAAAATAGGTGTAAAATAAGTAAAATAATAATAATAATAATTTCTCCTTATTCTCTCCTGAAAAGTGCTTGAAAACATCATGGACTTTAACCATGCAAAATCAGCATAAAAATCAAATACTCCAAGTTTATAAATAGTTTACATCAGAATTTCCCAAACTTTTTGAACTTCGGAGCACTTTTCACGAAAAGAATTCGTCGCGGAGCCTTATGGTTGCTATATATATATAGCAACTCTAGTAGATCGCGGAGCACTCATAGACGCTCCGTGGGGCAACAAGTGCTCCGCGGAGCACTGTTTGAGAAGCTCTGGTTTACATCATCCAGAATGTAACAAAGGAGCTGATAGTGGTTTCAAAGAATGAATTTCTAGAATACTGAGCTTCATAGTCATTGATAATGCCATATTTAACCTTGACGCCAGACGTTAGCTTAACCTTACTAAATTTGAAGAGCTTTCGTAGCTAGGTGATAAGTAAGTGGCTGATGAAGCACAGTATACTGGTTCAATCCACGCTGACTCCGTCTTCCAATACTGTGTACATCATTTGAGAGGTCAACTCAGCCTTGAATAATACGTGAAATAAGTTTATGTAAAGATAGTGTAAAAATAACGCCGACTACTTGGCTTATTTTATTTTGTCAGAGGTTAAGAAATAGAAAACCTTTTCTCCTGTCTCACTTAGACGTTGAAAACCTATTATTATTTATAATTTTTAATCCTCAATTTAACCGCCAAAGTTATAATTCTGATATTTTCATCATCTGTCTTTTGATTAATCTTTTCAATCTGTTTGTACAACTAAATTGAAACTCCTGAATATTGAAACACCTTGTATATTCCATAGAGTATTGTTGCCTTTATTGACAGTGACAGTATACTCGGTTAGACTGTAATCAGATTTAGTTCAACCTACACACGGCATGTCAGATCGACTGAATAAAATCGATCTCTAAAGCAGATTCAATTACGGATTTTAACCATAATACGGATATTTCGTTTTAATATCCATTCTGTGATTTAAATGAATCATTCATAATATGATTCCTGTCCAAAATTATAAAAAAAAGAAATTCGTGAGATGAATATGATTCTGTTAATTTCGAAATACAATAAAAAAAATAGTTTTTTTTTTTTAATATTGTCGAACTTGGTCATTTCGAGTACGATTATGACGAATTCACAACTATAATGTACAAATACAGATACATATTTTAATTTAAACTTATATGAATTCAAATTTTGACTGTTGTGAGCTTTTTCGCCATTAAACTGTACAAATTTGATCTGTTCGGTGAATTTGCTTTATAGTTATGAAGCTCGCTAACCCCTTTTTTCCGTTTTATAAATAACATGTGATTAAAAAAAAACTGTCAGAGTAGGCCGAGAAATAAATCACGTATGTCTTTGAATAAACTTGAAGGGTTAGAACTTAGAACTACTCACATAACCATTTAGAGCCTTTTTCTTTGGTTTCAGCGGAACTAGATTTTCAATTCTAGTAATTTTTACCGATTAAGTGAGGCTTATGATCATTTTGTTTCGGAAAAGCCCACTTCAAACGTTATAAAGACAACTCTTGACAACTTAGAAAAATGAAATTTCCATTTGGTTCCGCTATATGGGAAACTTCCTAAGCGCCCTGACATCTGGTGGCAATTTGCGGAATATACGAAAGTGACATTGTTTTGTTTTGTTCAATGGAGAAATACGTGTTTTTTTTTGTTGTTTGTGTTTTATTTTTGTGAATCATGGAAAAAAACAATCAATTTTGTTGTGTGCCCCAATGTAAATCGTGAATAAGGAAGAATCCTTCTTAAACATTCCATAATTTACCTAAATCGAAAAATATATCAATTGAAACGACTTTTGGAGGCAGAGAGAAAGTGGATCGTAGATTTTTATGGATCCAAAAAATAAAAATGGGCAAAAATCCAAGCCCATGCATGCATGTTTGCTCGTTGCATTTCAGGGAAAGTGATTTTTGAAGTCAAAGAAAAGACTGGAAAAAAGCATTTATCCCACCCAAAATTTGCCTAAATCATCAGTTGATATATTAAAAGGCTCTTCTACTTTTTCAGGCAGAGATTTACCATATTTTTGCTGTAATTATATTGACAGACAGTCAAAAAGAATTAAAAATACAATGAAAAACTAAAAATTTTCTTGAAATTTCTTTAGAATAGTATATTATAACATATCTTGAAAATCGTAAATTACCTTTAAATTAAAAAAAAGGTCGGAAAACAGGAAATATACAACTCGTCTTCATTTTCACCATGTAAACAAATACACGAGTAACGGTTTAATGTCATTTTCGAGTGTTCTAGATTTGCCGCACATGGCGCTGCTTAAAAAGTTTCCCCTATAGGTTTGGAATACCCTATACACTACAGAACTACTCATAAAAAAATTATTTTGCTTTATACAGTTAGTTTTTCTTAACAATAAATCTAGTTTATTTATTTAATAATTTACTTTTTTATAAAAAGCGAGTAAAAAGCGACATAAACCCTTAAATGAACAACCTCAAATAAAGAAAATAATAAACTAAACAAGATGGGATATGTGACCACCGCCTTCATCAATACAGATTCTGATCTAAATGAATAACAACAAATTCTTTAAACTTGTTAAATTGTCAAAAATTAGTAATAAATTGTTTTTTTTTTTGCTTGATTTACCCAACATGCTCCATATTGCTATGCTTCTCTGTCACGTCTTACTCTGACGAATTTTTTCTTTTTTTTTAATCACACGTTATTTTATTTAGAAATAAAATTTAACTCATCACTGATATAGCGAGTAATGGTTATAACGAGCAAATGTTTCTAGTCCCTTAACGCTTATTATAACAAATTTCGACTGTAGTTTAAAATATTGCCAAAATTATTTAGTAAGCCAGGTATCAGACAGAACTATCATGAGAAAGTACCTAATTAAACATAATTTGAAGAAACTGCGCAATGAGCGCGAGAATGGTGTCCGGTTTATCTAATTGCCTTAATCACTTTTCGGTTTAGGGCCGTAGTGAATAAGGAAATCTAATAGATTAAGAAAGCATATAGATTTATAGCCAGAGCGATCGCTGTCTGAGGAAAACCCAGATGATAGGTTCTACTTATCCTAAATTTTCTTAGGATAACTCCACAAGTATTCTTTTCCTTGTGCCATCTTCTAATGAAAATTAGCGATAAAATCAAATCTATTATCTGAAATACGATAACACGAAACAAGCTTATTCTCGAAGAGTTTTGAGCTAATAAGTTCTTTTTCTACGGCTGCACTTATCAGCAATCTTTGCTTCGACAGTATTCTCTATTATTTATTTATTTATTTAACCAGTAACTATACAGATTTGTACAGTAGTACACAAGTCCAGTTACATAGTACTGGAAAAAAATACAATACAATTATAATATCAATAATATAGAAATATTAATAATGAATAAAATAAAGAATAAAACACAATATAAGCAAACGTAAAATAAGATACAATATAACTAGTCTAATTTATTTTTATATTAACAAACTTTCAATAATTGTCGTAAAAAATATCTACATCTCTATCAGAGACTTGTTTACTAGACTGAGCATTTTGTTCAGTGGTGACATAGATTCTGAAATTTTGAAAAAATGATCATTTATAATTCTCAATCTTATGTCAGGGACTCGAATATTTAAATATTAAAGAAGTTCTGGGGCGTCTAGTTTATTATTAAATAATTTAAAAGCGAAATTCAAAGTGAGGATATCGCGCCTCCATTCTAATGTTTGAAATTTATTGCTGCCGACCGGCGTAGCGTAGTGGTAACACATGTGCTCTGCGTTGCGAAGGTCTCGGGTTCGAATCCCGTTCAGGCATGGAAATTTTCTCAAATAAAAATTGTCCTGGCTAATTGCCAAAGCAGCAAAGGCCATTAAATTAAAAATTATTGCTATTATTGAGAGCTAGGTTTTTTAACTGGTTTGCACAAGAGATACAAAAAGGATATGTTCCGGTTAATTTCAGGGTCAGGTTTCTTACAAATCTCTTTTGTACTTTTTCTATTTGATTTTTGTGGGACATTGTTTTTGGGCTCCAGATTGAATTCGCGTACCGTAAGGTCGAACTAGTGCACAGTACAGTAACCAAGTTGTAGATATCTTAAAATTATCACTGTTTCTTAGTATAAATCGTAAAGTTTTTAGGGCACTATTCACTATATTGTCTATGTGGTCACTTCATTATCCGATCTTCAATCGGCATTCTGGTTAATCCGACTATAGTCAAAATGTAACAAGAATAATATGTAATACTGATATTAAGAACATGTTTCATTGCTAACGGTTAAACCAGTTTAAAGCTTACAAACCCAATGTTTTTTGATAAACGTAGATAATAAATTACATTTCTGTCTGACACCTGGCTTGTAAACTAATTCGTAAACTATCGGCAAAAAAGGCATTAGTATGACGTCAGTAAATATTTATCTGGTTAATTGTTGTTCTTTAATCAACCTAAAAGGTAATTGATAGCTATTTACGTCTGTCGCTACGTAACCCTGATTTTTTTTTTTTTCCTTTTTTTCAAGAAGGTCGTCTTACGTAGCTCAGACGTTACTAGCAACACTTACTTTTTATTCTAAATTAAACCATTCAGAGCAAATGTTTCTTGATCCAATTCTTGTCATTATTCATATCACCATTTTCTTTTTGTTGTTATTTGAAATCCAATAGGATACGATTGGATTTTGTTATTACTAATTGCATTGCTTGTAATTTAGCAAATTTTAGTCCTGTTGGCAGGACAAAAACTATGTTCACACTACAGAAAAAGTAGCTATACAACAAAATGCAGACCTAAAGAGATTATTTAAATATTAATTAAAAGGTTAATAGTCGCTACATCTAAGGCCAAAAAAGGAAAGAAAAAAGTGAAGCAAAACGAAGAAAATAATATAACTTTATAATACACTCTTAGGGTACTAGGTTACACCCCCCAATCACTAATAAAATGTTTTTTTTCGATTTGACTGTTTTCACATCAATAAACAAGAACATCCACCGTCTTTTAAAGATGGAAACGGGCCAAATTCGTGGTTTGCTTTCATCTTGAAAATTTAGAATTTTGAAAGGTGTTTTAAAAAAATTGGCTTCTGAGCCCCCTAAAAATAAATCCTTAATGCGCCCTTGTTTCTGTGGCCAAATAAAATGTGAAAACATGGACTTTTTTATAACTAGTTTCCTTAAAGTTTATATATTTTTGGTCTAATTCATTAAGTCTACAGGTTTAGGCAACATTTATGTTCATCTTGATTATTTCCTTACTAAAAAGAATTAAAAAAATATTGTTCAAATAAAACTTATTCGTGGTAATGGGGGTCAGACTATAGAAGTATCAATTTTTTTCATTTGTTTTGTAAGAAGCATGTAGTTACCAATTATTTTTCAAATTACACTACACATATTATTTAAAATAATGTTATAGAGCTTTTTTTTCTCTTTTCAAAGGTGTAAAACTTTTATATCCTTACATAACCAATTTTTTTAGAAAAGCGACTTTTTGTGGTCCTAAAAATAAGTGATTATTGACTCATAACAGTAATCTACCTAAAGTACTAAATGTTCAAAATGATGATCTTGCTGTACAATACACTTTTGTACACGTTTTTTAAAAGCTTCTTGAACAGAAGAAGCCTTATTTTCCAAATTTATCGTTTGAAACGCTTAGCTAATTCTAATTTGAAAGAAAGAAACAATTGCATGCATTTGTTTCCATTAATTACCAACAAATAAATTTTCATTTTGAAGGCCACAAAATGCGATTTTCTCAAAAATGTTGTTATGTAAGGATGTACAAGTTTTTTACCGCTGAAGAGAGAAAAAAATTCTATAATAATATGTAAAATAATATGTGTAGTGTAAGTTGAAGAAAATTTATTTACTGTCAAACCTTTTGCAAAATAAATGCAAAATAATTTTTGATACCGGGAAATAATCGAGGTGAATATGTTTTGCCTCACCTTTTACATAAAAATCTCTGATACTGGAATAGTGTGAACATTTATAAATTTCGGAATCAATTCCGGAATTTTAACAAGCAGAATTATACAAAGCTTTTTCCTGTATTTAGTAGAATAACAGAATTGTACCCATCTCGCTTGGTTTTTAAAAGCTCGCATTTTAAAGGGCATTATAAGTTGCCAGTGGTTCTGCAACTTTTTTACTCATTTTATAAATACCACTGAAGATCAATTTAATACTAAACGGATATTTACATATTATTTTCATATTAAATTCATGTTAATTTTAGAATCAGTGGTGCCCAAAATGTTTTCAACAAGTAATCAGCATCCATTTACATATCTTCATTAAAAAATATTTTAAAATTAGTTGATTTTTGACATTTTCAATTAAAGATACCTATAAAATCCTGGTCATTTTGAACGAAACTGTGTTGAACCCCGTTCAAAAATCAAAGTTGTTCTTGATATCCTGTACTTCTAGATTGTTCCAAAAAAAATTTAAGTAGGGTCTGATAACCACATTTTAAGCATATTTTTGTGATTTTTTTTCAAATCTATGGTTAAATTTATTCATTGTCTAACTAAGAACATATATAAAGAATGTTTTGAAGAAGATACAAAAAAAATTTGAAGGCAAAATATGGCGAAATGAGCCAGCTGTGGCAAATCTTCTCAGACTCCGGGAAAAAAATTAGATTTTGCGATGACCAGCATAACTCGTCACTGGATCATCTGAAATCAAAAATCCAAAAAGATTGTGTTAGTTTATGAGTTGGCCGAGGTAATGACGTTGAGTTTTTATTTTTAAAATGATTTTTCAGTTTTTAGCGTTACTTAGAAGACAAAAAAAAAATTAATTCCCCCTAAAAAAAACCTAAAAATGAGTATATTTGTGATTGTTAAATAAACAAAAACCAAGAAAAAAATATCTCAACGTCGTTACCTCGGCAAACTCATAAACTAACAAAATCTTTTTGGATTTTTGATTTCAGATGATCCAGTGACGAGTTATGCTGGTCACCGCAAAATCTAATTTTTTTCCGGAGTCTGAGAAGATTTGCCACAGCTGGCTCATTTCGCTATATTTTGCCTTCAAAATTTTTTTGTATCTTCTTCAAAACATACTTTATATATGTACTTAGTTTGAAAATGAATAAATTTAACCACAGATTTGAAAAAAATTCACAAAAATATGCTTAAAATGTGGTTATCAGAACCTACCCCCACCCCCCTTAAACATCCGGAATAGAATACTCTAACGTGCAAAAAAATCTAATTTGTTGTAAAGTCATGTGCCACTGAAACTACGTAATTTGTCGTGTTGAGTACATATTTAGATGTGCAACGTTTCTCGTTCGACGTACATATTTTGTCAAGCCATTATAAATTTACTACCAAAATTATTTCCGATTGTGTTTCATTATCATAACTTTTTTACGTAACTTTCCCTTCATGTCTAAATTTAAATATGTTTTACTACAAATTCAGATTTATAACAAACTAATTTTTAGCACAAATCTGTCAAAATCAACTAGTTTTAAAATCAATCCTGCATTACTGTTACCAATAATTTCCTGAATACGACGGTAACCGTCTTTTTAAGCACCCACGACCGGTTTCTATCTGGCAAAAGCTAGTTTTTAGCCGCATTAGAACACATTATCTATAATGAGTATTTGCGAACTACCGGTTGTTTTTCCGCTGCGGTTTTCTAACCGCATTGAATAGAACACTGTCTACAATAAGCATGCGCCGATGATCAGTTGTTTAGCTTCTGCGGCCAAAAAACCGGTCATCCGCGCTAGTTCTGACCCTAAAAATCATATATAAATCCAACGTTGCTACATTTATGATACGTAAAAATGAAATATAATTAATTTACAATGTTGCCAAGTGTTAAAACATCACAACTGATAGAGAAAATGTGAAATAATCTCCACTAACTGTCGTGTTTCATGTGTACTAGTGTAAAATCTGTGTGCCACAAATATAACCTCACAACACTGGTGAACAATACTAAGTGTTTTATCTGTTCAATGTTCTAGCTTAGCATTATACACACATTATGTCATGTTTATGGGCTCTGTACACCCTCCCCCCACCGGATATGTTAGTAAGGTGATCCTCTGTAGCTGCAATACAATCATTAAGAATACATTTAGAAATATCAAGTGATGATGAGATCGTAAATTCTATATTTTGACATGAAAATCGTAAGAAACGACATTATGATGTGATTGACTGATTATATGATAAAATATATGAAGTAAAGACGAATAAATTGTCACAAATTGACATACAGGCTTCATTTCTTTAACACTGGGGTCTAAAATATAAAGTTTTTGTATAAATTTTGGGCGATGTATGCTCTTCCAGTGCCGTAACTAGGCAGGTTCAACAGGTGCACAGGCACAGGGTCCAAGTCGAAAGGGGCCCGAAAAATCGTTAGGAAGGCCAAGTCAGACTGTGGATAACCCTTTTGAGCAACCTTGCACAGGGCCCAGAAAAAGCTATTTACGATTCTGTGCTCTTCATAATTTTACTTAGAAAATACGTTATTAAAAATTTTTATACAAAATGTATTCAGACCAATTCTGTAACTCAATTACTATGATTATAGTGACTAAATTTGTCACTATGAGCAAGGTCAGTTACTATCATGAATGAAAGTCATTATACATTTTATATTTTATCTTGTAGAAACGTTACTACACAGTGATTTTTTACAGAATTGATCTGATTGTATACTTGAATTTTTAAGAGAATTCTGTTCAAAGATATATGTCCGGCTCATAATATTAGGGGACCTGAAATAAATCCATTATTTTGGAGTACAATTTTTTTTTTTAGAAATTTTTGTTATATATAATTACAAAATATGGCACTATTCTACTTTAGCAAACCCACTAGACAATGTTGCCAACTATAGTAAAATTAAAACAAGTAAATTTAAACTAAAATCAAAATAGAATTAAAATTATTTGTATAATAATGCTTAACTTTAAGTTAAATAAATCTAATTAAATTAATATTCCGGTATTTTATAATAAGAATATAAATAATATTACATTCACAGCCGATTAAAGATTAAAAAAGGGGGAACATAATTTAGTGCACCTAAAAACTGGGTGATTAGGTTAGGTTTAGTTAGTAAAAGTCTAGGAAAGCAGAAGCCGAAAAGCTCAAAGTAAGCTTAAAAAAGTTTGTGTAAAAAACGTTTGTGCGGTGTAGGATGTAATTCAGTAGTTATACATTTATCTTGTTGTTGTTATATTTTGTAAAGTGTATACTTTCTTTATATATATGTTTTTTTCACACGAACTTCTTTAAGGTTACTTTGAGTCTTTCGGCTTATGTTGTCCTAGATTTTTACTAACTAAACCTAACCTAATTACCTTGTGTTTAGGTGCACAGTACTTAATTTTCCCCCCACATTAGCCTAATTAAAATTGTGTATCATTGTGCATACGTTTATAACATGGTGGTGCAGAGGGCTAGTTCATTGTCCACCTGAATAATTTTTTTTTAAAATATCGATACAATGCGTAATAAATAACTACAACAGAAAAAAGTGAAAATAAATAATATTAAATTAAATTTAAACTACATTTATATATTAAAACTCTAATCACAGTAGAAATTAAGGGAATATTACTTATTTCTATATTTCTTATAAATAAACTCATTTATGTCGGGTTGCTAAAGTAAGAGTTTTCTCTAACTCGAGTTAAAATCATTTGTTTTTGTATGTAGTAGCATACAAAAACAAATGATTTTAACTCGAGTTAGGCATAACTTACTTTAGCAACCGGCCATTAATAAATTAATATTGTTACCACACGCTGAACTGTGTTCATTGTGGAGTACGGCCATACAAGGCTGTGTTTATTAATATTGTTTAGTAACATGTAAATAATTGTACAACTTACTTTTAATAAACTTTTTGAATTGAATTGAATATTAAATTTAAATTATTAAAATTGATATATTACATTTTACTATTGCCAACACTGCACGCATGCGCAGTAAGGTGGGTTTGCTAAAGTAGAATAGTACCCAAAATATAATTTTTATTATTATTTATTACGGCTTCCCAACGTTGTACTAATTTTTCAGTACCCTCTATATACAAGTTTTCTGGTTTTGACTTAAAATAACTGATGAGGTAATTTTCTACATCGATGATATTTCGATATTTTTAATTGCTAAATGTATGATCCACAGACCTAAATAGGTGAAAATCGGAAGGCGCGAGTTCGAGTGAATACGGTGGATATGGAATAATTTCCCAGTTTAATTCCTGATTTTTGTTTGCTGGTTATTTTTGCTGAGTGACGACGTGCATTGTCATGATGAAAAATTATTCCTTTACGGTTAAATAAATTTGGACGTTTTTGGAGGCTTTAGTTTCTGATTTAGTCTCTCCAATTATTAAAACTAAATCAGAAACTAAAGGAAAACGTCCAAATTTATTTATCCGAAAAGGAATAATTTTGTATCATAATAAGGCACGTCCTCACTCAGCAAAAATAACCTGCAAAAAAATTCAGGATTTAAACTGGGAAATTTTTCCACATCCACCGTATTCACACGATCTCGCGCATTCAGATTTTCACATATTTAGGTCTATGTAACATATACTAAGAGGTACAAAATTTCGAAATATCACCGATGTAGAAAATCACCTGATCAGTTATATTAAGTCAAAACCAGAAAACTTCCGTAGAGATGTTATCGAAAAATTAGTATAACGTTGGGAAGCAGTAAAATAATGATGGAAATTACATTTTATAACTATACATATTAAACATTTCTGGAAAAAACTATTTTGTTCTCTAAAATAATTTCTTTCCGGTCCCTATAATATATTAATACGATGTTTTGAGTCGGATGTCCTTGAACTGACATCTTTTAAAAATTTAAGTTGATTCCACAACATTCTAAAGGTTAAACGTCAGATTTTATAAACTTAGTTTCTCTATTTTAGTATTAAACTGGCTAAAATCATTGATATGCCCATTCACATTAACTTAGCAATTAACACATTTGAATAGACTCAATTAAGTAATTAAATTTGCCTAAAATTTAGTCAGATTTATATGAATACCTCCCTAATTCACTTTAACAAAGTTTGAATTCAAAGTTTGTTGTGATTCTATATTCTATAATATTATGTATGAGAAATATATGTTTAACTATTTAAATTAATTAGAATCGCTATCGATTCTAATTAAAAAAAGTCAAGTTTAATCATAATTAAGATTTATTACCTGGAACTAAACAGTATTTTTGCCTAAAAACAAATAAAATTACCTTAAATCAAATTTAAAATTGAAACATGTAAACTCTATACTTGACTACTAAGTTAGGCAACACGCACGACAATTATGTATTGTTGGTCAAGAATTCTATACAGTGGTCTCCAAATGGGTGGATCTACAAATACGAAATATAAAAATCGTTTTAATTTCAGTCGTTTTTTTTAAATATTTTTTTCATTTAAAGGCATAAAATGTTTAACATCGTTGAATTCAGAAAAAATACGCTATTGAATGAAATTGAAAAATATGTACATATAATCTAATTTAAAATATAAAACGTTGTGGCTTAGCTTGAGAACAACTGACTTAAAAATATATTTTATATTATAATCAGTTGCCCTCTCTTAGGCTGCCTCAACTTTGTTATTTAGTTTTTTTTTTTTTCTCTCTCTAATAACGAGTGCATTTCTCAAGAGTTGATGCCAGGTGACGTACTGGCCTCATCTCGTGAGCAAAGCATTCTACAAAGTGTATATACAGATGTCCCAATCGAGTTTTATATTATAGATAGAAATTCAGTTAAATAGACAAAGTTCCAGTATTTTTAATACGAAATATTAAGCAATAGACAAAAATGAAATTTATTAGTTTTTGATATAATTCTGATTTTATGTTTTTTTTTTTTTTTTTTTGTTTTTTACTAGAACACGCTTTATATTTTTGTATATTTTAAAACAATAACTTATTCTGAACACAAAAGTTTCTTTTCAATATTATCCCAAAATCGCAATTTAAGAAATTATATTAGTTTAATAGTAGTATATTAGAACACTGGGTTCAAAAGGCATGATTTTGCCGCAAGCGTCCTAGCTAGAAAATAATTTCGAAGCGACCAGTTTTCTAATCGACAAGTACGGCAAAAAGCTTTATGTAAAGGGTTTTTTATACTATTTTTTCTCTTAAACTTTTCCATGCCTTTTGAAATAATAAATTTGTGTTATATAATCAAACAACGTCCTCGTTTAGGGACTTTATTAAATTTTCGTATATCAAATGAATTATTTTGTTTCAAAGCAATATTTATTTTAATATAAAATCTTATTGTTTTAATATATTTTACTAATAAATATAATTCTTGAAATTAGAATTTTGGGATAATATTGAATAGAAACTGTTGTGTTTGGAATAAGTTACTATTTCAGAATATTCAAAAATACAGGGCCGGCGGAAGCGGGCATGCAAGGCATGTGGTGCATGCGGGCGTCACTGCGGGAGGGGCGCTGACGAGAGACTAGAAAGGGCGCCAAATGCCAAATGAATGTAAAAGTAATTTGAAGTGGGGAACTTTTTTTTTAGGTCCCTGAAAAGTATTCCATTTAAAAAAATGTTTATTTCACAATAACTTAAAAACGAAATGACAAATTTTGTTATTGACTATTGCTTAATATTTCTCATTTAACCAAATCTGTATCTATAATAATAAACAAGATAACAATCCTGTATTTTTTAAATAACTCGTTTATTTAATATTCAATTGTATTCCAAATTAATATTCTTGTTTGTAGAGTAAAATAGTTTACCTTTTCTAATTTAACCTTCTTTGTACCTCTTATAATAAATAAGTTAGCAATGTTTACAGTTCCCTATAACACCCTGTATACCAAGCCTACAATTTTTGCCAAATTTAAGACCAACATCAAGATATAAACGGGCAGGGCTATCGGGTGCAGGTGTTTAGCGTGTGCACCGCACACTGGTGGATCACCAAAAAGACAGCATTTAGTACAGATTCTAGTAGAATACTTCTAGTAGAGGGGGGGTCTTAAGAAAGTTTACACACGTGCGGTATTGGTGTTCTATACCGCTTGATTTGAGGCGATTCTATTTATGTTCACGCGTGCATCTGGCCTGTAAGATATGTGGCAACACTGGTGGTCTAATCTGTTAGCTTTTCGACATATACTTTTGCAATGTCCTGTCGTTCCTACAGCATAATAATGACCTTGACAGTGTACAAGTGACTACCAGCCACAGAACACATTACCAGCTACATTACCAGCTACCAGCAGGATATAGAATAGATCCCTTGTTTTGCAAAGCTCGTGGTTGTGTTTACATACTGTTTAGACCGCAGGCGCAGACATAATGCGCCGAATAAACGCGGGAAATTTGGTTTTAAATGAATTCAAAAATTATTTTTCAAATATTTTTTTGAATTTATGATCTCATCATCACTTGAAGTAAACTAGTAATTTCAACTGTGAATAAACCCCATTCCTAGATGGTTGATGTCGTTTTCATGTTACAAACTAACATAGAATGTCACTGCTTGGCTTTAATTTTTTCAGTGTTACCTTTTTACACTGTTAAATCTCTCTTGCTTATTACTTTCTTGCGTTTTCCCTTGCTTTTTTTTTCCTTTTAGTTTGACAAATTAAACTATCATTTTTACCATAACTGTGTGAAAAGTTTTCGAAAGATTTTTAGTGAAATTTTTTTAGTGGCTGTTTTCTGCAACTATAAAATTAAGTTCAAACATTTCAAAGTTTTGATAAATTTAGCAAATTTCTTCGCACAATGCTTTGTAATTTTTATTTGTTTAAATAAAATAAAAAATTAAATAACTTAAATAAACAAATATATCAATTGTTGAATATATAAATATTATTTTGTCTGGTTCGTTAGTCTTTCCAGCAAGTAGAAATTTTAGTTTCACCAAACACAAAAAGTTTAGCACATTTTTTGTAGTATCTTGAATTAAAAGATGTATCATTAGAACATGATTTTTAACAATAATTCATTTAAAAATATTTTTTGAAAAATCTAATATTAGTAATGTTTCAATACGCCGTGTTTTTGTTGTAAAATATTTAGCTATGGAGCATTAACACTCGCAGACTCCACTTCCGGTACAAATCTTCTGTAGAGGAGACGACTCAGCATTAATATTTGAAAATGAACATTTTTGTAAAGGGATAATTTAACCGGTCGAAATGTTACACAGGCCATTTTACTTCTGTATAATGGCAAAAATAAAAAAATAAATAAAAACAGAGGTACCTTTTCTCATTAAAATGTAATTACGTAAAATCACGATTATACAGAGATAATATGATCGGTTGAAACGTAACACCGACCACTTTACTTCTATATAATGCCAATGTAAAAAAATTGAATGGTACATTTGCTGTTTGCCATAAAAACGTGATCACCTAAAGTGGATGGAATTTTCGTTTTATGCGGATGGAAATAAAGAGCAGACCACATTATTGAAAGAAGACTATTTCGAAAAACAGCATAGAAAGGCGCGACATATTGGCAAATTTTCTATAATTTTTTGCGAATTGGTTGTAAATTTGTTTCAAAATTATAGTTAATTTCTTTGGTTTAAGTGGAACTAAACGGGAGTTTGGTTTTCTTAAGTTGTCATGAGAACCGACTTCATAACAATCAGTGCTAAAGCCTGGTTTATAATAGATATGCTATGGATACATAAGCATAAAAATTACACTACTCTCTTTGTTCTGTTTATTACATACAGATGTTTTGAAGGGTCAAATCCATTGTTCCGTACGTATGCGTTATATTATGTAGTTATCATAAACCAGGCTTTAGGCATAGAGCATGCTGTGTCTATATTATGTGATGCCATTGGGTATCAAGATTATTAAAGTAAAGGTTGTCTCGTAACTTCTGACCAATCAAAGCGTGAGAGGGAATACGTCACATGTATGCGTAGTTCAAACTAGCAAACAAAATTAATATAGATGTTGAATATTTTTAAATATTTTTATTGACTATATTCATAATAGATATATATTTCAAGACAGTTCTACTGAATAAATTATAAATTAAAACCTAAGGAAATTTTATACTGGTTTATATAAAATTTAAGGTGATGGGTATTTGTATATAGTTAATAAATAACAATAAAATCGAATACAAATGTAATTTTAGGAATATTTAAATAAAAATAGAAAAACTAATTGCTATAATAATATAGTAATTAATAAAATTGGAGGTTCTATCAGTTTTTAAAAACGGCTGGATGTATTTTAACGAAATTTGGTACAATAGAGTAGAACCAGGATCAAATATAGGCATGATATCTCAAAATTTTCTTTCTTTGGGGGTGTTTCTGAGTTAAAATTGGTACTAAAAAACTTTTTTTTTCATTTATAAACAGAACTATCTTAACAGAAAAAACTATATAATAAAAATTGTTTATAAGAACACAAATCTTATTTGTTCTATGCATTTTTTCAATTTGATGAATATCACGGTAGTTACAGGGGGACACCCTAAAACTAAAATATATAATATTTCATTTCACATCAAAAATGAATGTAAGAAAATTTATTTAAAACGAAAAAACATTCCTTTCAAAGAAAAATTGATGTGAAGTGTGAATTTTCACACATTTTAGGGTTTCGCAGGTATTTAGTAACTGAATGATGATTATTTGGGACGCCAAAACAAATTTTATGTCAAAATATTTTTTTATGAATTTTAATCGAATGCCTAATACCATTATATAAGTTTCTAAATATGTGCAGTATTTTTTTTTATATATATAGCAAGGTTCATTAAGATTTTGAAAAATGCGCCTATGGTTTCCATTGGTTGCCTAAATCATAAGCCCCGCCCTCTGATTTCGTATACATTCAAACATAGAATTAAATTATAATTTCAACACTTCCCACTGGTTATTTAATTATAATTTACGCTTTTAAAAATTTAATGCAACCTTTACCAAAATATAACTAGAATTTTCACAAAATAATTTAAAGAAAATAAAAATGCAAAAAAAAACATAAAAATTAAAATTGACAAGAATCGAACTCTAGTTTGCAAATGACAAAGAAACGACGAAACGCACTACACTACGAGCGCTTACTTATCTACTGTGTTACATAGCGAATTAAATATTTAACATATTTTAGTTAAAAACACAAAAAATGCGTTATTTTCCGAAAACATAATCTGATCAAAAATTCCTGTTGTACTATTCCGGTTCACACCAATGTACATTACTTAGAATTTTTTCAGATTTTTAATTTAAACTATCTGGGCTACAGGGTGTGGGACAATTTTTTTTTTGCACAATTTTGGCAAAAATCGCGTCAAAATAATTTATTTTGCAAAACTAAAATTTTGATGCACGTACTAAGGGCTTCATTTGATACCGTACTCAGAATTTAAAAAAAATATTTTTTTTCGATGAGCACATATTTGTTTATATTTTTAGGGGGATATGTTTTTTAGATGTTTTAGTATTTTTCCTATGTGCGGGTCAAAAATATGTATAAGCATGCCAAATTTCAACTCTCTAGGTTTAGCCGGTTGGCTACAATTTTTACCGAACAGACAGACAACAAAATGACGGTATAAGGGTTTTTTAGTCATACCTACAAAACCCTAAAAAAGACATTAAAACAAGTAGAATTTTAAAAAATTAAACGATATTTTGATGTTTATAGCCAAAAATCAAACTTCACTTGTATATAACATATACGATAAACAAAGACTGACGTCCCGTTAGCATACAGATGAGGCGTAGCTTCGCTATTTACCCCTACCACTACAAGTTATGAGACAACCTTTACTTTAATAATCTTGATTGGGTATAAAATATTCAAAGATGAAAAGTAGATAGCGCCTCTGTACTTAAATGTTTTAACTCACTTTAGCGCCAAACTTAAAAAACAGAATATACATATATTTATAACAGCAGATATCACAAATTTGACTTAACTTATTTTGAAATTACTTTAAAATTACCTAAAAATTATTATTTATTATTTATTATTTATTATGTTTTAAAGAAATGTTTGAGAATTTCTAATCTTAAAGTTGCAGATTTCATTCACAAATAAAGCCAAAAAAGTTTGGTATTATTTTCTCGGCAAATGGTACACATTAGGTATTATTGCAGAACGTGGTTCGACACCAGGTACGGGTACTAGGCCTTTCGGTCAGCCCCTGTGTTTGACTGTAACACAAGAAAACGGAAATGATCGCGATTTACCCCCAACGCCACCACCCCCCTCGCCATCGATCTTTAAGAACAAACAACAACCTAGCAAGAAAGTTGTTAAGGCAAAGAAATGAACTTCCCATATGGGTTTGAATCCCTAATATTTTTTTGGGATACTTGTTTGATTCCATGATGTTATTCCTTGTTTTTAAGAAATCGTGTGTTCCAACCCTTTAGCTTTTCAAAGACGTTTTTTTTTAATGATTAGTTCAATTATTTTGTTTAACTTTTTTATAAAAATGGTAAAATCTAAGTCATCATTAATTAAATCCAAAATTTTAAATAAAAGTTACAGAACGCTTTATCCATAATAGACTTTCTCAGCAGAAATAACAGAACCACTTCGTAGAAAATGAGCTATAACAAGGTACCAAACAAACAGCTGACTAATAAAATAATAAATCATACACCACGCCACTGCTTTGCGTGCGCGCAGACGCAGTAAGCTCTCAGTCAAAAACTCGTTTCTGCGCAGTGTGTTGTTTTGAAAATGTACGACCTATAGATTCTCAATGGGGAAACAATAGTTTTTTTTTTTCAACCTAGCCAAGGTATAAAAATAAATGCATCTTACGTGTCCCATCCACTATAATTGTCTGCCTTTCATTTCCCCTGCGATACTCGGCTTTAAGTACATACTTGGAGAATACTTTTACGCCAGAATATAGAAAAATAAGATTGAAATCAGAGCTGTGCCGCCCCAGTAAAAAACAGTGAGATCATTAATTCCTGAACGTTATGCAATACTTGACAAAAACATTTAGTTATCAAACTTATTTCCAAGGACATGTACACCTAGGAGTAGATTCGATTTTTATTAACTTATTAATTAATTATTAAATGAACACTGTATTTCTCTACATACCAATGAGTAAATGACAAATATGAAGTTTGCAACGGATTATCGTAGTTCCTCGGGTGAATTCGGGCCAACGAAGTAATATGATTGGTTCTTTCTTAAGTTGGGATTTTCAGCTGTGAATTATAGTACAGTTTTGATATTTTTAAATCCATTGTTTATGTAATGCTCAGTAATTATTGATCTCACTGTATTTCACATACCAATAACTAAATGTTTAAATAAAAATTTTATCAACATATAATTTGTCTCTCGAAAATCCCATGTTGAGGCTTTCATTAGTAAACAAAAACGGTATTCTTATAATTTGAAACGCTATACTACAGTTATTTGCTAGGTAGAATAACTGGTACAAAGTGTTTTATGTATTACATTTTTCAGATGGCTTATAATTTACCATTTTTATAAAAAAGTAAGAATTTAATGCAGTGCTTTTGTGAAATTTTAATTGTATAATTTTAGCTTTTCTTTGTATGAGTCGTTTTCAAGCACTGCAGGTTTTGTATATCAAATGTATGACAGATTCCTATAAAATATAAAATAGTAAAATTTTAGAAAAATTATAAAGAAAGAAACGCTTTCCACAATAGAATCCATGAAATATCTTTGTTAGTTTTATTTTTCTGATTGTTGTAAATATATTTTGCCTTATAATAAGTCACCATCCAAACTGTGATAAATAAAAAAATATTAATTAAAAATAAAAATGTATTATTAAAAAATCCCAAACAGAACAAGAGTTTATTAAAAGAAGAACTAAAAAAATGTAAGTTTGCATGAGGGGTTTAAGAAAATATTCTACAAAAATTTATAGAAAAATTTCGCGTGAAATTTCACAATAACAGTGTGCTGTGCCTAATAACAAAGACTGAAAAAATCACAAATATTCCAAATATCAAATCAAAATTAAGTTCTTACGGTTTTTTATTTTTAAATTAGAACATGTGTACAGTTCGACAACTTACTCGTGGTAGACGTGGAGGAGTTATTGCGCAGAAGCGCACGGCGCAAGTTGCTACTGCGCATCCGTCCGCCATGAGTAAATTATCAAACTGTATTTTAAACACAGTTTGTTCATTAATATGCACTTTCACATTCAGTTATTCTCACCCAACTAGATAACTATCACTACTTATCCCAAAGTAGCAAAATAAAACATAACTATAACTAAATAATATCCCATTCTTAAAATTATTATTTTTATTATTAATATCACCATTATTATAAAGTTTTTTTTTAAATCAAGACCCAAGAGCTGAATTCAAATTATCCGGCCCGCCATTTATTTAAGAAATTTTGATGTGGCCCTCTTCCGAAAAAGTTGGGAGACCCTTGCTATATACTCTTCCGTGACCAGAAAAGTTTATAAAGAAATTGTTATCTATTTGGGAAAGGTGAATTTGATGCATATATCGATGAATAAGCTGGTTTTAAAATAAAGTGTTTTAATTTTAATGTGTAAATCCGCACGAACTTATTTGGATAACTGATATTTTTTAAATAAATTTTAGAAAAATAATTTCAATTCGAGATTTTTTTCAATTGAAATAATAAAAATTTCAATTTAAAATTTCTTGAGCTAGAATTTGTGTTACTAATTTCAGTCAGTTTTATATTCCTTCTCCAATTTCTCCATTTTTCAGCCTATTCTCTCCTATTTTTACTGGTTTGTTTCTTGTTTTATTTTTCTAGTGTAATTGTTGTTTGTTGTTTGTTGTTGTGTTAAACAGGCCGCAAAAACCAAATATTGTTTTATCAGGTACAAGCATGCGGACATCTTCAAGTGCCGTCACTTTGACTCAAGAGGGTGTCAATTGCGCCATTGGTCTGTAACCTGTGATAAAAATACACCCCTAGATTCACGAGAATTTAATTTTAACCATAATAACACTAAAAACGCATAATCAATTGCGGAAGAGTGATTTAGTTTGAAAAATTATCAACAGATGGTGATAGTAAAGAGCCCGAATAATGCTGAGCTTCAAATCATTGTTGTTACAATGTTTATGTAACATAAAATCCAGTAAACTGAAATCAAATAGGTCTTAGTGATAAAAAAACTAATAGCAATGTGTTAGGTGTCATTTGAACTCAGTTCATTTTCGTGATTGTATGGCCATCTGTTGAGAGATTTTTGAACTAAATGTTATTGTAACAAAGGTAATATTTTCAAATAACCATATTTTGTGAATCTGGGGGATACAGTGCAAAACTGATATGATATACGTGCTTTTCTACCTCATTTACTCCCTAACACAATAAAGTTAATTGTTTGAAATGTATACTATGTAAACACCAGATTTTTTTTTTTTTTTCTCTGAACTTAAATCTATTGGAAAATCTATGCAAAAATATAACAAAAAGCGTTAGAAATGCATTTCCTATTACTAATTTGTATTAGCTGTTAAAAAGATTTAAAATTTAGAATTTTCTCCAGAAGAATTTAGCATTACAAAATGTATAAAAAATAAAGTTATTTTTCCAATACCATTAGAAAACAAGTCTACTTATCTAACTTATTTCTGTTAGGTTCATTTCGCACTACTGCAACATAAAAGTACATAACCGAAAAAGTGTGGAAAAAACTTTCTCCACAACCACTATAGAATTTATCAATTCTAAAATAAATTTTGACTACTCAAAGTTAATATTCTAACGTAAGAGTTGGAATTTTATTCTAAAGCACTTATCTTCTTATGCATTTTGCGTGTATTTCATTCCTTCACTAGTGAAGGAAGAATTATTCCATGCTCGTTGTAAAATATTGTTGTTCACTATAAGGTATGCGCTAAATAGTGAATGAATACCATAAACAATTGCCATGTTTGCTTACAAAATAAACTAACATAACTTATATTATAGTTATATTTATAGTGTTTTCACTATAAATATAACCAAAAGTGTAAATTATTTATTAAAATTAAAATTATGTTTAAAATTGTACAATTAATTAATTAATTTCTTATGTAATGTAAAAAGTTTATTAAAATAATTGTTTGTTATTTTTGTTTTCTGGTGGCCGTGGTAAAAGTAGGGTCTGTGATTGTATTACTATATTCGGATTTATGCCAGCAAAACAAATATACAGGGGTACATTTGTAAAAAGCGGCCTTTGACTGTAGTGCTAAAACCTATTTTCTACAACTTGCACAAAATTGAAAAAACACTGGTGTTTACCAAAGATTCAATCTCAAATTTCTTCACGTAAATCATATTAGCTTTTAGCCCTAGAACAAGCATTTAGATTGACTGTACAAAGAGATCGTAGCTTGATCTAGATAATGAAGCCACATTAACAAAGTAGGGGCTGATTTTGCACAGGACGGACCATGGACTTGAGAACCGCCATTGTAGTTAAGCAGCATGTTGATGGTTAATGTTTTTACATGTGAAATGTCATGATGTATGTTAGAATTAGTAAAAAAATGTACTGTACTAGCAGGTTAGCACTGTACTTTAGCTGAATTGCAGTTAAAATTGTATTAAGAGCATATTTTATTACAATTTATTAACATTTTAACACTTAATAATATATAAAACACAAACAACAACTCCAACACATCATATTAAAATAAGCAACCCACTTAACTGCATTGTTGAGCGGGTTGCATACCTTCTCAATTTAATTTCTAGCTCTCAACAAAGTTCGCATACAATTCAATAAAACTCAAACCCACAGCAAAAATTCTTGCAAAATTTTATGAAAATGTTTATTATTAGGTGTACAAATTAATTATATACCTTTTGACGTGAATTCCTGTTTAAAATCACACCAATACTAGGTGGCCAGTACGGAAATACGAAAGTACGGAGTTGGGTCTAATAATTTCCGTATTAGCGAATCAAACCAACCTTGTGTCATTCGATAGCAGAAGGAACAAAGACTTGTTAATGACCTTGAGTTTCCGTGCCACAATAAGCGTTGGGGAAAGCCGTGGGCAGCGGTTTTGGGACTTTCTGCTGCGCCGCACAAACTTCAAAACAGTATTACTCGGGATTGCGACACATTACGACGCCGAAATTGGTCTTAAACGAAAGTTAACGTCGAGATCTATCGATTTAAGATATTAGAAGTGAAATGTTGGTTATGGAACTTTGGATCACTTAAAAATTTCACAATGTTGGTATATACTCGTCGAAAAGCCAAACATAAATTGATCAAAATCGAATAGATCGTATCCTGAGTAATCCAGAGATTCACCAAACACCAATGCGGAAATTTATAAAGGCACTAATTTGTACACCTAATATACACAGCGGGTCCTCAATATAGGTGTATGTCGCGCCTACATACAGACTTCGCTTTAATACTGTACAGGTATCGTAATACATTTGGTGTTTAGCTGCCTTTTTGGTGTAAAGCTAGTAATATTTTGGTGTTTAATACTGCATCATTTTCACAGATTTTTCTAAAACGCGCAGAAACAGATTTGAGTGTACAAATTTCAAGAAAAATTAATTGTGATCAGTTCTTACTGAGCCATCAAATTGTAAAACAGGACTACGAATTGCAGACCGGGAATTGAAATAAGTTACAGACACTGTATACTAGATAGTTTGGCCAACGCTGACATCGCCGCCATTAATATTCAAATAAATATTGGAAATATTAGAAATTCAAATGGAAATCTTTGTAGAAACAACAAATTTATTTGAAACTATTCTCAGAAAATACTCTTGTTGCAAAGATTATCTCATTTTTCCATTTATAATTCATATTTATTTTGACTCTTAATAGCGATGATTTCACCATTGGCCAAACTGTCTAGTATACAGTGTCTGTAAAATAAGCTAGTCGAGAAAAGTGCGCGCGTCGCTGCGTCACCGCGTTAGACTCAGTCTATCTCAGTAACCATGAGCATAAAACGATACCACGCACATTCGTTTTGTACTCATGGTTGTTCTGTTAAACTAACATTTTCTCAAAACTGTTCACCGGTTCACAAGAAAACAATTCTTAAAATATGAATTTCAAACTATTGCGAAATGTTCTTAATATATTTGAATAGATCTCGTCAAGAGCTTTGAATCAATCCCACACACAGTCGTTCTGCGCTCACGGTTACCGAGATAGACTGAGTCAAACGCAGCGGAATTCCAAGAAATACTGCATATCTGCCCGCGTGCATGAGACGCGAGAGAAGCATCGTACGCACGATGTATTATACAGTACGCAAATTGGATTACGTGCTGTATACGAATATGCTAACACGATTACTGTGCGACACGTAGTTTTAACGATATAACGATTTAAATTGGAACTTTTCTTGGCTCTTAGTCGATCGTCAGTCGTCCCATACTATCCGCGACGTTATACGTAGTCCTACATAAAAAAAAAATAGTTAAGAACTACCCCCACATATTACATTAGTCTATCACAGTGTTTCCCAAAGTCTTGATATTTGGGTACCCCTTTTAAAATTTTCGTAACACAGAGTACCCTCTTATTAGGAAAAAGCGCACATTCTTTATTTACAATAATTTTTATTATCTTAAATTTGGGGGCATACATTTTAATTTTGCCAAAACAAGTGTAGTTAAATCATTATAATGGTAATAATAATAAACCATAAATAACAAATTATATTATAAATAACAGTTCTATTTACAATAATTAATGAAAAAGATGACATTGTTTATGTTGGAGGACAGGACAATGCGCCGGTTTTACTGTAAATTGTAAATAAACACTTGATCGTCACTCATTCGCAACGTACCCCCTACAAATCCTTCCCGTACCCCCAGGGGTACGCGTACCACACTTTGGGAAACACTGGTCTATCAGATTGACATCGTTCCGTTGTGTCATTTTAATACAAAACTGCATTTATATCGAGGACCTCTGTATTTGTATTTGAAAATAAAAACTTACGTACGTGAGTCTGTAGGACCTGGGAATGATAAATGGACAGCTCGCGGACCAGGTTTACGGCCTGATCTGATGGGATCGTTGGCGGACTGGAAAATAGCCGCTATCGGGCTGATTAATACTGTTATTTTTTGTTTTTTTAAGGATTGTTGTTTTTTGCTCAGCATGAAAAAGAAACTGGGCATTCGGACCTTGGGAATATTCCTATTAATGGGCCTATAGGTCAGGACCGTTAGAGTCCTGAACTCCTTTTCGAACTGTGAAAGATGGAAAAAGACCAAAGCTGTGATCTTTTCATTCTGAAAAACAACAGTGTTGTTTCTTTTCATCACTCACATCTAAACGAAGGGCCGGTAAAAATTTAATATCACCGACCTAACAGCCCTAGCCCACCCTTAGTTGGGGTATATATTACACTTTACACTATCAACAACAATTTACACTGTAAAATTAATTCTCAATCTTATTTTGTGATATATTATTAAGTGATTTTCTATTTCAAAATTGCTTTTTTTAAGAATGAAATTTTTCCTAGACGAATGCTTTAAAATTTTCCATTATTTTTACTCAAAAATTTAATGGAATGTTTTTTAATATTTTTTAGATTGTTTTAGATTTAGTCTGGCTTTTATTTCTCTTTTTTTAAAAAGTCTGCACAGTTATAAAACACGTTGAAAACTGACTTATTGATATTTTTACCTGTTTCATAATACCGTTTTAGAAAAATTGAAATTTAAATATTCATTCTTTTCATGGTCGTAGAGATTTACAATTTCACTGTGAGAAAGATAATTTTTCGGAGCTCTAATATATTCAAAGGCAGTATTACCCTACATATTCTGTATTGCATGTTTCCATGTGCAAGCTTAAATGGAAACCATATTCTTGTTTCTCCAAAAACAAATAGATTGTTGTATTTGTAAATGATTAAAATTTCAAGATGTATGTAGATTCGAACAAGTGCATTTAATCCAACTAGCGAGGAAACGTCAGTCTGTTTGTCTTTGAACATTACTTAAAGGTAGTCATTCAAACATGCTAACCATAATATAAGACAAACATTAATGAAATATCTAAACGTTACACGATTACGACTACACACTTATTATTTTACAACTTACCTAAATAATAAATAGCGCTAGTTACGGCACTTAAATCACAACTAGACTTCAGTTAAACTCTTGGTATATCACCGTGTAGTACCAGACTAGGTATTCAATGAATAACTTATAAAAAACTTTACTCCACAGACTGACCATCAACAGAACTAAAATGAACTAAGCATCTCAAGTGAACTAAGTCAATCACTTGTCTAACTAAACTTTGAAGTCAATTGCTAACTGCCCGAAGCATGATGATTTATATACCTGAAGTTTAAGCATCCAGAACTATCTCTTTTTGTATTCGAAAGCCATCTGCTCGATTAGCATAAGGGTCATATTCGTAACAATATTTTTTCCGAATTTAAAAAAATTAAAATAGAATTGATATGACTGTGTTAATAGAGTCACGTATCTACTAATCCCGAAATTAATTAAAAATTGATGGACACTCCACAAAAGGACTAATATCTAGAAAAAGCAATTATTTTTCATGATTGTTGCCAATAGGAAAATTGATCCAATTTTGAATTGTTCCTTGTAAAAAAGTAGATATTGGTACCTCTGGATTCTTTAGCTCCTTGGCTAGAAATGGAACGTTTAACATATCTGTAAAACCGGTTACAAACTATATAATAAAAGGTAGAAAAGGTGCTACCAGTTTCAAAAAAATGAAATCCCTACCGGCTTGGATCTCAGGTGGTCGCGGAAAATGCTGAAATACACTTATAAATGTTCGTTATACCAAAAACAAAAACAAAAAAAAACAAAATTGATTAACTGTTTTTGCTACTAGGCTCATTTCATATATTTTCAACTGTTAGATTGTAAAAAATTAGCAGGTTCTGTCTTTGACGTTGACGTTAACATTGACATTGACGTTTTGATATTGCTTGACCACAATGAAACATACAACACACAGACATATTCAAACATTAAAAAAATTTAAGTAAATACTCCGTACTGGAATACAAAAGATTGAAAATTTCATATTCTAGCGCAAGAGCGGGAAATCTTTTCGCAACGCGAGCCGCATTCGGTAACAAAATGTTTTGGCGGACAATATTTTGTTTTGCAATTTTTATTCCTGCGATCTTAATCTGCTGACGAGCTTTCTTAAGCTGGTTTCCGAGTTTTTACATCGGCGTAAATACATCAAACGTGTAATAATACTAAATAATGTAATGCGCGGCTGTAATGTGTTGAATTCGGTGCATAACAAAAGTAAGCATTATATTTTTTATTAACGAACCGCATGTAATTTCTTATGTTTCCACCACTGCTCTAATGCGACTACTAAAGTAAGCAATGACCAGTTAGCTGCCATAACCACTAAGCTAATTGGTTAATATATATAATATACGACATCGCTCGCTAGTGCACTTTGTTTGCGAAGTCCAAACAAGTAATGATAGCTACAGTATTATTTAACAAAACCGTATCACTATTTAAGACCGTAGCTCTACCTAAGAGCTGTTAATATTATCGTTCTATTACACAATCATGTATTCTTCATTCTTTTCACACATTGTGAAGAGACATAACAGTATTTTTGAAAATAAAAAGTCAGTTTTCTTCGTGTTTTAAGTATTTGTTTACCTGCAAGTACAGTACAATCTCACAAAAAACATTATTATAATATAAAATTTGATTATCAGCTCCACATTCACCAAGGCGGCAGAAATTAAATCTACGTATGAAGAGTTTATCACTCGACTCACCAGAGAGCACTGAGCATGTACAGAGGCGACGCCACGTAGGTGCAACAGGAACTAGTGAACCACATTCAAATCATTCTTCATCGTCAAGAATACAGTGTACGAATTTATTATGTCTGTGTGTTTGTTTTAATCGGTGTATTAGATATAATTATGTAAAAATATGCACTATTACATTTAAAACAACATTCGTTTACTTAGTATCAAAGCTTTTACTAATTGTTTTATTTTAAATTGGGGCAAAGGGTAACGTTCTTGAAAATATGCATATTATTTTTATGTTATTAATTCAAAACATTCTGCAAATAAATTTTCTGTTTTCAAATGGGGAGAAGTACTACTAAATATACAAGACTATGAAGAATTTAGATTAGTTTAGAATATTCACAATTTAAGTTATGGAAAGCACTTACCAGCTACGTACCGCGTGCTTTTATAAATTATCCGAATTCTAGAAAACGCTTACATAATCCTTTTATGCCCTATTGCATAAAAGTCTTAAACCTCGTTTATAATAGGTATGCTATGTATCCATAGCATCAAAAATATACTACTCTCTTTGCTCGGTTTATTAGAAGATGTTCTGAACGGTCAAAACCTTTGCTCTATACTTATGCATCATGTTTATTATAAACGAGGCTTCAAGCCTGATTTATATAGGTCCATAGCTCAATGCATAGCATATCAATACAAAGAGGTATACTGTTCTGAACATATATTTATAATAAACAGAACAAAGAGAGTACTGTGATTTTCATTTTATGGATGTGTTATGGATTTATTATAAACGAAGCTTTACAACTAGTTATAAGCTAAATCTAGATATTAAACTAAAAAATACGTTGGATATTACACTTAAAGCTCGTTGCAAATTAAAACACGAAAATCGACGTTGTACATTTTATATCGAGTTTTATCTATAATTTAATCCTACTTGTTGATCTATAGCCACTTTCTTTGGTTTAAGCGGAACTAGATTTTCAATTCTAACTTTTATAGATTAAGTGAAACTTTTGATCATTTTGTTTAGCAAAAGCTCTCTTTAACAGAGACAACCTAGCAACTTAGAAAAATTAAAATTCCAATTAGTTCCGCTTAAACGTTTGGTATAGCCTATTGAGAACTGATAATAACTGAAGTGGCGCCTAGCGGAATATTTTGGAACTTAACGGAATGGGATTTTGTTGGATCTGGCTCATTGTTTCTATGTGTTAAAGTGAAGAAAAGTGAATAAAATGTCTTTAAAATCGCAACAGAAAATTAACTGCAATGTGAATTCTTGTGTATCAAATGGTAAATGTCAAAAAATCCTATTCCAATCGCCATTTTGTAAGCGAAAACAGCGCCTCTATAGGATATGTCACTTCTCAATAGCTGTCAAAACTATAATAAAGTAAGGTTTTATTTTAAAAAGTGGATTAAAAGTAAATAAATTATAAACAAACAATTAAGGTTAAAAAAATATATTATTATATTTTTAAAAATAATTAGGGTTAAATAATATAAGCTTACTTATATCTTTTACCACTGCTTAGGGCCACTGAAACAGTTCTTCCATTGTAACTTTATACCTGTCAAATGCGATTTAAAACTCGAATAAAAGTAAAAACTCGATTTAACCACAATTAGAATGAATTTGTTTTTAGCAAGGCACCTAACTTATATCTAGTTTTAAAATTGCAACAACTGTAAGTAAAACTAGATATAAGAATATTGGTGGAACCGTTTACCATGTTCATCACTTACTGCACCCAGATCTTCTGGGAAGAAATGTAGATGAGAGTCCAGAAAGTGAATTTTTAAAGACATCCTATATCTAATTTCTTTGTAGGCATCAAATAGTTCATTCACGATATCTCTGTAATTTTCAGCTCACACATTTCCAAGAAAATTTTAAACAACTGTTCTAAAAGCTCTTATTTCAGCTTCATTTAGCATACTGTCAAATGTATCATCTTTCATTATTTCTCTTATTTGCGGGCCCACAAATATGCTCTCTTTAATTTTTGCTTCACTAATTCTCGGAAATTTTTGTTTTAGACACAAAAACCCTCTTCCGTTTCAATCCATTACTTTAAGAAAATTCTTCATTTAGCCCAATTTAATATGTGAAGGTGGGAAAAATATATTTTTGGGATCGACCAGTGGTTTACTTCTAAAATTTTAGTCCAAGAGTTAGTGCCTGATGTAGTGGCCACCCCTTCTGTATAGCGAATTACTTAGAAATCAAAAAGTAACCAGTCTCGAGTCACGACTTAGAAAATGCAACAGATTCGGATACCTGTAGTTTACTAATGGATGAAATTAATTTTGAAGCATACTTTTAGACCTGATAAATTAGAATAAAATGTAAATGTTGCCTATTGCAAAATATAAATTTGCCTGTTACAGAAAATCTATGGGTGATAAAAAAATTCACTTTTCAGTTTATTAGTGTAATTTATAACCCTCTTTTTAGGCTCGTGTTACCAACCTTTTCCAGTTCTTTTTAGTAATGTTGACAGGGAGGAATCTATATATTACGGTCAATGGCCGAATAACGGGCAGTGTTAACTAGAGATGGGTCGTTCATGAACGAACCGGCTCACTGATCCGACTCAGTACACTGACCGAAGTGACACGGTTCACCAAATTGAAATGAGCCGGCTCACGGCTCACTGTATAGTTTCAAGTTTCAAGGATACGATTGGTCGCGCGATTATGAGCAGTGACCGGAGTGATCCGGATCTGGATCGATGTCATGTTGAACTTCGCGAGAACTCGGCTTGTAATGTATTATCATAAGGTGTATTATTTATTGTCATCAATTTGTAGGGCAGTTTATTTGAAACTAATAGGCTTAGTCTGTATTTTCTTATAACCATACTGTATAAAAATATTAAAAATATTGCCCAAATCCCAGATGTCCGATTTATAAGGGCAATAAACATCGCCATAAACTTAACACATCTGGTTTAAAATACAGTAGCTACATAAAGTGAATTGTTTGTTTCAAAAATGTTAGATAAGAACCGGGGCTAAGCGACGTTCTACCTACGAGCGAACGACCGACAACTGACCGGGTCTAAGCAAGAGCCGGCTCTAAGCGACGTTCTACCTACGACCGAACGACTGACCGACCTGTGTCTCGGGATCATGTTTACAGTTCATATATTGCAAGAACCGGCTCTAAGCGACGTTCTACCTACGAACTAACGACCGACCTGTGTCTCGGAAACATGTTTACTTAACCGGATCACTGAGCCGGATCAATGAACCGGCTCAACAAACTGAACGACCTCCACTGATCCGGTTCCGCAAACTGAGCCGAAATTCCCATCTCTAGTGTTAACAGCAGAAGCCGAAAAAGGAAGTAAACTTAAAGGGGTTTGTGTAAAAAAAGACTATTTTTTGTGCCTGTCATTGGCCGGTTGTTATTGATACTACCCGCCATTCGGTCATTGGCCGTAATATATACATAAATATTAAACGGAAATTTTGTTCGAACATCACGAAAAACTGCTGGGCCGATTTTTATATTTATTGACAGGTTTGTAGATTGAACCGGTTTCATGGACATTTTCGTAAAATATTTTATTTTATACGATGTATTCAGTAAAAGACAAACATATACCTTTATTAATTATAGGACGCTAAATAATAAGAAACGCTTTTAGAAATCACCAGAAAACACCTTAGAATTGCACAAGAAAAATTCAGAAAAAGGAAAAGAGCACTTAGTCTACACCAAACTGCTTAAAAACAAATAAAAATGATCTCTTTTTACACTCTGAAAATGTACAGGTATTTCCTTTAAATTATTTTTGCAGGTGCTCTTTGACCTCTTGAAAATATCTATAGTTAACTGCTAATAAACTAAAGCTAGGAAAACCTTTTTTCTGCCATTAAATTTTAATTGTATACATCGATATTTCTCTATATTTAAATATCCTCATTTCAAATTCAGTCCTAAAATAGTTACAGAACACATGAAATTGGAAAATTGACGTCTCTATCGATCATATGTCTAATTAATTATGTAATCGGTTTCACATTGTGAGATTCTAAAATAGAATAGTCACATATTACGAAATTGCATTCGAGTAACTTTGTCTGTAATAGAAAATTAATTGAATAAATTATTTCAAATCTGAATAAGCAGAATTTAAATAATGAATGAATGGGAAAACCGTGTTTATCAAACTGTAAGTTCATGAACCACAGCTAGAATAGAAATTTATAGCATCCAGAACAATCTAGAATTTCTGAACACAACTACGAGTTGGTCACATCGTTTTTAATGTTGTCACCAACCTCAAAATCGCCTTATTCAATTTTAATTTGATCATGAAGTCATATGGCGATGAGTTAGGTCTGCGATGGACGTGCAAGGTTCATAGTGTTGTTCACAACCTTTTTAACGTTATCAACAACATCAAAATTGTCTTATTCTGTTTTAACTTGAAGAACAAGATGAAATAATATGGTGGCCAGACAGGAAACAACACTACAATGCGAGCTTCATAGTGTCAGTTACAGCCTTTTTAATGTTGTTAACAGACTTAAAATTGTATTACTTAATTTTAACTTAGTGAATAAAAAGAAGTCTTGGGATGATGAGATATGTTTTTAGGCCGCTGCAACAGCACTGCAGTGGGAGGTTTAGAGTGTCAGGCATAGCCTTTTTAATGTTGTTAAGAGCCTTAAAATTGTATTACTTCATTTTGATTTAGAGAATAAGAAGAAGTCATAGGGTAATGAGATATATTATAAGACAGATGCAATAACGCTGCAATGTGAGGTTCATATTGTCGGACAGAGCCTTTTTAACATTGTCCACAGCTTTCTTTTGACTTTCAATAGGCCATATTAGTGTGTCGTCACATACATGTGCTGCCATTTGAGAGTTGAGTCCTTTGGAAGTTTTTGACTGGTTTAAAATACATGTGACATTCCTTATGTTACCTTAATTTAATGAATATCTACAATTTTAGCGCAAAAAATATGTATTTTTGATAAGTATATACTAATATATACTGTCCAGATACTTTATATTATAAAATAATGATTTTATAAATATATAAATAAAGATTCGAAGATATATTTACAGGTTACGTTTTTAAATAATATGAAAATCGAAATATCTTTAGTATTTATTTAATCAACACTAAGTAATCATTAATATTTTGTTTTAGAATGCATAATGGTGTATTGTTTTGCTCCAAATTGTAACCATTACAGCTACGTTCTTAACTGCAAATTTTTTGTATTTTGACAGATGAAAATGAAAAACAATAATGGATAAAATAAAAACAACATATTGTTCCTTCAAACCATTTAGATATGGCATACACACTTATTGCTATGTTACTTGCCATAATAACGATTATTAACGTAAAATTTTCAAAATTAACCTGCAAATATATAAGCCGACCGGCGTAGCGTAGTGGTAATACATGTGCTCTGCGTTGCTAAGGTCTCGGCTTCGAATCCCGTTCAGGCATGGAATTTTCTAAAAATAATAATTGTCCTGGCTAATTGCCGAAGCAGCAAAGGCCATAAAAATAAAAATCTAAAAATAACCTGCAAAATAATATTGTTCTGTAAAAATAATGACATATTAAATTATAATGTATAAAATAAGAATTTTAATAAATAAATATTGACTTGTAGTTTTGATGTGACGCATTATCTTACTTTAAAAACTTAATTTATATTTCCAAAATACAATTTAACAAAAAAACAACATGCTAAATTCAAATAAAAGGAATCCAACCGCGAGGCGGCAGCACTGAATCCCATTTTGTGACGTAGTTACTAATATGGTCTATTTCAACTTCGGGAACAATAAGACACAGGTATACATAGAGTAAAGAAAATGACTACGCCAGTCTACAACGCAAGATTCATAATGTCAATATCAGCCTTTTAAAACTTGTTAATGATCTTAACTTTTCCTTTCAGCAATTTCATTTTTTGCGAGAAATACACAAACTCGCAACACATAATTTACATATGCAAACGTTTGCGTTAAGTTTAAAATGACGACATAATGCGGTTCATGACGGTGTTGCTAGTTGTCATAATTTTCGTTGTTTTTAAGGTTAACTCAATTCGTGCTTGTAACTTGTGGTCGTTCGATATATCAATGTCAATCAATCTTTATGGAAGATCTGGACAACGTGTTAAATTGATGCTAATACGTACGATAAAAATTTCCTAGTTGAACTGGTGGCACTTTATTTCTACATATGACATCAGTTTGAACTGAAATGGCGTATCAAACTAGAACGCTATCCAAGTTTTATTTTGTAAGTCTTCTTCCAGGATTCAAGTCTTCACGTCTTCAGCTATCACACGCGAAACAGGGAAAAGTAACTTGCGTTTGCGAACATAACGTTAAAAATACACCCATCTCACTTGATCTAACTGAGAGGAAGAGGCCGCGCCGCGCATTTGAAGACTTGGATTTCGTCCGTCTTCTAGAGACAGGGGAAATATATCTCGATCTATTTGCTCAGACTTAAAGACCTAGGTTTGTTGTCATGCTATCACACACACAAGACTTCGATTCGAATGCAAAGACTTTAATTTTCCCAGTTTAGACTTGAATAATAACTCTAGTGTGATAAGGCCTTAACGCAAACGCTCTTTACTTTTCTCGTGTCCCAATTTGTTGTTTACATCATTACAATTCAGACTGAGCCATTAATTGTTACTTGTGTTGTCAATTGTCCATTTTGATGGATGCAAGCCCTCACGCATTTTATGATAAACTCAGATCGAGGCAGATTTTTTGATAAAATATAACTGACTTTAATAGAATAGATCAATAAAAAAATATTTATATAAATTTGAAGAAGCGCAGTTATAATATCAACATAGCAAACCTACTGTCTCCTAAAGATGACAAATTCCTTAGCTGTTTACAAAATATTTAGCTGCGAGTTTCAAATTAAATTCCATTCTAGGAATTTCTAATCTCACATTTAAGGATTAACGAAATTTTAGCTGAAAAAAATATTAAATATTTATTCAGGACTAAAATTACCGAAACGACGCAACTATCGCTTTCCTAACTTTAGACACGAAAAAGGATACTTATCTGTCAACGTATGTAAACAGCATTGGTTTACTATAATCAATTCTGGATTAAATTTATGTCTTCTTGCTGTATACACTATATCTGAATTTAACTGTGTATTTAAAAAGTATAAAAATGTCCATTTTATGATAAAATGTTCTGTTTGCAAATGAATATTTTGAGAAGTTATAATGTTAATGCTAGGTTATATTCACAGAGAAAATAAAATATTATACTATATCTCTTCTGTTATATAAAATATTATATATTATATAACAGAAATCATTATTTGAATATTTAAAATCACACATTTCTTTAGAAATTTTATAGAAAGAAAACTGGTAATATATTCCACACAAAAAAATTGTCAAATATTTGCAAACAAACTCACTTTCGGAACATAAAATAACAAGGAGTTTTAATTATATTAACAATAGTTTAGTCAAAATTAAACGATATTATTGCACATGTGAGTCAAGGAAAAGTTAAAATTCAATGTTAACATATACAGACCAATTCTGTAACTCAGTTACTATGATCATAGTAACTAAATTTGTCACTATGAGCAAGGTCAGTTACTATCATGAATGAAAATCATTATACTTTTTATAATATTTTATCTTGTAGTTATACAGTAACTTTTTACAGAATTGATCTGAATAGCTGTTAACTCTTGATGGAACATGATTTCAATAGACTGAAATCAGTCAGACCTAATGCATATGACAGCTTAGCATTCAACACCCACCACAATGTTGCACAGCATTCATAAATCTCCAAGAGGACTTGTTACAGTGCATCTAGAGTTTAAAAATAGTTTCAATTTACATTACTTTGAAGTTTTTCTTTAGGATAACCTTTGTATTTCAATGGAATCTGATTCACCTGTATTATTTTGATTTTCTTTCATTTTACATTGTGACCTTAAACGTCAATCCCATTGTCACTATTGAAAAATGTCATAAATTCTTGAAAATCAATGGATTCGAAGCTCTAGAGATTGAAATGAAATAAGGTTTTTATAAAGAAATACGAAAGGCTAAAACTTAAGACATCTCTGATCTATAAGATTTTTCGGAGAACGAGTATAACAAATAAAATTACGGTTTCGAAGAATTTGTTCTTTTCATTCTTAAAAGCGGTGATGTAGAAAATTCTCAAGAGTCAATGAATTGTCTTGTGACGTTTTTGTGATATATTAATGTTTTATTATAGTTACATTATTGGTTTTATGATATAAAAACTTTAGAAATTGATAGAAAATGAAAGTAGACGTTAGGAATTTTTGTGATCGAAAAATGATACGTCACTTGCTCATAGTGACAAATTTAGTTACTATGAACATAGTAACTGAGTTACAGAATTGGTCTGATACTATCAATATTATCATGATGAAACTAAAAAGTTAATTTAAAATAATCAACTAAAATATAGCTGGAAATTTCAACAGGTAATATCTTTCAATAAGGATGTAGAGCATTAAAATAAACTGCATATGAAGGGTTCGGGAGTAAAACATGTTAAGTAACAAAACTGGTGTTTCTTAACTAAAAGCATGAAAAACATGTAAAGTAAACCCGCTATTATTCTTCTTTCTTATTTCTGTCCAACGTAGTTAATAATGTTAAATAAATAATTTACAAAATATATAAATGTATCAATATCAATACATTCATAAAACTTAAAACTGAATTTACTACAATAGATAAAATTGATAGTTAACACGTTTTACTCCCGAACCCTTCATATCAAGAAAAATATTTTTTTCTACAATCACAATACAAAGTAGGCTTTTGCGCTTTGCGAAAACAATGCAAAATTGACCTTCGCCATAAATTCGATCAACATAACCTATAAAAGTAAAAAAAAAGTGATTCCTCCGCATAATACGCGATTAACTCGTTTTCTTATATCATTTCCTTGTTTCCAGGACAACGTGTAAATAGTTTCGATATTATTAAAAATTATTAATTCATTCTATGCCGGTCACCATGACGTAGTGGTTAGTGTAGCAATGCACTGACTTCTAAAGCATGAGGGCTCGGGTTGGAATCCCGGTTATGGCATGGATTATTCAAAAAATAAAATACATCTACTGGATTATGGCCTTATATATAGTCGGATTGCTGATAAGTGACTGTTCGTTGCTACAAATATCGATATACAATACTATATGCTTTCTCTGTCTATATCATTATAATTATTTGCATACCCATAGTAACGTATAGTGACCCAAGTTGACAACTAACCTTCAAAATTATTTGAATAAAAAACAAAGCATTAGAAAGAAACAGCATGATTCGTAGATATCTTTACTAATTAGAGCGCGAAAATAAATTTACAGCAGTACTCAAACAAACAAAATTATTAATTTTAAAGTAATAATTATAAATAAGGAAAAATTTATACTCATACGTAAATTTTGGAATATAATTTGTTGTTTATTCCAGCAGATTTAAAATTAAAGTTTGTGAATTTAATAATTCGCCGCAGCCATATTTTAATTAATATTTATTACCAGGTACTGACAGTTAAGACAAATAACAAAAAACATTTTTAAAATCGCTGAAAAATGGTAACTAGATTATTATATGAATGCACTACTTTATACATACATGTAACAGCCACCTATCAGCAATCCGACTATAGTAGCTACAGGCTATTCCAAACGTTTAGGCGGAACTAAATGGGAATTTCGTTCTTTTAGGCTATCACGACAAGGGACCTTGCTTGGGATATTTCATTTTTCACGTTGGAAGGTCAAAATTTAAAATTCCAATAATGAAAACATGGAAACAACATATGTCAAAAATAAAATACTTTTTTTTACATATATTAATGACAAAAAAAGAAATAAATGGGAAATTTGTATTAAGAATGACACAAAAAATTTAAATATAAAGAAAATTACATTTTAAAATTATATTAACCTTAACCAAAAAAATTTTATTGTAAGTATGATTTACAAAGCTTAAAACGGCCAAAAAGCACGATTTAAACGATGAAAGTAACTAGATTGCAAAATCTAGTTCCGCCTAATCGTTTGGAATAACCTATAAGCCCAAAATTATTATATATTTTTTTATTGAAAATAAACAGTGAAGTGGCGACGAGAACTTTATAGGGACACAACCAGATATTGCGTCAGTTGCAATGGAGGTAACTGCCGAATTATTGCCTGCAAAATCAAGGAGATTGTATGAAAAGACATTTACAGATTTCAGAAAATGGTATGATAAGAAGAGTGTTGGCAATTACACAGAACCAGGACCGCCCCTTGGTGGGGGCAAGTGGGGCACCTGCCCCAGGCCCCGCGCCTCTAAGAGCCCCGCGCTTCGACCGTCAAGTAATAAAATAATAAAATACATTAAAAATATTATTAAATTATATTAAGATTTATAAATAGTTGGAAAAAATTTATATTTTCATTGAATATAAGTATGTGTACTTTGTTAATAGTTAATGATATTAAAGAAAATATCGTGATTTAATATATATATATATATAGATGGGGCCCCACAAATCCAGTTTTGGGGCCCCGCAATTCCAGTTCTGCCCCAGGCCCCGCAAATGCTAGGGGCGGCCCTGCACAGAACTACTACTATTTTACTTAGAAATGAACCCAGCAAACATTTTTATACGGGCCAGTACTACTGGTAAAGCACATACTCCCCGGCATTGAAAGTAATGGGCCAGTACCCCGGTGTCCCCGTGGCCGTTACTGGCCCATTGATGTATCAGTTGCCGGCCCAGCAACGGTAAAGTGCAAAATAATCGCATTAGTTGCAAGATTTATTTCTGATGGTTTTAAGTAAAAAGTATGAGTGAAGAAGAGTGCTTATAAAATGCTGGTAAAGTACTTCGTATAGGCGGAATGCGAAATACAAATGTGAAGTACATTATTAATACTGGCGTTGCACTTACTTTTGGTGCCAGTAATTTACCAGCATAAAAGCAGTTAGCCGGCATTCGGCCGTTAGTTGAATGTTTGCTGGGAACCTTCAACTTCAGCAAATTTTGAGTCAATTAATAATGTAATTAGCAAAAAAACTAATTTGAAAAGTGAATGTCACTACATTAATATTAGTATTACAATAAAAAATTAATAATTATGGAATTTGTCTTTTTGCATCTCTCACTTTATTGAGGGAATAAAATTCAAAAAATTCCCTAGGGATAAAGTGACACTTTATATGTCAAAAACTAGGTACGCAAAGTAGGTTTTACACCCGTTCGTGACAAAAACCTATTAACACCTAGATTGGTTACTTTTATTGACTGACTTATGTAATAGTCGTCCCTGAAGAGGGCGGGGAAAAATATTTCTAGGGCGCAGGGGCGGCTCATGACGGTATGCAGCGATGCACCGCATCGGGGCGCCACTTGACCGTTGGCGCCGAGTCGAAGTAAAATATTTCTAGCATATTACAATATCAAAATAGCTTTAATTAAAATAATATTCATTTTTGTAATAAGTATTGTGAACTTTAATTAAATCTAGCAAAAACGACTTTTATTTACTGAGCGGCACTTCAGACTTATAGTAAAAGGGGGCGCCATGCAAGAAAATTTAGAAAAAAACTATCCTTTCTTGCTCAGGGGCACTTCAGGCTTCTAGTAAAAGGGAGGCGCCATGAAAGGAGATTTAGAAAAAATTACTTTTTTTACTGGGCGGCACTGCAGGGTTCTAGTAAAGGAGGGAGGGCAAAAAGGAAATTTAGCAAAAACTACTTTTTTAACTGGGCGGCACTTCAGGCTTTTAGTAAGGGGGGGGGGGGGGCATGAAGGAATTTAGAAAAAAAATACTTTTCTTTACTGGGCTGCACTTCAGGCTTCTAGTAAAAGGAAATTAAGAAAAAATTATTTATAAAAATATATGTGGGCCCTCCACATAATTTTGCATCGGGGAGCCAGGTACCCTTGAGCCGGCCCTGCTAGGGCGTCAGACTCGCTAAGCCTGACCCTGTCTAAAAATATCAAATATCGATACTCATCGCAACGAAATAGGAAAAATTACCCTCGTAAATCAGAATATTCTTGCCATAGAATGTTTTGAATATTTCCGTCCACATAATTAAATTTTAATTTGTAAAATTTTTCAGCAGGTTATGTGAGTAAGTTATGCTTTGATACATAATATACAATGTCGTTCTAAATGTAATAATACTGTTAAGTATCGCCTTGCATGTTATTATATAAATCTTTTGTTGCATGGAAGTTTCCAGGCATGTCACCCAACACCGACACAGATCTTCCCTCAAGGCTAAGTCAAGTAGGATTTCATTTATCTCTTACATTATTTAGGCTAAGATTATTTCAATCACTGCACTGGTTACCCTTTATATTTTGTATTATAGGTTTATTGGTGAGTATAGGTAGGCAACTCCTATAACATATCTGTATTGTTGGTTGCAGTATTTAGGGGCAAAGTATTTTTATGTAGAATTTGTGTAACTGCCAAAATATATTATGCATAAAAAGACATTTTATAATTAGTTTATGTTTATTTCATATTATTTGTGTCAATATAGAGATAATTTAAGTCCAAACATCACGCAGACCACGTAATTTTCACATCTATGGCCGAATGTATAGAAACAGAAAGACATTCTCTGTCCTAAAGCTGCATTCACAGCTCTTAAATTAGTCGACTATATACTATACATTGTGTATAAAATTAGTAGATAGTTTTAACGTTTAACGAAAGAGTTTATAGCTCTGAAAATTAATGCGTAACGAATGTTGTGACATCTGTATTTTTTTTGTTTCAAACCAACTACAACGTAAAAAGCTAATTTGTGACTTTTTGCAAACTCACTATCAGCGAGATCGTGATTTTTTACTAAATTTTAATAACAAAATTGTAACCGCAACTAAAGCAATTCTTTCCCGTTTCACGATTTCCTAAATTTATTGAAATATGTGTAGTATTTTTAGGGTTTTGTAGGTATGACCAAAAAACCCTTATACCGTCATTTTGTCGTCTGTAAAAATTGTAAATTCTGAGTAGGGTATCAAAGAAAGCTCTTAGTACGTGGATTAACGATTAAAATTTTATTTTTGTAAAATAAATTATTTTGAAGCGATTTTTGCCAAAACTGTGAAAAAAAATAATTGTCCCACACCCTGTAGCCCAGATGGTTTAAACTAAGAATATGAAAAAATTCTAAGTAATGTACATTTGTCTGAACCGGAGTAGTACAACAGGAAATTTTTGATCAGATTATGTTTTCGGAAAATAACGCACTTTTTGTGTTTTTTGCTTGACCATGTAAAATATTTAATAACTTACGTAACACGCTAAACCAGCATGCTTTGATAATGTAATGGTTAACGTTCTCGCGTTTTAATTTGCAAACTAGGATTCGCTCCGTTCTTGAGACAGTTTTATCTCTTCTGTTTTTTTTTTGCATTTTTATTTTCTTTGAATTATTTTTTTTAAATTCTAGTTTGGGCAAATGTTGCATTTAATTTTTAAAAGCGTAAATTTAATAACCAGTGGAAATTGTTGAAATTGAATAAACGAAACCAGAGGGGCGGAGTTATGACTTACAACAACCAATGGAAGCCATAGGCGCAATTTTCAAAATCCTAATGAACCTTGCTATATAAAAAAAAATACTGCACATATTTAGAAACCTAAATAATGGTATTAGGCACTCGAATTAAAATTAACAAAAAAAAAATTTAATATAAAATTTGATTTGGCATCCCAAATTATCATCATTCACTTACTAAATACCTGCGAAACCCTGAAATGTGTGAAAATTCACACTTCACATCAATTTTTTAGGTTATGTATTTAGCTAATGTATGTTTATATGTCTGTCTCATTAACGCACTAACTACAATCGACAGAGCATATTGCATTAAATTTAGAGATCTGAACGGTCGCTCGCGTTACCTTATGAAAAACTTGTAGTGATAATCAACAGTGCACAAGTCATACCGTATAGTCGACTAATTTAAAAGCTGTTTACCCAGCGTTATGCGCTATTAAGCATTGGGAACTACAGTCCAATTACCTTTTTTTTCTGGGGGAATCTTTTAGAAACACCGAGGGTATCTCTTAGGTCTACCAACTAAAACCCCTGCCCCTTGCCCCTTTTCTCCGTCGAGGTACTACCGCTAGACATGACCTCTTGACGGTGGGCTAGATTAGTTGCTCCTTTCATCCCTTACGTCTTGATGAATCCTTTCATCGTACTCTTTCTTCGTCATGATGGATCATATCATCCGTCGGACCGCTTCCTAGTTGCCCCTGGAGCTGAGCATTTTTTCTATTATGTTCTCTGGCGACAGTTTTGCTTGCAATATCGTCAGTTTCCGGTGTTTGGACCATCTTGCGCAGTTGAACAGCGTGTGTTCAGCTGTGTCGACAGCGCCGCAGTAGAGATAGAAGTCGTACGGTTCTTTCCCTATTCTTTTAGTAAAATCTCGAACTATCCGTATGCCATCAGAGCTTGCGTTAAATGGAAATCGAGAATCCTGTGCTTGCATGCTGTCCATTCTTCGATGTTGGGAATCAGGCGTTTGGTCCATTGTCTGTTCTCTATCATCCTATTCAGCCTGCCATCGGGCTAGAGAGCGAGCTCTGAATGTAAAATTGTCTGTGCACCAATCAGGAGCAACTTCAAACCGCTTCTATCTCTACATTATACATTCTTAATTGAAATGAACTATAGATACCTTTTTTGTACGACTATTACGGTTTTATTTTTGAAATTCGGTGGTCCTAAAAGACAAATTTTGAAGCACTTCACTCCACCACTAAATTACCTATAAACACAATTTGATGAAATTGCCAAGAATATTTGAGAATATTGGCGATTAATTGCTGTATAACTACAATTTATGCCACTAGTTTCGTATCTAAATCATTATTTGTGTAGGGAAAAGTAGTTATTTATCCTGGTTTTGTATTTCGAAACGATGATCTCACGTATGCCTAATAAAATGCAGTTACACAAATTTATATTTGTTTGTAGTTACTTTTATTCTTTTTTATGCAAAGTTTTGATGGTATTTTACGCATCCTCTGTAATTTACTTTATTTTATTTAACATATGCAAAACCTTTATTGGGAAGAAATGGTATTCTGCGTAACGTAAAATTGACAGTGGAATCATCGACACGAAAAACAGAACTGCGTCTTTTCATAAGCTTAAAAATATTGCGATGTTTTCTGGCTTTTTCCAAAAAGTAAGACGCAAAAAGTGATCCTGACCTGACTACATAATACGACATAAAAAGGATTTATATTGTAAATAAAATCTCCGAGAATATCACATTCGTATAATTTCAATTGTTTGTTTCTTAATAATTATGAAATAACTTTTATAGCAACTGGCATGTGTGTTTTATGTTTCAGTTATTGTTCTTTTTGTTTATTACTATTTTCTGTGCAGCTCCGTCAAGTCCAGTTCACAATAGGAGGTTGTTAAGTGCACGTAACATGCGTATGTCGTCCGTGGAATTACCTGATGATAATGAGAAAAGCCTGTCTTCTGCAAGTACATCACCGTGTCCAAGCCCAGTTGGAGGAAAGGTAATAAAAGTTAAGTTAGGTTACATCAGAGGCGTAGTAAAGGAAACCTCTTCTTTACAGACACTGTGTACTGAGAGTCAGACCAATGGTGACAGCACCGCCATTAGGAGTCCAAATAAATATTGGAAATATTAAAAATTCAAATAGAAAAATATGATAATCTTTGCAGAAACAGTAAATTTATGTGTAACTGTTCCCAAAAAAATACTCTTTCTGCAAAGATTATTTCATTTTTCCATTTGAAACTAATATTTATTTGGACTCTTAATGGCGGCGATGTTACCATTGGCTAGACTGTCATAGTATACAGTGTCTGTAGTCTCCTTTATCTCACAATACCTCCTCACGTCACAACCGGCAAACAAACATTTAAAAATAGCGGTTATAGGACAACCAGTACATTGTTGCTTCTGGGATTATTTATTAAAACATAAAATTCGACGTTTTTGCGCATTTACGTGTTTTGGGCGTCGTGGGAGAAAAGATGCAGTGTCTTTTTATCGTTTTCCATCTATAGTTCATATCTTTGATTTAAACGGAAGTAAATTTGGATTTTATTTTTTTAAGTTGTATCGAAAACAGGCCTTGGCTAGGTTATTTTATGTTTTATGTTGGCATTTATTATAAAAAATAAAATATAGATTATGTTCACTTTTGTAAGGACAAACTTGATCGGGTTATTTTGGATACTTTTATAGTGTTTTATTGACTTTATATTTCATTTAGAAAAATTTCTTACACTGTGAACATACTTCAGATTATTTGGTTATGATCATTACAATTAAGATCAGTTTTCATTATGATATTGTCATCTGAAACTACCGATAGACGCGCCACTGCGTTGTACATCATGGCTGACGCAGATAGGATATTTTTGACAGGTACCATGGTATCTTCATGTGATATTTATTGAAATTAATTTATTATTCAATATGAGGGTTGCGTTAAATGAAATTTTCCGTTTTCTCAGTGCCCAAGTAACCTCTAGGGTTATAATTGAAGGTAATAAGGCTTTTTTGCTACATTTCGGAACACGATGAAAACTTAGGTCTCTATCACGACCTACTTTTGCATTGCAAAGATAAACACAACAATTCACGTTGCATTTAATTTTTTCTTGCAATTTTAAAGACATTTTTTAAAAACCCGCTGTGAAAACAACAGTAAACAAACTCGACTATCCTCCACCTGTCAGTTTCTCAAAATCTCATTAGAGGTGCTTCAGTTATTGTCAGTTGGCAATAGGTATGTCAAATGGAATAACATATTAAGAAAGTGTTTTTTATTGTTAATTAATATCAAAATGACAAAATGACAATTTCAAAGATGCAAACTATTGAAATCAAAGTTTGTTTTTACAAAAGTGAACATTGTACAATATAGGCTATTTAAAACGTTTAGGTGAAACCAAATGGAATTTTTACTGTCGTAAGTTGTCACGAGCTCACTTTTTAATCCTATTATTTCACCCATAAAAATTACTAGTTTTCAAAATCTAGTTCAGCTTAAACCAAATAAACAGGCTAAACATTTTTTAATTTTTGTAAGACATAATAATTTAAGAAATAAGACATTTTATTACACAAAAAATCACAATATAATAAAATTGACATTTTATAATGATATTTCACCCATACCTAAATATTTTTAATGTAAGTATGATTTACAAAGCTTAAACAAAATGGCCAAAAGCCTGAAACAATCGATAAAAGTTAGATTTCAAAATACAGTTCCGCTTGAACGTAAGTATGTGGTAAATTTGAATAAATTGTAAATTAAAGGCGCCAGTAACGGATCAAAGCATTTAAGTGAGAAGATTTATCTGAAACTAAATTTATATCTGCTTTTGTTTGTTATATTTATTTTATATCAGGTATATTCTTGAAGATGCCAGATACAGTGCCAGCCATATTAATTTACTTGTTTGATAAATCAATTCAAAAATATTGACAATTGACAATACTGTAGGAAAAAAATCGGATGTTATCGATAAAAGCCATACTGGGTGACATGGTGACACCAGAGCCGCAGTAAGGAAAACTTGCGCTAGGGGCAAAACCGTGTTTTGGCGCCCTTGGCAAATAAATGTAAGTGATAAACAAAAACAAGGTTCTCACCTCCCAAAATCTAAGTGACGAGCAAAAAAAAAAAGATCCTCACCTTCCAAGATCTAAATAATGAGCAAAACAAGGTCCTCATCTCCCAAAATCCAAGTGATGAGCAAAAAAAAAGGTCCTCACCTCCCAAAATCCAAGTGATGAGTCAAAAAAAAGGTCCTCACCTTCGCAATATGGCTCCCCTTAGTCAAGCTCATCAGCGCCCTTTTCCTTAGTGCGCTAGGGGCCATCGCCCCCCCCCCCTCTTACTATGGCTCTGGGTGACACTGTTAAATAAAAAAAAAAAAAAACTAAAGATGCTGAGCAACAGGTTCGTGTTGCTTGTCGTTCATCTCTGAACGTTATTGAACTACTTCGATTGAACTTTAATGAATTATTATTATGGATAGCATCCAAAATATTATACATTAAAAATATTAGAATTGGCCAAGACTTGGTACCGTTTTTAAACAATGCAAGTTTGAAATAGTCTTTGCAATGCAGTTTTTTACTGAATATGTTAAATAAATTAATAAAAAAAAATCATTTCGGTCATAAAATGATAAATTATTATATTTTATATTTAAGTTATAAATAATAATGGTTTGTAAGGTTATGGACCTTTTTCACCGCTTCACCGCTAGTGTTGCCTTAGTTATCAATTTATAATAAATATTAATTATTTTATAATAAACATGAATATATTAATTTAATAAAGGGGGAATAAAAATATTATTAAATCTACTACTTGTTATAAAAATAGCTGTATTACAGTTCTACTTTGGAATTTATACACTGAATATAATCAATATCACGATAAAGCAATATGATTTACTAATGGCCGGCTGCTAAAGAACGAGCTAAATGATTTAACTGAATCCCTAACTCAAGTTAAGATGATATGTTATTGTATGTTGTTTTGACTCTAGTTAGGCGTAACTCAAGTTAAAACTCTTAACTAATTCTTTAAGAAACGGCCATAAATGTTTATAAATTACGCACATAAATCATATTAATCGTTAAACGCCTATCTCGCCCGTGTAAATAAACGAGTTGGTGTGTCCTATAACGGCCATTTTTAAATGTCTACCGTGAGTACAGTACGTATCACTGAATGTACGTTAAATGGATAAACGTTAAGCGAGCGCTGTATTCTGCTCTATCAACAAAATATTATCTTATCAACGCATAAATCATGGATATAAGAATCTTCTTTTATTTTCCTTGTCTTTTAACTTCCTCCAATATAACAAATCCTCTTATTTTTTACTCTGTACACCTATTCCCTCATCATCAATCTCACCCACACGCAATCTTTTCAATCTTTTATATGTCCAACTCATGTCAAGTGAAAAAGATAAAAGTTTCAAATATTTTACAAAAGACCTTTGAAATATATTAAAATAGAGTAAATTGGAAAAATATCTTTCATCCTACGTCATATCAAGATATGGATGCAACAAAAAAAAAAAAAAAATGCAGTTGCTAAGAATAAACTCTTAGACAGTGGTACTAAACATTTTGAAAAATAAAGAAGGATTTTACCACTAGGACTTTCGAGGGGAGATCTTGATCTTAAAAGATTCTTTAGCAACAATGCTTTAAAATAGTGTTTCAAACACGAGTAGAGCCGAAACGAAGTATTTCTGCACCCGAGGCAACATGACTACGCCCTACACCCTCATTGAAATAAATATATCAATTCTAATATTTTTTTGTTGTCTTTTTTATGAGTTGCGCAAACCTGAAAAAC